>SSNP01000285.1:329923-414705 GCA_006937955.1 Pachypanchax playfairii
GGGGGGGGGGGGGGGGGGGGGGGAATCTTCTGCAACTGAGGGAGAACAGGATTAGAGTCTGGTACTTAATCATTGCGTAGACAGAGGAGGTTTGTCTTACGTGGCCTAGGAGCAGATGAACTTGAGGGGTACAAAGCCTGAACAAGCCGAACCAAGGAGCATGAAGGGGAGCAGGTCCAGGGGAGGCGTGAGGAGATGATGAGAGAAGGCAGGTCATGATAGTCGGAGTCCAAAAGTGAATAGTGGCAAAATGGTTCCAGCAGACACAGGCAGTAGTGGTTCCAAAAATCCAAACATAAGCCTTCACACAGTGGAAGGAAAGAAACACATAAACTTTACGATCATCAAACAAGACTTAACAATACTGTTACTTCATAAGGCCAACGTCACCCAAGTGGTTCAACGATCTGGCGTTGAATGGTTGTTCAGCCTTTGCTTTTAACTGTCACTGTGGTTGAGTGGTGAAGTGACTGCAGCTGTGCCTGCTGGCAGAATCCGGTCCTAGCAATCAGCAGATGCCTTCCACCTGGAGACCTGCAATCCACAAGGAAAGGAGGAAACAAAAACTAGAAGGGAGGGGGAGAGAGTGAGGAGTAAATGACAGGAGGAAAAAAAATTACAAAACAAACAAAACACAGACCAGCCCAGACTCCTAATAAATTTAGTCTTTTTTCTGAAGATTAGTTTTGGAAAGAGGAAAGAAATCTTATAATAGGGCTATATTTGTCCTATATTGGGGTCAATACAGTACTTGTCTGGAGTGAACAGACGAGCAGCTGGGCGCACAGCTGGGCGCACAGCTCTGCTCCACTTCATGGCGCTTCGCTGGCAGTGTGAACAAGGCATTAGCGTATTTAGCCCCACCCCTTCTCCAAAGATAAATGAAACGCAAGCAATATATTCACACTTTTGCTTGATATTGCTTGAGCTCTGCACACAAGCTGTTCTACAACCTCACTCCACAAACAGAAATGCAAAAACCTTTTAATGTTGTACGTGCCCACTGAAGTTAAATGCCTCCCTCAACTCATACCCCCCATCTCTGTTAAAATTTTTTTTTTTTAACATGGCCTGGAAGTAGATTGTGAATTGCTCTTTACATAATTTGTGCTGTTCTAAAATATATTAAGTCAGATAACTACGCTTACTTTATTAATTCCCGAAGGGAAATTAAGTGTTGTTGTAGCTCAGTTCCTCTTCAGGGAGCCATTGTATGAGGTTATAGCTGTGGGCAAGAAAGATCTCCTGTGGCAGTCTGTGCTGCAGCGGATCTGAAGAAGCCTTTGACTGAAGACACTCTGTTGTTGAGTTACTGTGTTATGAAGAGTATGAACTACTACTACTACTGTCATTTAGCAGACGCTTTTATCCAAAGCGACTTACATAAACAATATAAGGAGGCGGACTGTTTGGAGTCCAGTTTAATTCCGACGCTGATACATCAAGTGTATCAATTTGTATGAAGAGGGTTCTCCATGATGATTTTCATTTTCTGAACAATCCTCCTTTGGACAATCAACTCAAGAGACTCCAGATCAGTCCCCAGAAAAGAACCAGCCCTCCTTATCAATCTGTTCAACCTCTTCATGTCACTTGCTTTGATGCTGCTCCCCCAACAGGTGACTGCAGATGTGATCACACTCTCCACAACAGACTTATAAAAGATCTTCAACATCTTGCTGCAAACATTGAAGGATCTAAGCTTCCTAAGGAAGTACAGTCTGCTCTGTCCCTTTCTAAAAACAGCATCACAGTTGTGTCTCCAGTTCAGTCTGTTGTCCAGGTGAACACCCAGGTATTTATACTCCTCCACCACCTCCACTTCTTCTCCCATGACGGAAATGGGTTTTGGTATGTTGCTGCTCTTCCTAAAATCCACAATCATCTCCTTTGTCTTGTTCACATTCAAGATGAGATGATTGTTCGAACACCAGGACACAGAGTGGTCCACCAGTTCTCTGTACTCAGTCTCTTGTCCATCTCTGATCCAACCAACAACTGCAGAGTCATCAGAGTATTTATGTAGATGGCAGTACTCTGACCTGTACTGAAAGTCTGAAGTATACAGAGTGAAAAGAAATAGTGAGAGTACAGTCCCCCGTGGTGCTCCTATGCTGCTGATCACCTGGTCAGACGTACAACTCTTCAGTTTCACATACTGTGTCAAGATGACAGTGGGTTTGCTGAAGCAGGTGTATGATGTTGTCTTCCACTCCAACTCCATGGCAATAAGCAAACTGCAGTGGGTTTTGAAACGTGCTTGTTTGCCTATTTAGGTGAACCAACATGAGTCTCTCCAAGACTTTCATGATGTGGGATGTTAGGGCAACAGGCCTGTAGTCTTTAGGGGCCAATGGGTGGGATGTTTTTGGTACTGGAACAAGGCAGCATGTTTTCCATAAAACTGGTACCTTCTCCTGGGTGAGGCTGAGGTTGAGGATATGCTACAGAATCCCACATAGCTGATCTGCACAAGCCTTTAGGACTCTGGGGCTTACTCCATCTGGACCAGCTGCCTTGTTTCTGTTCAGTCTCTCCAGCTGCTTCTTCACCTGACTGCTAGATACAGACAGGTGGGAGGTCAAGGCAATGGGGACACCAGCTTCTTCTGGTGTTGGATATGATGGAAAAGCACCAGAAACAACATTCATGACTGAGATAGAAGGTGAGACAGATGAGGTGTGAGAGGGAGGCTGTGGATAAAGGGATGGTGGGAGATCTATTTGGCTTGCAGCAGGAGAGGAAGATGTTGAGCTTGTTTCTAAACTGAAACTGTTGAAGAACATGTTCAGTTAATTGGCTCTATCCAGACATCCATCTAAGTGATCCTCCTTCTGCTTAAAACCTGTGATCCTCTTCGTCCCTGACCACACATCTCTTATATTGTTTTGCTGGAGCTTGTTCTCCAGTTTTTTCCATGGTGTGTTACTTGTAACTACCATGTGTATTAAGTAGGTAATTACAGAGAAAGTACGGCAGAAATTACTCAGCATTTACCTGATACATATATTGAAAATTATAGCACGGATGGGGTAAATACCACATATAATAAGGAGGTAAATACAGAGGAAGTACTGCTGCATTTACTAAGAAAAACCTCCACTATTACCCATCAACTCAATTAGGTTGTGACCAGTTTAGATTTGTAATAACTAAAATTTAAATAGTACCTTCCAATAAATTTCCCTTTCTTACATGTCCTTCAGTTTTTTTAAGCATTTACCTTGTATTTACCCCTAAGAACCCCCTACACCTGCAGGAACAGTTTTCCTCTAGGATTCTGGTACATCTTAAATACTGGGCAGCAGATTCGCAAAGTTGTGTTCACTGACATGTACTTGTAGTGGGAAAGTTAACTTGTGGAAACATAATTTTAAGCACTTGTCATTTCTTTTTTACAATTTAAAATTCAGAGCAAGTTTGTGAGAAAATTTACCATAACACATTCAAGTTAATTTTTTTTTTTTTTTTTAACATTTAATACAAGTAAAAATTTAGTTGTACAAGTGTGGATAAAAAATACAAGTGTGTGGATCAAAAATACAAGCATGTGTATCCAAAATCCAAGCACTTGGATCTAAATTACAAGTGTGGATCCAAGATACAAATGTGGATGTTTTGAAACATGTTTACCTTCATACCTGTCAGCTGCACAACAAATTGCCTCCCGGGGTAAGAAAGTTTACCTTGACCTTGAAGACCTGCTTTAACACTGCACTTGATATTTATATGCTATCTTTGAATGCTGCTTTAATTCCTGATATTAAAAAACACACATTCTTAAAGTTGTTCTCAGACTTTTAAAAGTCCTATATCATGCAATATCAACTTCTTGGAGCTTTTAACTATGTTGTGATGCTATTTCTTTATTTTAAAAAAATCTAGAGTGGTTTTTATCTTAATACACACATTTCTCAAAAATTTCCTGAATCCTGCAGCTCCTCCACTCTCTCCTGGAAAACAACTGACTCCTAACAAGGTTAAACAAGGAAGTGCCCGGCGTGTCCGCACTGCCCCTGCAGGTTAAACACATAGGCCCTGAGCTTCGAGAGTCTGAAGCAAGACACTAAGCACCATCGTTTTGTAGTATTTTGCTTTTCTAAAAATGTCTCTGTGAAAATGTTATTTTGGCTGTGGATCAGTGGTTAGAGCGGTCGTCCTCCAACTTGAAGGTTGGTGGATCGATCCCGGCTTCCACCGCCACATGTTGAAGTGTCCTTGGGCAAGACACTGATCCCCATGTTGCCCCCCGATCTGCGTATCGGGTTGTGTGACTGTTAGCCCCTACCCTCTCCCCCCCGGCTTACATATCGGGTTGTGTGAATGGGTGAATGTAAAACCTTGTAGTGTGAAAGCGCTTTGAGTGGTCTGAATGACTAGAAAAGCGCTATACAAATACAGGACATTTACATTTATAGGAATTTATTCACCATTTTACTCAAGCAGCTCAAGGAGTAGCACTCATGAGGGGGGGCCTGGGGAAGAAATGGGATTTTAGGTAAACCAAATGGATATTATTTTGTTACCTCCACCAAGGAGGTAATGTTTTCATTGGGGTTGGTTTGTCTGTCTGTCTGTTAGCATCGTGCTTTCTACAAGTGCTGCTTGGTGGAGGTCTCAGAGTGCTTTTCTAGTTTATATATGATATAATATTGTTTGTTCATGATTTTATCAGCTCAGCTCAAGGGGCAGCACTCATGGGGGTGGGGTCTGGGGGAGAGATGGGACTTCAGGTAAACAGAGTGTTTTACTTCCTGGTGGAAGAATAACCCAATATATGAGTTATATTTCAGGACAAATTAATACTATATGACACCAAAGATAATATTTTATCATGTATATGCCTATCCCAGACACTCAAAGCTGTAAAATAGCATTATACAGGACCTTTAAGAATGTTGCATTTTGTTACAGAATTCATTTATAGCATTCTCTGAACTAAGATATGTCTTGTTTGAAGTATTATCTGTGTTGTGTTAAACTCTACTACATTTTGAGTTTTATTACTCAAGTTTTAAGTGCAAAATAATCTAGCAATTTGAGCTAAATATATTTTTGCATAAAGACACCAAATAAACATTGCATCAATCAGATCAGCCAGATTAACGATTTAAAAACAGCAAGAATCACAGGAAATTGATTTAACATAATATCAAGCTTTGGAAAGTTTTTTTTTTTCCTCTGGTTCACCTGAAGGTCTCAGACAAAACAACATTCAGCTCCTTTCATCCAAAAGGTTTTTCAGTTCTCAGTTCAGTTCAGAACTAAAAAGCCTTTTGGGTGAAAGGTGAAACGTTTTCAAGAGATGGAAAAGAAGTCCAATTGCCATTTTTTAAAAACCTTTTATGGATCTCCTTAATAAGGTATCGGTTGACATTTTAAGGACTCAGAGGTGACACTCCTCATGATGTCTGTGTTTTAATGAGTAATTGGAAACTGAGAAAGGCATTTTCAAAGGGCTGTAAAATGTACACTGTATTAAATAGGTTTAGATTATGCAACGTTACGTGGACATTTTAGGCTTCCAAGTTTTCAAGCGTAACACATCTAATAGCAACAGATAAATGTGTTGCTATGGTTTGGTGCTTGATTAAAATAATATTTTATATTTTTTAAAGTGTAAATTTTAAAGAGCAACTCACCTTCAAAACAGCTTTTTTCTGCTAATAAACTGTATTAGTGGGTCTTTACCAATGCAACCTTTCAGTTTCTGGGCATTTTTTGACATTTATTTGTAAACTTGTTAAATTCTACACTTTTTGATCTAAAAACATCTTAGTTTTGTTGTCTTAATGCTGCCCTCTTAGGGTTGAAAGGTGGGTATGGAATTTTGTGATTGGCTGAAAGCGGTTCATGCCTACATCAGCATCGTCTCTAAGACACGCCTCCTGGAGTATAAAACCATCTCTGAGACAGACACACTTGCACCCGCCCTGTCTCCAGCTTCTCACCAAAGCTGCACAGAGGGATTTAGAGCAACTGGCTGAAAACTACGACAAACTAATATCATTAAAATCTGGACAAAGACTTTATTTTACTGCAGTGATTGTGTGGATGTGATTTGTGCATGTTATATTGCTATTCAGACATTTACTCAGACCCTTCTCTTAGCAACACGGCAGTAGCTTTAGCATTGTGGCTAACAACAATCAATCGGTAAACCACTCTGAAAACTATGACATAGAGAATAACTAATATCATTACAAGAATAATTAAACCGGGGCAAAGACTTCACTGCAGTGGTTGTGATTGTGTGGATGTAATTTATTGACGTTATATTTTTATACAGACATTTACTCAGACCCATGTCAGCAACACAGCAATAGCTTTAGCATTGTGGCTAACAAAAATCAGTCAGTAAATTACACTGTAAACTACGACATAGAGAATAACTAATATCAGTAAAATAATAATTAAATCAGGGCAAAGACTTCCCTGCAGTGATTGTGCTTGTGTGGATGTGATTTATAGACATTATATTCTCATCATGGTCGGTTTACAAGTCTACAACACGGCAGAGTCACACTGAAGCAAATCTAAACACGAAGAAGTGCTACATGTCAATCACAGCTTAGGCCCGCCTCTTAAAATGACGTCTACTTTGGCACAGAGGGCGCATTTTTCAAAAGAGCAGTTAGAAGGCAGGAAGGTCATTTAGAGGGGGTGAGTTGCTCTTTAAACAATTTTTTACTTTCCCATTATATATTGTATAACACTTTGAACAACCTCAGTTTGGAGAAATTTAAGTTTGCTTAAGTTTGCGTTGTTAACCCTGAATCTTAGCTCAAAGTTTACAGGATCTTGGCACTAAGAATTTTATAAAAGCTGCCTGCATGTCTTCCCTAGCTTTTTGTTATTTATTTCACTCTGCTTTTTTCTCATCAGCACATGAAGTCACAGGTCTTGGTCCTGTGTTCGAGGAACAACCGGTGGACACCATCTACCCTGAGGAATCACCCGAAGCAAAAATTATCATGAGCTGCCGAGCTAGAGCCAATCCACCTGCCACATACAAGTAACATATAGTCCCTTAAAGATATTCTCATTGTTGCACACTGTGTATTCTGTGTGTCTACCAGCACACAACACATTTGAGATCTGGGTCTGTTTTTAAACCACAAGGATGTTTATCTCAACTTTGACTCATCCTTAAGATTTGCTACTTATGTGACCAGTATTTTTAAACCCTTCCACTATATAAGTTGAACAAACATGCACAACTAAATTTGTTAGCAGCATCCCATGTTTTGTTTTTCTCTCATGAAAACTGATCTAAATTCTAAAATGTGACTCATCAGCCCCTTTCAGACATGCCATGAAAAATGGTAATGGCTTTGTCCGTTTCGCTGAAAGCACAGTTCCAGAGTCTCTCCGCACAATCTGTTCCGCAACCTTTCCAGCTGAAGAGCTAGTAACAAGAGCGGATGTTCTGATGGACGGTGTTTCCATTCAAAACATTGGCGTGTCTGAAAAGACAACACCAGTTGAAGACCTGATTGAATTGTCCGAAAATATTCCGAAACATCTATCTGAAAACGGCTATCATTTCCTGTTGCTGCAGACTGAGGCACAAACTCTATTGCTATTGTGTCTGAACCTCATTTTGCAGCAATTTGCAAAATTCCTCTAAAATTAAATGTAAATATATGTAAATGTATCTCTCCACACACTTTAAACCAGTTTTATTGTGAGATTCTCAGATGTCAGGAGGGAAGGGTTTAACAATGACCACAGCTTGTATTCAATGTTTTGTGTTCAATGTTTCTACGTGTCCAAACATAAAACAAATTTTATTTTATTTTTTTTGCTAAATGATCATTATAGCCTGCATTTCTGTAGAAAAAAAGAGTAGTTCTTTATTTTCTGGAAAAAGTACTCACCTCAGTTTTTTGTGATACAGGTGGAAGCTACGCAATGTGGAAATTGACTTCAATGCAGAGGGCAGCCACTACAGTTTATCAGGAGGCAATTTGGTTATCAGAGATCCCATCAGATCTAAACATGAGGGAAAATACTTCTGTTTGGCCACCAACATGTTTGGCACAGTCATCAGCAAAGGGGCATCTGTCCAGTTTGGATGTAAGTTCTTCTAATATGAGCTTTTAGTTTACTGGAGACAGGGATCCAGATGTTACACATCTGCCCTGGAGTTGTACTTTCAGACATGATTATTCAGATCCAAACAATATAAAACAGCTGAGATACATCAAAAATACTAACTTGTAATTTGCCAAACTTTATGGTCATGTAGGTAATGTGTTTTTTTAGCAAAACAAAATGTATGACCCATTAGGATGTATTGATCTTTGTTAAATATACACATTTTTTGGTTGATAAAATCATGAGAGATGCTTAAATTCAAACTGTGGCAGACTGATTCAATTTGTTACCTCTCCCCTTCCTCAGACCTTGATCTTTTCTCATCGGAGGAGAGGGAAACAGTAACTGTCAGGGAGGGTCAGGGGGCCGTCCTGCTCTGTGTTCATCCTCCACATTTTCCAGGTACAGCATGTAATACTTTAGTCTGTGACTGCTGAAGTGTTCTGTTGAGGGGACTCCTAACATAGTTATCAATAGAACTAGTGTGAGTATATTTTTATCTGGACTTTAAGTTCTCTTACAAAGAATCAAGACAATTTAAAAAATGGCTTTACAATGAATAAATCCATGTCTTGCAGTGACAATTGCAAAACAGTATTTGCGAGAGTTTCCAAAATATCTTAAAATATTTGCAAAGGTTTTCATCTTCCTCACAAGCATTTCAGTGCCTTGCTCTCATGTCACTCAAGTTTTGATAAAGTTTGAAAAATTCACAGGAAAAATTTTCACTCAAAATAGTCACACAGTCATCGCTGGTGTCTGGAACCCCTCTCAAGCTAGTTTTTGTGACTCGCTATAATCTGCAAGAAATATCGGCACCAAAGCTCTACATAAAGTAGTTAAGACAGGTCAGAAATGTTTCTAGATTTGTCACTAGGCCGTCTTTGGAAAAAAGTTCATAAGGGGGTCTGAAAAGTCATTAGAAATAGCGACAAAGTTGCTAAGTTGGCAGCCCTGTTCACTTCCTTTGTCCACTTGGTGCTGTGTGTGCATGCTCATCATAGACATTATAAATCACGCCTCGTCCAGTGCTGCAGCCTATTGGTGCTGTTGAGCCATCAGCGGCCATCTTGAGTCCAGTATAGGCTCCACTACATTACAGTGTAATCACAGCAGACTGAAAGAATTCTGACATGCTTTTTTGCTGTAAACAAGTGATTCGGTGTAATTTAAGATTAGTAGTGTAAGTATTAATGCAAGAGTACAATGAGAATCCAAAGGCATATCAGATACAGCATGATATACCAACAGTATCCACACCTTAGATGCGTCCATTTCACAAACAACCACAAATACACACTCATATGTAGGGCTCTGGGGGTGGGGGCGGTGCTGGGGAGGGACTGGTCACCCAGTTCATTTCTCCTGCTTGTCCTCATCCCTAAAGATGAATAACATTTCGACACTGAGGGTTTAGGGGGTGGGGGTTGTGGGGGCACCATCTGTCTTCTGATGGAGGGATGTTCCCGGGTGCCCCAACCCCCATTTCTTTGATCTTTTAATTGCATTTTAGTAGATCACACACCATCAGAACATTTGAGTGTAAGGATGTTCTCTACACCCCTGTTGGCTGCTTTCCGTCCATGGTGTGGGGGGGGCTGCTCTGTGACCAGGGGGTTCCAGGTGCCCCTCATGGCTATGCCTCAAGGCAGAAGGGGAAACTCCTGGTTCTGGGAGTGGTTGCCTTTCTTGGGTGATGGTGCCTAGATCTGGGAGTATAGAGTGTGTATGGGGAGCAGATGTGAGTGTCATTGTCTATTCCTGTTTTTGTCTTTGTCTGCGTGGGTGTGAGAGTACGTGAGTGTGCATGAGGGTGGGAATGTGTGTCTGTGTATGTGTATGAATGTATGTTCTTGTCTGTCTGTCAGGTTGGGCTTCGGACTCCTCTCTCTTGTGGCATCCTTGGCTTCTCTACAGGGAGGCTGCCTCTCCCTCCTTGCTGGGCTGCCCCTTCTGGGTGGCGCCTCGGCTGGATGACACGTTGGTGGCCCTTGGGGTTCGGGGCTTGGCTCCTGGGTATGTGCTGGCTCGTTCCTGGCGGCTGCTTGATGGGGCCTGGTCCCTCCTGGATGGGTTGGGTCCCTGTTGGGGGGCGGAAGCCCTGGGATCTCCTGATCCGTGTCTCGGTCCTCCCGGGTGTGGCTGGTTGCCGGCGGGGCCTATGGGCTCATCACTACGGCCCCCTGGAGTTCTCTGCACTGTGGTTGTGGGGCGGCCACTCTGGTGGTCATTGCTGCTCTTGTCTGCTGGGGTCGTGGTTTGCCCTGCGCTGTTCTGCCGGGTACTTCTCTGCCTCTGGGGGGTCCTTGGGTGTCCTGGGCCTCGGTATCTCGTGGTCCACTTCAGGGCATGTGGGATGTAGCTGAGGATGTATTTATTTATTTTTAAAGATTCAATTTCGAAATTCCACAATCACAAGCGCGTCACTGCACTCAGGTATTCACTCAGGTGTTCAATGAGTAGTCCACTCAGATGTTTGCATATATTAAATCTGGCTGTGACATCACTAAAGCACTGTGTTTAAAAAGGTCTGTTAGGTGTGAGTTTATGTTAAATTATCCTTTTTTCTTTTTTTCTGTTCTGTATAGTTTTACTACTGTTAGTATCAACAAATATGAGTCTCATTTCTGAGTCATTTCTGAGCCTGGACAAATATTAGAAATATTAATGTTCCGATTTAAAAAAATAAAACGTTCTGTAAATAGTTCCTTTACTCTTGTGATAAAAACAGTAGTTTGAATCTCTTTTGAGGTTGTTTTATTCATTCAAATAAACAATAAATATAGCCATTTGTAATCATCAATCCATGCCAGTTTCAGACTTAAAATAATGTATGAATTTAAGTCCCACCCATTTTGGGGCAAACCACGCCCATTTCTGGTTTAGGCCCAGGCCCCTACGAGTACGGATATGGATACAGATAATATAGATGGGTAAACAGATACAGATGCAGATAATGGTGTACTCGATATATATTATATATTATCTACATATATATATATATAATTCCCCTCTCGCCACTTGGGCGGTGTTTTTTTCCCGTTCCAAGCTCAGGTCCTCTACCAGGGGAGCCTGGGAGCTTGAGGGTCCTGCGCAGTATTTTAGCTGTTCCAAGTACTGCACTCCTCTCTGAGCCCTTGGTATTTCTCTAGTTTCTCATGTTCCTTCTTCCTGATGTTGCCATCACTTGGTATCGCCACCACAACTGTTTTCCTCTGCTCTTTATCAACCACCACAATGTCCGGTTGGTTCGCCATTACCATCCTGTCTGTCTGGATCTGGAAGTCCCACAGGATCATTGCGTTTGTTGCGTCATTCTCCACCACCTTTGGAGGTGTTTCCCACTTTGACCTTGGGGTTTCCAGCCCGTACTCTGCACAGATGTTTCTGTATGCTATGCCAGCCACTTGGTTATGACGTTCCATGTATGCTTTCCCTGCCAGCATTTTACACCCTGCTGTTATGTGCTGGATTGTCGCAGATGACTCTTTGCACAGCCTACACCTTGGGTCTTGTCTGATGTGGTAGATTTGGGCCTCTATCGCTCTGGTGCTTAGAGCCTGTTCCTGTGCTGCCAGGATGAGTGCCTCTGTGGTGTCCCATAGGCCGGCCCTCTTCAGCCATTGGTAGGATTTCTTGAGTTCAGCCACTTCAGTTATGTTCCGGTGGTACATCCCATGTAGGGGCTTGTCTTCCCATGATGGTTCCTCCTCCAGCACTTCCTCATCTTGCCGTTGTCTCAGGCATTCACTGTTTACGTCATCTGTTGAGGCTTTGTCCTGGATGTATTCATGGAGCTTCGATGTTTCATCCTGGATGGTGGCTCTCACGCTCATTAGTCCTCTGCCTCCTTCCTTATGGCGTGCGTACAGTCTCAGGGTGCTGGATTTGGGATGGAACCCACTATGCGTGGAGAGGAGCTTTCGTGTTTTAACATCTATGGTCTGTATCTCATCCTTTGGCCATCTTATTATTCCCACAGGGTATCTGATCACTGGCAGGGCATAACTGTTTATTGCCTTGAACTTGTTCATTCCATTGAGCTGGCTTCTTAGGACTTGCCTCACTTGTTGTAGGTATTTGGCTGTTGCTGCTTCCCTTGTTGCCTGCTCCAGGTTGCCATTTGCCTGTGGTATTCCCAGGTACTTGTAACTGTCCTCAATGTCTGCTATTGTTCCCTCTGGGAGTGAGACCCCTTCAGTGTGGACACCTTGCCTCGCTTTGTGACCATCCTACTACATTTTTCAAGCCCGAATGACATCCCGATGCCATTGCTGTAGATCCTGGTGGTGTGGATCAGGGAATCAATGTCCCGTTCGCTCTTAGCATATAGCTTGATGTCATTCATTTAGAGGAGGTGGTTGATTGTAGCTCCGCTCTTGAGGCGGTATCCATAGCCGGTCTTGTTGATTATCTGGCTTAGGGGGTTTAGACCTATGCAGAACAGCAGTGGGGACAGAGCATCACCTTGGTATATTTCACATTTGATGAATACTTGTGCAAGTTGCTTGCCATTGGCCTCAATGGTGGTTCTCCACAACCTCATCGAGTTCGCAATGAATGCTCTAACAGTCCTGTTGATGTTGTGGAGCTTCAAGCATTCATTTATCCATGTGTGTGGCATCGAGTCGTGGCTTTCTTGTCGTCAATCCAGGCAGTGCACAGGTTGGTCTTTCAGGAGTCTTGGGCAACTGTTCTGTCAACCAGGAGCTGGTGTTTAGCACCTCTGGTATCTCTACCAATGCCCTTCTGTGCTTTGCTCATGTATTGATCCATGTGCTTGCTTATCTTGGTAGCAATGATGCCTGACATGAGCTTCCATGTTGTGGAGAGACAGGTTATTGGGCGATAGTTGTCCCACCTTTGGTGGGATCCTTCTGGATCAGGATTGTTCGCCCTTTGGTTAGCCATTCTGGGTCCCATCTCTTAGGAGCTGGTTCAATTGTGCTGCTAGGCGCTCATGGAGTGCTGTGAGTTTCTTTAGCCAGAAGGCATGGATCATGTCTGGGCCTGGTGCTGTCCAGTTTTTCAGACCTGAGACTTTCTTGGATGTCTGCCACTGTGATGGTAACTGGATTCTGCTCAGGGAGGTTTCTGTGCTCCTCTCTCAGAGAGGCCAGCCACTGAGCACTGCTGTTATGTGCTGCTTCCTTTTCCCATATGCACTTCGTATCTTTCAGTTTCCAGCCCTTGTGGGTCTATTTTGCTGCTTTTGCCCTGCCACTGAGCATACACCTTTGCTGATTGTGTCGCAAACAGCCTGTTTATTCGTCTGGCTTCATTGTCTTTCGTGTATCTCTTTAGGCGATAGGCCAAGGCTTGGAGTCTTTGTTTGGCAGTTTCGAGTGCTTTAGGTATGGACATCTGGGTGTACCTCTTCGGTATTGGTTGTTTCATTGCACCTCTCTGGGCCTCTGTCAACTGGCTTACTTCTCTCCGAGCTACCTTTATGTTAGCTTCCAGCCGTCTCTTCCATGGTGGATATTGTTTCTTAAGGTCGCTCTTATAGCCAAGGGTCTCCAGGATCACTGCTGCTGTGGAGTATATCAGTTCATTGGTTTCAGTGACTGATGTGGTAGGGATTGCATTCAATGCTGCATTCACTGTTTCCAGGAGACTTTCTGAGAGTACTTCACTTAGCCGTTGTAATCGATGGCGGGGGGATCTTGTGTTCATTTTTGCCATGATTTTATCTTTCAGGTCAGTCTCTTCCTTACTCAGTGCTATGGTTTCACTCATTGGGGGTCTGTTCCCCATCTCTGGTTGGGGAGTTGGTATAACCTCCCCTCTGACCTGGCATCCTTATTCCTCCTTGTCAAAGCATTTGTGTTGTATCTCATCAATCTCAAGTTGTGAAAGCAGTTGCCGTTTGTGGATGTTGGAACACTGAGTTACTAGATGTTTTGCAGTCAAGTGTGATTGTGGGTATCGAAGTGACCAGTCAGCCCACATTCTCCTTGTGTACCCTCTCTGTTTAGGGTTGCTTGAGTTGTAGCATTCCAACAGAGCCATATTCTCGCATCTCATCTATTTCCGTCTGGTTGTTGTTGTTGTTCCAGTAGCCCATTTTACATTAAGTTGCCCTGGTTCCCCAGCACCTGACGCAGACCTTGTTTCTCTGGGCGACGTCTGAGCCGGCATCTCATTTGTTTCATTATCTCTCATCATGGTATGAGGAAGGCAGTAGCGTGAAGGGCCTTGCCCAAGGACCCACACTGGATGATGTTCATAGCTGGATGGATTTATATACAGTGGGGCAAAAAAGTATTTAGTCAGCCACCAATTGTGTAAGTTCTGCCACTTAAAAAGATCAGAGAGGCCTGTAATTTTCATCATAGGTATACCTCAACTATGAGAGACAAAATGAGGAAAAAAAATCCAGAAAATCACATTGTCTGATTTTTAAAGAATTTATTTGCAAATTATGGTGGAAAATAAGTATTTGGTCAATAACAAAAGTTAATCTCAATACTTTGTTATATAGCCTTTGTTGGCAATGACAGAGGTCAAACGTTTTCTGTAAGTCTTCACAAGGTTTTCACACACTGTTGCTGGTATTTTGGCCCATTCCTCCATGCAGATCTCCTCTAGAGCAGTGATGTTTTGGGGCTGACGCTGGGCAACACGGACTTTCAACTCCCTCCAGAGATTTTCTATGGGGTTGAGATCTGGAGACTGGCTAGGCCACTCCAGGACCTTGAAATGCTTCTTACGAAGCCACTCCTTCGTTGCCCGGGCGGTGTGTTTGGGATCATTGTCATGCTGAAAGACCCAGCCACGTCTCATTTTCAATGCCCTTGCTGATGGAAGGAGGTTTTCACTCAAAATCTTACGATACATGGCCCCATTCATTCTTTCCTTTACACGGATCAGTCGTCCTGGTCCCCTTGCAGAAAAACAGCCCCAAAGCATGATGTTTCCACCCCCATGCTTTACAGTAGGTATGGTGTTCTTTGGATCCAACTCAGCATTCTTTCCCCTCCAAACACAACAAGTTGAGTTTCTACCAAAAAGTTCTATTTTGGTTTCATCTGACCATATGATGTTCTCCCAATCCTCTTCTGGATCATCCAAATGCTCTCTAGCAAACCGCAGACGGGCCTGGACGTGTCCTGGCTTCAGCAGGGGGACACGTCTGGCACTGCAGGATTTGAGTCCCTGGCGGCGTAGTGTGTTACTGATGGTAGCCTTTGTTACTTTGGTCCCAGCTCTCTGCAGGTCATTCACTAGGTCCCTCCGTGTGGTTCTGGGATTTTTGCTCACCGTTCTTGTGATCATTTTGACCCCACGGGGTGAGATCTTGCGTGGAGCCCCAGATCGAGGGAGATTATCAGTGGTCTTGTATGTCTTCCATTTTCTAATAATTGCTCCCACAGTTGATTTCTTCACACCAAGCTGCTTACCTATTGCAGATTCAGTCTTCCCAGCCTGGTGAAGGTCTACAATTTTGTTTCTGGTGTCCTTTGACAGCTCTTTGGTCTTGGCCATAGTGGAGTTTGGAGCGTGACTGTTTGAGGTTGTGGACAGGTGTCTTTTATACTGATAACGAGTTCACACAGGTGCCATTAATACAGGTAACGAGTGGAGGACCGAGGAGCCTCTTAAAGAAGTTACAGGTCTGTGAAAGCCAGAAATCTTACTTGTTTGTAGGTGACCAAATACTTATTTTCCACCATAATTTGCAAATAAATTCTTTAAAAATCAGACAATGTGATTTTCTGGATTTTTTTTCCTCATTTTGTCTCTCATAGTTGAGGTATACCTATGATGAAAATTACAGGCCTCTCTGATCTTTTTAAGTGGGAGAACTTACACAATTGGTGGCTGACTAAATACTTTTTTGCCCCACTGTATATATATATATACACTCACCGGCCAGTTTGTTTGGTACACCTGTCCAACTGCTCGTTAACACTTAATTTCTAATCAGTCAATCACATGGCGGCAACTCAGTGCATTTAGGCATGTACACATGGTCAAGACAATCTCCTGCAGTTCAAACCGAGCATCANGTGTTTGGAGGGGAAAGAATGCTGAGTTGGATCCAAAGAACACCATACCTACTGTAAAGCATGGGGGTGGAAACATCATGCTTTGGGGCTGTTTTTCTGCAAGGGGACCAGGACGACTGATCCGTGTAAAGGAAAGAATGAATGGGGCCATGTATCGTAAGATTTTGAGTGAAAACCTCCTTCCATCAGCAAGGGCATTGAAAATGAGACGTGGCTGGGTCTTTCAGCATGACAATGATCCCAAACACACCGCCCGGGCAACGAAGGAGTGGCTTCGTAAGAAGCATTTCAAGGTCCTGGAGTGGCCTAGCCAGTCTCCAGATCTCAACCCCATAGAAAATCTCTGGAGGGAGTTGAAAGTCCGTGTTGCCCAGCGTCAGCCCCAAAACATCACTGCTCTAGAGGAGATCTGCATGGAGGAATGGGCCAAAATACCAGCAACAGTGTGTGAAAACCTTGTGAAGACTTACAGAAAACGTTTGACCTCTGTCATTGCCAACAAAGGCTATATAACAAAGTATTGAGATTAACTTTTGTTATTGACCAAATACTTATTTTCCACCATAATTTGCAAATAAATTCTTTAAAAATCAGACAATGTGATTTTCTGGATTTTTTTTCCTCATTTTGTCTCTCATAGTTGAGGTATACCTATGATGAAAATTACAGGCCTCTCTGATCTTTTTAAGTGGGAGAACTTACACAATTGGTGGCTGACTAAATACTTTTTTGCTTCACTGTATATATATATATACACTCACCGGCCAGTTTGTTTGGTACACCTGTCCAACTGCTCGTTAACACTTAATTTCTAATCAGTCAATCACATGGCGGCAACTCAGTGCATTTAGGCATGTACACATGGTCAAGACAATCTCCTGCAGTTCAAACCGAGCATCAGTATGGGGAAGAAAGGTGATTTGAGTGACTTTGAACGTGGCATGGTTGTTGGTGCCAGAATGGCTGGTCTGAGTATTTCAGAAACTGCTGATCTACTGGGATTTTCACACACAACCATCTCTAGGGTTTACAGAGAATGGTCCGAAAAAGAAAAAATATCCAGTGAGCGGCAGTTCTGTGTGATGCCATCATGTCAATATGGACCAAACTCTCTGAAGAATGCTTCCAGCACCTTGTTGAATCTATGCCACGAAGAATTGAGGCAGTTCTGAAGGCAAAAGGGGGTCCAACCCATTACTAGCATGGTGTACCTAATAAAGTGGCCGGTGAGTGTATATATATATGTATATATTTATATATATTTATATATATGTATATGTAACGGGTTGGACCCCCTTTTGCCTTCAGAACTGCCTCAATTCTTCGTGGCATAGATTCAACAAGGTGCTGGAAGCATTCCTCAGAGAGTTTGGTCCATATTGACATGATGGCATCACACAATTGCCGCAGATTTGTCGGCTGCACATCCTTGATGCGAATCTCCCGTTCCACCACATCCCAAAGATGCTCTATTGGATTGAGATCTGGTGACTGTGGAGGCCATTTCAGTACAGTGAACTCATTGTCATGTTCAAGAAATCAGTCCGAGATGATTCCAGCTTTATGACATGGCGCATTATCCTGCTGAAAGTAGCCATCAGAAGTTGGGTACATTGTGGTCATAAAGGGATGGACATGGTCAGCAACAATACTCAGGTAGGCTGTGGCGTTGTAACGATGCTCAATTGGTACCAAGGGGCCCAAAGAGTGCCAAGAAAATATTCCCCACACCATTACACCACCACCACCAGCCTGAACCGTTGATACAAGGCAGGATAGATCCATGCTTTCATGTTGTTGACGCCAAATTCTGACCCTACCATCCGAATGTCGCAGCAGAAAACGAGACTCATCAGACCAGGCAACGTTTTTCCAATCTTCTATTGTCCAATTTCGATGAGCTTGTGCAAATTGTAGCCTCAGTTTCCTCTTCTTAGCTGAAAGGAGTGGCACCCGGCGTGGTCTTCTGCTGCTGTAGCCCATCTGCCTCAAAGTTCGACGTACTGTGCGTTCAGAGATGCTCTTCTGCCTACCTTGGTTGTAACGAGTGGTTATTTGAGTCACTGTTGCCTTTCTATCAGCTCGAACCAGTCTGGCCATTCTCCTCTGACCTCTGGCATCAACAAGGCATTTCCGCCCACAGAACTGCCACTCACTGGATATGCGGCAATTGTGTGATGCCATCATGTCAATATGGACCAAACTCTCTGAGGAGTGCTTCCAGCACCTTGTTGAATCTATGCCACGAAGAATTGAGGCAGTTCTGAAGGCAAAAGGGGGTCCAACCCGTTACATATACATATATATAAATATATATAAATATATACATATATATATATATATATATATACACTCACCGGCCACTTTATTAGGTACACCATGCTAGTAATGGGTTGGACCCCCTTTTGCCTTCAGAACTGCCTCAATTCTTCGTGGCATAGATTCAACAAGGTGCTGGAAGCATTCTTCAGAGAGTTTGGTCCATATTGACATGATGGCATCACACAGAACTGCCGCTCACTGGATATTTTTTCTTTTTCGGACCATTCTCTGTAAACCCTAGAGATGGTTGTGTGTGAAAATCCCAGTAGTGTAGTGTATATATACACTCACCGGCCACTTTATTAGGTACACCTGTCCAACGGCTCGTTAACACTTAATTTCTAATCAGCCAATCACATGGCGGCAACTCAGTGCATTTAGGCATGTACACATGGTCAAGACAATCTCCTGCAGTTCAAATTGAGCATCATTATGGGGAAGAAAGGTGATTTGAGTGACTTTGAACGTGGCATGGTTGTTGGTGCCAGAATGGCTGGTCTGAGTATTTCAGAAACTGCTGATCTACTGGGATTTTCACGCACAACCATCTCTAGGGTTTACAGAGAATGGTCCGAAAAAGAAAAAATATCCAGTGAGCGGCAGTTCTGTGGGCGGAAATGCCTTGTTGATGCCAGAGGTCAGAGGAGAATGGCCAGACTGGTTCGAGCTTATAGAAAGGCAACAGTGACTCAAATAACCAAGGTTACAACCAAGGTAGGCAGAAGAGCATCTCTGAACGCACAGTACGTCGAACTTTGAGGCAGATGGGCTACAGCAGCAGAAGACCACGCCGGGTGCCACTCCTTTCAGCTAAGAACAGGAAACTGAGGCTACAATTTGCACGAGCTCATCGAAATTGGACAATAGAAGATTGGAAAAACGTTGCCTGGTCTGATGAGTCTCGATTTCTGCTGCGACATTCGGATGGTAGGGTCAGAATTTGGCGTCAACAACATGAAAGCATGGATCCATCCTGCCTTGTATCAACGGTTCAGGCTGGTGGTGGTGGTGTAATGGTGTGGGGAATATTCTCTTGGCACTCTTTGGGCCCCTTGGTACCAATTGAGCATCGTTACAACGCCACAGATCTACCTGAGTATTGTTNCAATCCTCTTCTGGATCATCCAAATGCTCTCTAGCAAACCGCAGACGGGCCTGGACGTGTCCTGGCTTCAGCAGGGGGACACGTCTGGCACTGCAGGATTTGAGTCCCTGGCGGCGTAGTGTGTTACTGATGGTAGCCTTTGTTACTTTGGTCCCAGCTCTCTGCAGGTCATTCACTAGGTCCCTCCGTGTGGTTCTGGGATTTTTGCTCACCGTTCTTGTGATCATTTTGACCCCACGGGGTGAGATCTTGCGTGGAGCCCCAGATCGAGGGAGATTATCAGTGGTCTTGTATGTCTTCCATTTTCTAATAATTGCTCCCACAGTTGATTTCTTCACACCAAGCTGCTTACCTATTGCAGATTCAGTCTTCCCAGCCTGGTGAAGGTCTACAATTTTGTTTCTGGTGTCCTTTGACAGCTCTTTGGTCTTGGCCATAGTGGAGTTTGGAGCGTGACTGTTTGAGGTTGTGGACAGGTGTCTTTTATACTGATAACGAGTTCACACAGGTGCCATTAATACAGGTAACGAGTGGAGGACCGAGGAGCCTCTTAAAGAAGTTACAGGTCTGTGAAAGCCAGAAATCTTACTTGTTTGTAGGTGACCAAATACTTATTTTCCACCATAATTTGCAAATAAATTCTTTAAAAATCAGACAATGTGATTTTCTGGATTTTTTTTCCTCATTTTGTCTCTCATAGTTGAGGTATACCTATGATGAAAATTACAGGCCTCTCTGATCTTTTTAAGTGGGAGAACTTACACAATTGGTGGCTGACTAAATACTTTTTTGCCCCACTGTATATATATATATACACTCACCGGCCAGTTTGTTTGGTACACCTGTCCAACTGCTCGTTAACACTTAATTTCTAATCAGTCAATCACATGGCGGCAACTCAGTGCATTTAGGCATGTACACATGGTCAAGACAATCTCCTGCAGTTCAAACCGAGCATCAGTATGGGGAAGAAAGGTGATTTGAGTGACTTTGAACGTGGCATGGTTGTTGGTGCCAGAATGGCTGGTCTGAGTATTTCAGAAACTGCTGATCTACTGGGATTTTCACACACAACCATCTCTAGGGTTTACAGAGAATGGTCCGAAAAAGAAAAAATATCCAGTGAGCGGCAGTTCTGTGGGCGGAAATGCCTTGTTGATGCCAGAGGTCAGAGGAGAATGGCCAGACTGGTTCGAGCTGATAGAAAGGCAACAGTGACTCAAATAACCACTCGTTACAACCAAGGTAGGCAGAAGAGCATCTCTGAACGCACAGTACGGCGAACTTTGAGGCAGATGGGCTACAGCAGCAGAAGACCACGCCGGGTGCCACTCCTTTCAGCTAAGAACAGGAAACTGAGGCTACAATTTGCACGAGCTCATCGAAATTGGACAATAGAAGATTGGAAAAACGTTGCCTGGTCTGATGAGTCTCGATTTCTGCTGCGACATTCGGATGGTAGGGTCAGAATTTGGCGTCAACAACATGAAAGCATGGATCCATCCTGCCTTGTATCAACGGTTCAGGCTGGTGGTGGTGGTGTAATGGTGTGGGGAATATTCTCTTGGCACTCTTTGGGCCCCTTGGTACCAATTGAGCATCGTTACAACGCCACAGATCTACCTGAGTATTGTTGCTGACCATGTCCATCCCTTTATGACCACATTGTACCCAACTTCTGATGACTACTTTCAGCAGGATAATGCGCCATGTCATAAAGCTGGAATCATCTCGGACTGGTTTCTTGAACATGACAATGAGTTCACTGTACTCAAATGGCCTCCACAGTCACCAGATCTCAATCCAATAGAGCATCTTTGGGATGTGGTGGAACGGGAGATTCGCATCATGGATGTGCAGCCGACAAATCTGCGCCAGCTGTGTGATGCCATCATGTCAATATGGACCAAACTCTCTGAGGAATGCTTCCAGCACCTTGTTGAATCTATGCCACGAAGAATTGAGGCAGTTCTGAAGGCAAAAGGGGGTCCAACCCGTTACTAGCATGGTGTACCTAATAAAGTGGCCGGTGAGTGTATATATATATATAAATCCATCCAGCTATGAACATCATCAGGAGATTGTCTTGACCATGTGTACATGCCTAAATGCACTGAGTTGCCGCCATCTGATCTCCCTCTTATATTTTAAAGACAAGCCAGAGTTTGACCTCAAAGAGTATAAATGAACAGTTCCAGTTCTGTGTGGGTGGGACTAAAATGATCACAAAATATGACCATTTAGTTTTGTTTAGGAACTCACTGTGATCCTCCATATACATTTTGGTTCCAATATGTAAAATTCTCAGGGCGTACTGTATAATACACTCAGTTATGAATTCAAAATGACTCAGCCTGTATAATAAAACACTCAAAGCAACAGAAAACAGAAAAAATTACAACGAATGGTCAAATATAAACTTAAAACACGGTTTGAGCGTTGTTTCTGCAGCTTGATTCATATGCACAAGAACACAACTTCTCCAAAGCGTGACATAACAATCAACAATTTGCAGAAACCTTTCCAGTTAATATCTCCAGCATCACAAAATGATTAACCAAAATGGTATTTTTAGCATAAAAATCAATCCTCTACCTCGTGCTATCTCCTCCGCTGCTCTCCTCTGTTCTGTACCTCTATTGTCGCTAGGTGAATGCACCCCCTGCTAGTGGAGTGGAGCAGTCCTGAGTGCATGATACAACCAAATAACTGCTCACTTCAAATATATTATATCTTGTGGACTGTATCATCTATGGAATGAAATATCCCTCCCCCTCCCAAAAAAAAGAAGAGAGAAGAAAATAGCATTTGTATTTATTTTCAGTTTCAATTGTCTAATTTTACGAAATGTTTATTATTATTGGAGTTAGTAACCAGGGTTACATCAGTGTTGTGCCTGCTAGAATAAATATTTTATTATACAGTGAAACATCGCTATAGCTGACACTGACGGGACCAGACGTTTTGTTTCGTTATGGTGGGGTGTCCACCCCTGACGGGTAGAGTGTCCGGGTGTCCTGTCATCTAGGAATGTCTATAAACCACTGTCATGGACATTTCCTCGGTACATCCGCTTATTTTATGAACTAGTGCATGGTCAAATTCCCTTCTGAATGTCTCAACTTTGAATAAAATTTAATGGATACTCTGTTTTCAGTTTTTTTATTGTTGTTATGAAAATAACAATCAAGGGAGAAACTAGCATCATGCTGAAACTGTTGAAAGTCATATGACAACTTGTGCTAAACGGCCACTCGTCTTAATGGTCCTGAATGTCACATTAAAATGATGGAAGCGCTAATATTTGTCCCTGTATCCGCCAGGTAGCACAGCAGGTCATTGGCACATGCAATGGCTTGGGAGCACGTGCTGATGGCTGGTGGTGAAATGAAATGAAATGAAAAATACTTTATTTATCCCAGAAGGGAAATTCAACGTTGTAGTAGGTTTTTTTTTTTGTCCAACAATAAGAACAATAATAAGACAATAATATAATAACAACGATCAAGGTCTGTTCTTGTTGTGGAGGCTAATGGCTGCAGGCAGGAATGATCTTTTGTATCTTTCAGTCTTGCATCGGATCTGAAGAAGCCTCTCACTGAACACACTCTGTTGTTTGATCACTGTGTCGTGCAGAGGGTGAGAAGAGTCCTCCATCATCTTCATCAGCTTGTCCAGCATTCTTTTTTGTACAATCAGCTCCAGAGATACTCCCAGCACAGATCCAGCTTTCCTGATCAGATTGTTGATTCTCTTCAAGTCTCTGGTTCTGATGCTGCTGCCCCAGCAGATGGCTGCAAAGCTGATTGCACTTTCCACAACAGACCTATAGAAGATTTGCAACATCTTGGTACAGACATTAAAAGATCTCAGCTTCCTTAAAAAGTAGAGTCTGCTCTGACCTTTCTTGTAGATGTATTCTGTGTTGCATTTCCACTCTAGTCTGTTGTCCAGCTGAACTCCAAGGTACTTGTATTCCTCCACCACCTCCACCTCCTCTCCTAGGATGGAAATACTTCTGTGTTGATTCTTTCTCCTCCTGAAGTCAACAATAATCTCCTTAGTTTTGCTGGTATTTAAAACGAAATGATTGTTACCGCACCATTTCACAAACTGACTGACCAGTTCTCTATACTCAGCTTCTTGTCCCTCACTGATGCACGCAACAACTGCAGAGTCATCAGAGTATTTCTGCAGATGACAGGACTCAGAGTTGTACTGGAAGTCAGAGGTGTACATCGTGAAGAGAAATGGTGAGAGTACAGTTCCTTGTGGCGCTCCAGTGCTGCTGACCTCCATCCCAGACACACAACCCCCCAGTCTCACAAACTGTGGTCTGTTTGTGAGGTAGTCATAAATCCAGTTGGTTGTGGAGGAATCCACCTGGAATTTATGGAGCTTCTCACATAACAAAGCAGGCTGAATTGTGTTAAAAGCACTTGAGAAGTAAAAGAACATGACCCTCAAAGTGCTGCCTGATTGGTCCAGATGAGAGTGTGCTCTGTAAAGCAGGTAGATGATGGCATCTTCAACCCCAAGCCCATTACGGTATGCAAACTGTAATGGGTCCTGAAAGGTGCTGACCTGCTTGTTGAGGTGAGCCAGTAAGAGTCTCTCCAGGACTTTCATGACGTGAGATGTCAGGGCAACTGGTCTGTAGTCGTTTGGTTCAGCTGGTTGTGTTTTTTGTTTTTGTGGCAACTCAGGGTCCTCCTGGTCTGTGTCTTCCACATCCGATGTGCTGCTGGCTTCTGTGCCACACACCTGGTCAAGCAGGCACTGCTCCCAGCCAGCATCCAGCTCCTCCACTGCAGTAGCATCTGTGTCTATCTGTGATCGCTTTTCGTTAGTGGGTGATTTTTCACTGGTTTTATTTTTTGGACAGAAAAAGTGTCCGTTGTCCTGAACAGCGGGGTGTCCGCACCAGAGGGGTTATTTAAGTAGTAAAAAGGCTTAGTCGACCCAAAACGTGCCCGCTGTACAGGGGTGTTTGTTCCCAAGGGATGTCCACAGGGCGGGATTTCACTGTATATTACTTCAAATATAATTTTCCCTCTAAACACTTTTTGTTAAAGAGGTCATTTCACACAAATTTCATGACTTTGTGGTTATTTTGGAAGTTATCAGTATTAACCTGTAATTAAAAAAAATTATATCTCAAAAACATTAGGAAACACTGATTTAAAGACCTTTTAATCTATCTGCGAAAAGATTCGTCAGGC
The DNA here is from genome assembly GCA_006937955.1 of Pachypanchax playfairii. Classification (NCBI taxonomy): domain Eukaryota; kingdom Metazoa; phylum Chordata; class Actinopteri; order Cyprinodontiformes; family Aplocheilidae; genus Pachypanchax; species Pachypanchax playfairii. Next base: position 354,685 of record SSNP01000285.1, read on the forward strand.
TTCGGGCTGCAACTCATTAATTTTCATTATTCGAATTTGCTGGACTCAGATTGGCTAACAAATTAGCCTATGAGAGTATGGCATACTGTTTCCTGCCCTGCTGCGCATAGTAACAGCAGACATAGTCTCTTCCTGTTTGTTACGTCTTATGCTACAGCTTTTAGCCAGCAGCATGCTAGGCGTGGTTTCAACTGCCAGAGCCGATGAATACTAAAGAGCAAAGGAGCTGTGATAAAACAAATACAGGCCGTTTGAACTTGGGTTTTATTGTCACCTGTGTAGTTTGAGAGATAAAAACTGAAAGAGAAGTTGTTGACCTGTTTTCACACCCACTATGAAGGTAAGAACACCTGTGGAGCTATAATATTCAAGAGAAACCTCAGTAGACCCATTTTTAATGGAATGGCCTCTTTAAAAATATTGCTTTTTATGAAAATATTCCATATTGCACCATTTACTTGTCTGATAAAAACATAACACCTCAAATTTTCAGTTATCATGTTGATGAGAATTTATCTTCATCTCTTTAGTCTGAAAGTCTTAACTTTCTCATGACAGCATCACAATAAGAAGAAACAAAATGTGTGTACAACATGGCTTTCAGCTAGATTTTAAGAACTCATGAGGTCAATGGAAGCTTGAGTCATACATCCTTAAAGCACTGTATTGTTGTTCTATTTTTGTGTTGCATCTACTTATCTGAGTGGACTGGATATGAGGCTGGCTTACTCTGAATAGTCTACTTCTGAAGATGAGAGCCACATATTAAAAGTCTTTTTATCATCTCTTCTTCTCTTTTTCTCTGTGCAGTTGGGCTGTCATTTCGATGGATCCTCAATGATTTCCCCACTTTTATTCCACTAGACAAGCGGCGCTTTATCTCCCAGATGACAGGCAACCTGTACATTTCCAAGGTGGAGTCATCAGACAGGGGAAACTACTCCTGTATTGCATCCAGCCCATACATTTCAAAGAGTGTGTTTTCCAAATACATTCCCTTCAAGCCTCTGATTGAACGTTAGTATTTCTCTTCTTTTAACTCACAGTCTAACCTCTTGTGATTTGAATTCTGGAGCAGTGTTTTCAGTGCACAAGTAAAAAGTGACTTTTATTTCCACTCTTAATTTGTTTAAACTGCCTTTTATGGAATCTCAAATCCATCGCCAGCTCAAACCTTCATGAGTCTCTAAACAAATTTTGATTTTAAGATCCCTACCATTGCCTTAATCTGTTTACTACTTTTTAATTCACCTTTGTACAATAAATGTATTTCTTAATTTTATAATCTATGTTTTTAAATATATTCTTGTAAAACTAGGTGTGAGATTTTTTTATGCAGTTAGATGTAATCCTCAGTGAGACTGAGTAAAGAATGGACATGGAATCAGAATATCAGCTAACAGATATTGAAAACTTGCAGAAAATGTTTTGATTTGCCTCCAAGTGACCACTTAGAGAAGCAATATTAAGATAATTTTGCCCACTTGTAGCATTGAAGATTACATTATCCAAATTTTAGTCTGGTATGATTTTATGGATTTGGTGTGCTGAGTTTTTCTTTAGCGTCCCAGACTCTCCAAGGCACCAAACCTTGCTGTGGTCCCAAACCACTCTGAACCCAGATCACTAAACTCCAGCACTGCGTGTTCTTTTCTTTCCGTGTCATCCTGCAAACAGTTAGTCAACAGATAATTTCACAAAAACACCAAATTAATTTCAGCATGCCAGGAACAAGGTGCCTCGCCTTGTTCAAAGAATTTTGGATTGAACATACCTTTTATTGAAACAAGTTCAAGTGGTTATATCATACAGGATTCACATAACATCAAATCAGAAACTGGTCACAGCTTCTGTCAAAAAGTCATACCCTGATTGGCTAAACTAGTTGATAACGGCCCTTGATCCTATCCCCTCCAGCATATTTAAAGATGGATAACTGCTGGTCAGCATTTATATGTTTGTCCTGAGTAGCAAAACAAGACTTCGATAACAGGAACAAAAAACTGAGACTGGCTGGTTGAAGGAGCCATCCTGATAAGGACCCCAAACCATTGTTCTTAAACTCTGTGTCAGCATTGTGATGAGACCATCTCCTGCCTTGCTTGCCACTGTGTGAAAATACCTAATTAATCTTGTGAAAAACAAGTTGTCAGCTTAAGAAGAGACTTTCTTGAACTCAAAAAATACTCAAAAATGAAGATAACTCTATAATCGATAAAATAACTCACTTACTAATGAGAAATAATACCTTAATTCCCCCTTTTCCCATCTTAAAAACAAGAGGGCAAATTAAAAACACTGTCCTCTTCTCGATGTAATAAACAGTTCTGTCTGACCTGGACACAGGCCAAACACTCCCTGGGATATTAATCAGTAAACATTTATAATTATGTGTGGGCTCAAGGCCCTTATCTGATTTGAACAGGTTTGTCCTAGGTGAGTGAGCATATGTAAGCATGTACAATTTCATAGCAAAAACAACACACCAACGGAAAAAGGTTCTGTAACTGGAATGCCCAGTTCAGTTAGAAATCACCCTTCATCTCCAGAATAAAGATGAAGTTGCGTTTCAATGTCTAACAAACCCCTGTGAAGGACCTCGAAAGATTCTGCATCCAAGTCGATCAGGGTCAAACAGAACCAGTCAGTTTTCCATTAAGGTGTAGTTTATGTAACTTCCCCTAAAATAAACATAATAGTACAATAACAAAGGTGATTGAATGCATACTAGACTATACACTCACCGGCCACTTTATTAGGTACACCATGCTAGTAATGGCTTGGACCCCCTTTTGCCTTCAGAACTGCCTCAATTCTTCGTGGCATAGATTCAACAAGGTGCTGGAAGCATTCCTCAGAGGGTTTGGTCCATATTGACATGATGGCATCACACAGTTGCCGCAGATTTGTCGGCTGCACATCCATGATGCGAATCTCCCGTTCCACCACATCCCAAAGATGCTCTATTGGATTGAGATCTGGTGACTGTGGAGGCCATTTGAGTACAGTGAACTCATTGTCATGTTCAAGAAACCAGTCCGAGATGATTCCAGCTTTATGACATGGTGCATTATCCTGCTGAAAGTAGCCATCAGAAGTTGGGTACATTGTGGTCATAAAGGGATGGACATGGTCAGCAACAATACTCAGGTAGGCTGTGGCATTGTAATGATGCTCAATTGATACCAAGGGGCCCAAAGAGTGCCAAGAAAATATTCCCCACACCATTACACCACCACCACCAGCCTGAACCGTTGATACAAGGCAGGATGGATCCATGCTTTCATGTTGTTGACGCCAAATTCTGAACCTACCATCTGAATGTCGCAGCAGAAATCGAGACTCATCAGACCAGGCAACGTTTTTCCAATCTTCTATTGTCCAATTTCGATGAGCTTGTGCAAATTGTAGCCTCAGTTTCCTGTTCTTAGCTGAAAGGAGTGGCACCCGGCATGGTCTTCTGCTGCTGTAGCCCATCTGCCTCAAAGTTTGACGTACTGTGCGTTCAGAGATGCTCTTCTGCCTACCTTGGTTGTAACGAGTGGTTATTTGAGTCACTGTTGCCTTTCTATCAGCTCGAACCAGTCTGGCCATTCTCCTCTGACCTCTGGCATCAACAAGGCATTTCCGCCCACAGAACTGCCGCTCACTGGATATTTTTTCTTTTTTGGACCATTCTCTGTAAACCCTAGAGATGGTTGTCCGTGAAAATCCCAGTAGATCAGCAGTTTCTGAAATACTCAGACCAGCCATTCTGGCACCAACAACCATGCCACGTTCAAAGTCACTCAAATCACCTTTCTTCCCCATACTGATGCTCGGTTTGAACTGCAGGAGATTGTCTTGACCATGTGTACATGCCTAAATGCACTGAGTTGCCGCCATGTGATTGGCTGATTAGAAATTAAGTGTTAACGAGCAGTTGGACAGGTGTACCTAATAAAGTGGCCGGTGAGTGTATGTGGAAGAAACCTCCTTCTGGCGATTGACCTGCTGCCCATCAGGTCCAGTGCCATAAACTCCAGAGGGCCCTGTGTAATGCAACAGAAAATGGAAATCCCTAACATTCATCCTATGTGTTACATATTAAAAAAGTAATTATAAGGATTTAGCATTAGCTCTTTGCAATATAAAAGAAAGATGAGAATAAACTTTCCCTAATCAATGCAAAATTCCGGCCTGAACATCATATGATCAGATAATGTAGATACTATTTCTTGGCCGGTGGTCATGGCATGACAAATTTATCCCACTCCTTCTCCAGAAGATGGACTGAGTGGCAGGACGTGGTTTCACCTGAGGGTGTGTTATTAGGGACAACAGTGCAAACAGACTTTTCTGCTAAAATCAGATCTAATATTTCATTCTGATAAGTAATGAATAAGGTAGCAGTTACTTTTATTTTAATTCAACTCAATCTTATTAGTAAAATTATTGGTCAATTTGTCAACCTCTATATTTTGCAATCAAAATTATTCATTCTGTAATTATTTTGTTAAAGGTTAGCAACAAAAAGTAACTTCAGAGCCAGCCACTTACACTTATCCTCTCATGGTTTTCTCATGTGACAAAGCAAAGAGACAATACACACACTTTCCTGTCTGGGGGCTAGTTTTATAAGCAACACTTCATTTCAATTAAAGGTGGTATATGGAATATTTTTATAAATAGCAATATTTGTAACAAACTAATGCCTCCATGGGGTGTTTAGAGGGTTGTAGAATGAAAATACAGCATTTCCTTTAAAATTTATATTTGAAGTACGAAATTATAAAAAAATAATTTTGACGGGCTGTCAGGATCTCAGCAGCTGGTGTGAGGTGTTTGGTTTTTTCCTGTACTAACTCTCATTGCAGGGCGTGGCAGCAGCTGATGAGGGGCTGCAGGTCTGGCTCGTTACCCAGCTTAGGAGAGCTAGGTACTTAAGCAGAGGAGGAACCACAGACAGACGCCAGTTTGTTACACAACTTATTGTGGTAATGTGTGGCCTAAGCTTGTGCTTTGATAGTTTGTAAATAATCAGTGAGTTAACCTGCCCTCTCCTTCCCTTCCTCTAGTTCCGTTACCTGGAGCGTCTCTCCAGGTTTGAGTGCCTCTGCGCTGGCCATCTGCCGCGCCGTTAGGAGGACTCTTCTGTCACGGGTTCCTGAAGTCGTGTCCCCACACGACCATCTTCCCAGCCTGGCTCCCTGTCTGTCTCTGGTCCCCTCTGGAGTCCACACCTGCCTCTGCAGCTCCACTCGCTGTCACCCCTGCCTCAGCTTCTCCCGTGGACTCATTACCTCACTCTGTTTCAACTCTCACCTACACCGTTCTCTGGATCACCACCACCGCTGCTGGCTTCCTGGATCCCTCCTCAGACTCTTCAGCACCTCGCCCTCTGTAAGTTCTCTGAGCACATTCCCAGCACACCGCAGCTTACTGTCTCACCACTGGAACTACCTGCCACTTATCTGTCTCTCCTCCACTGCTAGGACTCCGCCCAAGCCCAGTACCAGTTCCGGTTCTTCCTCCTCTGGCTGTGCGCTTCTCATTATTAAAACCTGTACCATTTCAATGTATATATTAAATCACTGAATCTGATTCCCTGTCTCATGTGTTAGTCTGGAGTTTGGGTTAAAACTTGGAGTTCAAAACAAACCTTAAAACATGACTCGTCTCCGATCCAGCCGGGAGCGCCTCGCTAAAGCTCAGCATCCCCGCCTGATGACAGGCCCTCGCTGCCGCTCCATTGGCTGCTTCCTCCTCACATCTGATCGCTCCCGCCGGACCTGTAAGGATCGCTCTTCCTGGACCTGTGATCGCTGTCAGTGTGGAGCGTCTTTGGAGAATCTCCGACCTGTTTGCCACGCCTCGTCTTCTGGCGACCACGTCACCAACCCGGCCGTACCTCTGCGGTGCGCTCTGATCAACGCCCGCTCGGTTCATAACAAAACCTTCATTCTCAAGGATTTCTTCACTGATCAGTCACTGGACTTGCTCTGCCTTACTGAGTCATGGACCGTTCCGGGTGAGTTGGCTCCTATCGCTGAACCACTCCCAGCAGGATGTGCTTATCTGAACGTCCCGCGGCCGTCAGGCCATGGTGGGGGCCTGCTGACTGTTTTTAACTCTAATATTTCCTGCCAGCCCGTTACCTTACAAGGGGTTTGTGAAGCTTTTGAAATGTCAGCGTTTGAACTTGGGTCTTCCTCCCCGATCCTCTGTGTATTGCTGCATCGTCCTCCAAAGCAAAACTCTGTGTTTATTTCCCAGCTATCAGACTGTCTTGCTGACGTCATCCTAAAGTATGATCGGCTCCTCATACTGGGTGATTTTAATATTCATATCTGTTGTCCTGGGAAACCACTTGTTGCTAACTTTTGTAACCTAATTGAATCTCTTGGATTGACCCAGCTAGTGGACTCATGGTGGATCGCACATTTTGGACTTGGTGCTGTCTCATGGTGTAGCTGTAACTAATGTGCGGACTGATGTTTTTTGTTTATCCGATCATTGTCCTGTTTCATTCTCTGTGGATGTGTCTCGGTGTACCTCTCCTAAGCAGGTGGAGGTGTGCCGTACTCGTCCACAGCACCTCAGCTTGCATTATGTTTGCCAGATCTTTTATCACCCCCTGGCAGCTCCTCTGATCCTTAGGTGCTCTTATCTAACTTCCAGTCCTCATGTCTATCAGTGTTAGACTTGATAGCACCACTTAGGTCCCGGCGTTCTCGCCGTCGACCTGACCCTTGGTTAAACCAGCACACTCGTGCTATTAGAAGTGAAAGTAGAAAATATGAAAGACGATGGAAAAAAGAAAAAACTCTGACCTCCTTTCTGCTGCTTAAAGATGCCTGGAGGCGATATCAGCGGTCAGTTAGGATGGCCCGCTCTGAATTTTATTCTGCTATTGTTAACCAACACTCTGGTAACCAGCGGGTTCTTTTTTCTACTATCAACACTTTCCTGTCACCTAATGTCCCTCTTTCTAATCCCTCTGATGAGCTCTGTAACCAATTTTTGCACCATTTTTGCTCCAAAGTCTCCAGTATACAGTACGTGCTCAAATCCTGCCCAGCTCCCACATATTGCTGCCTCCTTCTCCCCCCTCTCATTTCTTTGAGTGTTTTTCTCCGATTTCCCTTCCCCTCCTTTTAACTATAGTGGCTGGCATGAGACCTTCAGGCTCACCTAATGACTTTATTCCCCCTCGGCTTCTAAAGGAAGTTTTCCCTGTGGTGGCTCAATCGATCCTTGAGATCATAAATGCATCCTTGATGATGGGTAGCATTCCCCAGGTTTTTAAACATGCGGTTGTCCAGCCGGTCCTGAAAAAGCAGGGCCTGGACGCTAGTGACATAAGTAATTTCCGTCCCATCTCCAAGCTCCCATTTTTGTCCAAATTGCTGTAGAAGGTGGTTTTTAGTCAGATCTCTGACTATCTTGATCATTTTAATGTGTTAGACCTATTACAGTCTGGTTTTTGCTCCCTTCACAGTACAGAGTCAGCACTACTTAGAGTTTTTAGTGATATTTTACTCGCCTCTGACTCCGGCTCTTATGTCCTGCTGATCCTCCTGGATCTATCCGCCGCTTTTGATACCGTTGATCATGCTATTCTGCTGCAACGCCTGGAGTCCTTAGTTGGCATCCGAGGATCAGCTCTCCAGTGGTTTTGCTCGTACTTTCAGGCCAGAAGTTTTAATGTTGCATTAGGAAATTGTGCCTCTGCTGTGTCGCCTCTTACCTGTGGAGTTCCCCAAGGTTCGATTTTGGGTCCACTTCTTTTTAACTTGTATCTTTTACCACTGGTAGGCATTTTAAAGAAATTTAAGGTGAATTACCACCTTTATGTCGATGACTGTCAGTTATATGTGGCCCTAAAATCAACTGATCCAGTGCAACCCCTTTCTGATTGTATGGCTGAGATTAAGACTTGGCTCTCTGATAATTTTCTCCACTTAAATGAGTCTAAATTGGAAGCAATATTTTTTTTCCCCTTGTTCTCCTGCTGCTGTAGTCCCAACTCTGCCCTCCTGCTTGTCAGCTCTACTGAAACCGAATATCAAAAATCTTGGGGTCATCTTTTACTCTGACCTCAGATTTGATGTCCAGATTAATTAGGTTGTTAGATCCTGTTTTTTCCACCTCCGTAGGCTGACCAAGCTAAAACCCATTTTGAGGAGAAAAGATCTTCACTCAGTCATCCATGCATTTGTGACATCACGCCTTGATTATGCCAACTCTCTGTTATATGGTGCTCCTTCATCCGCAATAGTCGGTCTCCAGTTAGTACAAAATGCTGCTGCACGATTTTTAACTGGGACTACTTTGAAACAACATATCACCCCTGTACTGGCTAATCTGCACTGGCTGCCAATCCGCTATCGGATTAAATTTAAGATCCTTTTATTTGCTTTTAAATCTTTGCATGCGCTCGGGCCACCCTACTTGGCGCAGCTTCTCTGTCCCTATGTCCCGAGGCGTTCCCTGAGGTCCTCTGAGCAGCACTTGCTGCAGGTTCGTCCAGCCCGCTATAAGGCCCGCGGTGAGCGGGCGTTCTCAGTTTGCGCCCCTAGTTTATGGAACCAGCTCCCCCTGACAGTCAGACTCGCCCCATCTTTTAGTATTTTTAAGATCCATTTAAAGACTTTCTTTTATTCTCAGGCTTTTAACTCTGTTGGGGCAGTCTAACCCCTTGCTGACCCTATTTTATTGTTTTTATGTTTGTTTTTATAGTATGTTTATTTTTATCTCTGTATTTGTTGTTTTTATTTGTGTACAGCACTCTGGTCTGTGTCACTGCAGTTTTTAAATGTGCTTTATAAATAAATTGATGATGATGATGATGATGATGATGATGATGATGATGATGATGATGATGATGATGAGAACAAACTGGCCAAGAGAACTCCCAAACCCAGCTCCAGACCGCACTCGCCCAGAAGAGGATCCTGCTGGGCAAACATGACAACTTTCTAAATGAAATAGCCTCTAACCAAGCCACTCTGTCAGCAGATGTTCCCAGTCTCAGTCTGCAACTCACCCAGGTGATGTCTTGTCTCCCCAGCAGTCAGCCTCCTCCAGCAGGAGCTCCGGCACGTCCTGCTCTACTCCCGAGTGCTGGCTTCCAAGAGGTTTCCGTCCCCGATCCGGCACCTTTTGACGGTAATCCAAAGAACTGCAAAGGGTTCTTGAGACAGTGCCGGATCGTCTTCAACAGAGCTCCTCTCGACCTTCAGGTCTGATGCCAGCAAGACCTCGTTTATCTTCGGCTGGCTCAGGGACGAAGCACTCAGGTGGGCAGATGCGTATGTGGAAACTAATCCCATTGAACTCACTCCTTATACCCAGTTTCTCAAGGCCTTCAAAATAACATTCACGGACGGCAGAACCGGAGAGGAGGCCATGAGGGAACTTTTCGCCATGTGACCCCATCCTCATCATATGGCGGACTTCGCGCTAGAGTTCTGCAACCTCGCCGCCAGAACTGACTGGTCAGATGAAACGCTTCGTAGTGTTTTTCATAATTCACTTCCTGAAACTATGAAAGATGACATCGCTAGCTGCGATGAACCAAAGACCATTGACGGTCTTATTAACCTCTCCACTCGGCTCGACGGCTGGACTCGAGAGCGACATCAAGCCCGGAGTATGGCTACTTCCGCTTCCTCCAGAGCAGTAAGTCCTGCACCAGACACCAGACGGCGCTCTTCACCCATACGCACTCCTTCACCTGAACCGATGCAAATCGGTAGGGCTAAGTTAACCTCCAAAGAGCAACAGCGCCGCCTGGCGGCTGGGCTCTGTTTGTACTGTGCTTCACCTAATCACCTAGTCAGTAGATGTTCCCTGAAGCCAAAAGACCAGGCCTGTCAGTGATGTTGGCTGTCCTGATGGGCCTAGATCATAAGAAACTCTGACTCTCCTTGCCCGCTGCTGTTAAGAAACCTTATTGTGAAGTTGTATCCTGCTCCGTTTTTATTGACTCTGGTTCCAAGCAGAGTCTTATGATTTAGCTCGGAAATGCAGCACTAAGCCCCTGGAAACTCCGTTGCACGTCAATGCACTAGATGGCAGCACCATGACAAGTATCACTCATATCACTGAACCTGTTATCTTAACTCTTTCCGGTAATCATTCTGAAGAACTGTTGTTTCTTATTTTTCCCACCACAGAAGCTCCCATAGTCCTTGCCCTAGCTCAACCTGCATAACCCTAATCTCAACTGGACTAATAAACAGATCTCGGCTTGGAGTGAATTCTGCCTCAGCAACTGGCTAAGGTCAACTCTTCCAACTGGTGCCCCAGGTAAGGGGTCCCCAGCAACACCATCCGATCTCTCTAAAGTTCCATCCTGCTGCCACGACCTCGGCCAAGTTTTTAGCAAAGAGCAAGCAGTCTCACTCCCGCCACACAGACCCTACGATTGGACTATTCCGGAATCAGCAGGGCTGGAGAGCATGATTAGTGAGCTGAACTCATGATATTTTATTGTCCTGCTCAGATCGGGGATCAGAGTGGGTTTGGTGAGAAATATTGGACCTCAGTATCGGAGCGCGTGCGGGGGGGGGGTTAACGAGCACCCAGATGCCAGAAGGCTTTGTGCTGTGTTATTCTGTTCCAAGTTCCATATACCATCTTTAATGTGTATCTTTAGGTTTATTGTTGTTATAATAGATTTAAAAAAATTTTGAGTAAAGTGATCAAAATGATCTGAAATTTGATAATCGACCTGGTGTGTGCTTATCTGTTCATATCTGCACTACAGTGGGTCAATACTTTTAATAAAACTGAATCTCTGATCATTTAATTGGACTTTTAGTTAAAATTAAAATTATTCTCTTATTGATGTATTTGTCTTTACTTGTAATAGATTAAATCATTTTAACAGTTTGAATAACAACATAAACTCAAATACACAGTCAATATCCTCATGGATTCACATGACTACAAGTCACTGACCTAAATTACATTCACAGCTAAACCATTCTTCCCAAAGTTACACTAAACTGTTCAACTCAACAATAATTATATCGTCAGATGGAAATCGGAGAAGGCCAATTGAATATCCAAATTAATGTTGTAAGAACATAATTTCACAGCATAAAATCCAAAGCCGTTTTGACTATTAATGGACCCCTTGATAAATTACTGTTTGACTTTTCTGACAGTAATAGACAAAATCACAGATTTCACAATTTTTATGAAATTATAGTTTTCCTTCACTGAAATACTCACAGAATACAAAAATAACATGCATTACCCTATAACCAAAAGCTAATATCTTGTTTTTAACATTAATGAAGTCAATGAAAATAGAAAACCATAGTTTTTGGATTGTCAAAATCAATCTCACGCAATGTTAAACTAATTACAAATGTTAAACTAATACATCAAAAGATCACAGAAAAACTGTTCTCCTGAGCATTGTGTCTCATGCAAACAGCACAAGATAAACAAACAAAAAGTTTTAGATTAATTTGTGAACCCATAAGTAGTAAAAGTCTCTTTTTCAATAAAGCTATATATAATTTTCGACCTTTTTGAGACATGGCATGCTCATGGCAGAAGAATTTAGAATGCACCTTCTGTCAAACTAAGATTATTGGGGAGTAATAAAACATGATTTATGACATGTCGTAAAAGGGGGCGGGTCCGGAAGGAAGTGGTGCATTATCCGTGACGACGTCATACGCACATGCGTGCTTGAGACACGTGGGTTTGATCACGTTGTTTTCGGTATCCACAAACACAGTATCAATTGTGTGGATGTAAACACTTTGTCTGTTTCTTATCTCTTTGTGGTTAAAAAGAAAAAAACACTCGCAAATAACAAAGAAATCAAGATCTATCCCACGCATGTGAAGTGACATGACACGCGCGTGAACGGGGTGGTTTTACATGCTTGCGCTGTAATAGTCTAAAAAAAGAAATGAGGTTGAATGTAAAAAAAAAAAAACAGCCTCCGTTTCTAAAATAAAAATTTAAAAACACAGTTTTTTTCGTTCCTGACTGCCTTCCTGTGCCCTATAATACAAGATAAAAAAAAAAAATTGCAGCAGAAACACTTCTCAGGTTTTTCACATCACTCTTTCCATTCAAATGAGACTGTCTTTAACACGACGCAGAGTCTATGCAGTCAGACTACAGACACACACACACACACACGCAAGTGTGTTTTGTTATCCTTATGGGGACCGTCCATTGACTTTCATTGATTTTAGTAACTAGATTTATACCTAACCCAAACCCTTTTCTTAACCTTAACCATTACTGATCTATAACTAACCCTAAGACTAACTAAAACTCTATTCACACCATACCTAACCCCTAACCCTAAAAAGGGGAGTCCCCCTCATGGGGACCAGGCTTCGGTCCCCACAAGAACCCTCGGACCCCAGAAAGATAGTAAAAGTCAGGAAATGGGTCCCCAGGAGGTCAGAAATACAAACCCACACACACACACACACACACACACACACACAGACGTTCTGACTTCCTGGAAAAGTTCTCTGCTTTTGTCAAACCAATTTCAACCTATGGCATATAAACATTAATCTACACATCGGTGATGACATATCTACTAAATGAAGAACATACTGAGTTCCCGGGAAAAACCGGGCATCTTCCCAACCCAGATCATCACACTGACAAAATCACAGAGCCTGTGCGTAGCGAGAGACAAGTCAGCTGTTTAGCTGTCAGGTGTGCTCTGACAGAGAAATATCAGCCATGTATCACCAGAAGGAAACAAATAGTAACGTTTTTTAGCACAAACAAACAGATTAATAAGTCAAACATAAAACAGCTCGAAAGAAAAACAATGCAGGTTCATATTATCAGCTCAAATGAAACATCAGTCAATGAATGAAACAGAGGGAAAAAGTCAATCCTGTTCCCGTGGAATATGACTGACCAATTGCAATTTTACTAAAACAAAAGCAGTAAGAAAACTAGTCAGCTACTCTTCACTGATTCAATAATCTAATTAAACACATCTAACTAAACACAGACCTTCACAAACTTAACTTCGTCAGTATTAAAAGTGCTTGTTTTCTTCCAAAGTCCTCTTGTTAAATCTAGTTCAATCAGCCTTTTATGTCCAAACCTCCAAGTAACACAAGCCAAAAAGTCCGGCACTTGTTATTAGCCAGTTTGTTCTCGAGTCTCACTCAAATAAAGCCAAATATCAAAGCTTAAAATTAAAGAGATTTGATCGGCTCTCCTCCACTGCTCCAGGAAAGGGAAACAGTGATCTGCAGTTTCACTAACTCCCCCCGAACAATGAAGTGAGAAGAAAGAACTAGAGACAGTCTTCTTTATTTCCCTTTTTTACAAGTGATTTACTAATTTACCATTTAGCTGTTTACATAACATAGTGGAAAATTATTAGGGATTGCCATAATAAATGGAGTCCAAATGCAAATACATTGCTTCGCAATACATTTGCATAGGACTCCATTCAAATGGCAAACCTATTATTCTACACCTCTAAACGGGTCTCTGACTAGATTTATAGATTTATTAGTGTGAATACTGGAAGGATTCACACTGTATGTTTTCCTGTTTCTCTTTATTCTTCCGACTTCTTACTACTTCTTATTATTATATCTCCGTACGTTTTTCGGCATCTAACTCGTCCCACAGTTTTCAACCGATTTCAACAATTTATATATCAAACTGTTCAGCTTGTTCAGGACAAGGGTGCTATGACTTTTGGTATTGATATCTCTTCAACTTTTAATGCTATTCAGTACAAGAATTTGTACCCTTCTTGTCGCTGGGGGTGTACCCTCTAGGCCAGGTCCATTTTTGTACCTTATGAAGTTGTTCCACTAAAACAGTAAAATTACACCATGTTTTGAAGTCTTAAACCAACATTCTGAAACATAATATTGAAAATGATGGAAGAAACTTAATAAAATGGAGATTAACCAGCCTTGACCAGGGTTGCAGGTGCAGCTGAAATGGTACAAATTTGTACTTTATATCAATTTGAACTCTATAAGGGGCATTTCTGGCCTTTTAAAGACCAATATTGTACTTTTAAGGGAACATTTTAAAACATTTTACCTATAGGTACAAAAATGTCCTTGTCTCGTACCTCTATTTCTGAGAGTGTACCATCTGAATCACTGTAGTTGCTTTTCGAAAATCTGATAAAGGCGTACCACTATAGTTGACCTTTTTAACTAATTCAGTGCCTGCCAGCTGTCAAGACATCTATGGCAGAGATCGTTCGGATTTTGTTTGAAGTCTATGGCAATGAATGAGTTGATTAGATATATAGGAAGGAATTAGCTGCCACAACTGTACATAACTTGGATATGAAGACTGTTCTAACGGCTGAAGAAAAAACAAAAAATGGAAACAACTTAAGTTATACTGTATGTATCAGTTATTTGTATGTATTAGGGCCCCTTAACTCCCTCTAATCCTGTTAACTTGGATTGTAGCAAGTTATAAAATTCTCCTTAAGTAATGATGCAGCTATGCTCTGAGTACTTGCCAAATACAACTTTCCCCGCTATTTTTTACATTTTGAGATGTTCTCTTGCACTTTCACCATGTTCTAAATGTTAGAAGCAAGTTCCTACAACTAAATTTCCACCAGACCCTGCTGTGGCAGAACTATCAGGATACAGCAATGTGCTTGAAGATGCAACACCAACATGATAGTAGCATCAGCACAAGGTTAACATGGCCAGTTTCTTCACTAGCCCATTGTCATGTACACAGATGTCACCTTGCCCCACTTAAGGCTGCAGATATTTTGTGTGTGCTCAAAATCCTCTGTCACCTATCATGCACTACATTCTACTGCATCACCACTGAAGACCTCACCAACACCAGACAAAGACCACCCATACTCTGTTTTTATGTTGTATCAGGATCACCATCCAGTAAAGTTAAATATTATTCAAAAAGGCCAAAGTACAGAGTTACACTAATTTTTGTACTTTGGGAAATTCGTGGTATTTTCACTTGCATTGTTTTCACTACTGTAACATCTTGATGATGTTCTGAAAAGTTATTTTAAAACTTCTTGTTCAGCTAAATAAGTAAAGATGACAGCAAAACCCTTTTAAAGAAAAGTATAACCTGTTTTCAAAGTTAGTTATATATAATATTTTTGATGGCCTCAGTTTAAATGTATCTATTTTAAATGTTTAATGTATGTGACTGTGTGTCTGATAACCTGTTGACCTTCTGCTCAGGTCCCCATAGGAAATATCCTGCTGACCTTAGAGTTAAATTCCCAAACACCACTGCTTTGGTGGGACAGAATGTAACCTTGGAATGCTTTGCTTTGGGGAAGTAAGTGCATTCTTTCAGCTAAAACATCATCGCAAAACATGCCAGTTAGCGTCTTTTCTGTGTATCATGCATTCAGTAATTCATCAAATCTCAAACAAAAATTTAGGTTTTGTTGCCCAGTTAGTAGTAAAATCTGGTCACAATAACATACATATAAGAAAAACAATAACGTTAAACTAAAATGTCACTATTTTTAGTCTATTAGCAAGCAAAGCTAAATGATTCTGAACAGTGTGTTGAGCTGTTAACATAACTTTAAGCCTGACTGATGTGTTACTTTTCTCTGTCTTTCCTTCTCAGTCCCGTACCTAGCATTAGCTGGAGTAGAATTGGTAACACAATGCCAAAAAGCCATGATGTGAGGATGGCAGGTGCTCAGTTGTTTCTCTACAATGTCCAGTTTGAAGACCAAGGACGCTATAGGTGTGAAGCACTCAATTCAAAGGGAAAAGATTTCCACGAGGCAAATGTTTTTGTGGAGGGTAAGAGAAAGGTTTTGTAGTGATCATATTTGGGTCTTAGTTTTTGCTTTATTTATGACATTATATGTTTCATTTTGCAATTTTGATTATTTGGTTGATTTCTGTTCCTATTACGCCTTGTTCACACTGGCTGCAAAGCTCTTCAAAGCACCACGAAGCGGAGCCACTTCACACCAGACACGTATTTCTCTGTGCTGGTCCACTAGCACTTCTACATATGCATTCATTCGGAGCTATTTTTTTCATCATAGATAAGTAAATAACATCCTAAAAAATTGAAGAAAACTTGTTTTAATCACTCTTGCTTTCAATTTGACATCATCCATCTTGGTTTGTCTCCAACTCCTCTCTCTCTTTCTCCGTTTATGTTTAGACACCCAAACCACCCCTCTCAATGTAGTCAGCTCACTCTGTTGCGTTGTGTGTTTGTGTGTGTTGTGTTTATTTTCATATCTATAGTCTGTTTAGATACACAAATATGATCGCATTTGTCAATCACGTTATTTTATTTTGAAGAATTGCTTTTATTTTCAAAATTGATCGGATTGTCTCGTTTGCCTTGGTGTAACTTCCTGTCAAAATTGACATGGAACACTTTTGGCTCACACAAAAATAGACCAGACGCCGAAATGATCACTTCACGGTACGGGAAGGCTACACCACTTCGTAGCACTGCTTTGTAGCACTCCGCGTCTGATGTGAAATATGCCATAGGTTAACAAGGGCGCTGAATGGAATGTCTGCGGTGCTCCATGGCGCTTCTGCGACCTATGTGAACCAGGCTTTCTTCTGGTCAAAACCTCCTGATGTTTTAAATAGACCTTGGTTCCAACTTCTTGTGCCTTATCCCCACAGGATAATGAACCTGCTATACTCTTCGCAACCTACGGTATATAATCCGTTAGACTGCTGCAGTGTCACTATTGCATTCCCAATAAATTCTGAGTATGCTCCAAATAGATTTTAACCTCTTTTTTGCTACATCTCTTTAATGGGGGACTTCAACGCCCATGTGGGAAATGACAGGTGATTGAAAGGAACAGCCTCCCTGATCTGAACCCAAGCGGGGTTCAGTTATTGGACTTCTGTGCTAGCCACAGTCTGTCCATAATGAACACAATGTTTGAGCACAAGGGTGTCCATAAGTGCACGTGGCACCAGGACACCCTCGGCCGGAGGTCGATGATCGACTTTGTTGTTGTGTCATCTGACCCTGAAGAGAGGGGCTGAGCTGTCAACTGATCACCACCTGGTGGTGAATTGGATCCACTGGAAGGGGAGGAAGACAGTCAGATCTGGCAGGTCCAAGCATGTTGTGAACGCCTGGTGGAACCTTCTGTCAGAGGGGACTTCAACTTCCACCTCTGACTGAGCTTCTCTCAGGTCTCGAGGGAGGCTGGAGACATGGAGTCCGAGTGGTCCATGTTCTCATTCTCTGTTGTCAGTGCAGCTGCTCATAGCTGTGGTTGAAAGATCTCTGGTGCCTGACGTGGCGGCAACCCCCGAATCCAGTGGTGGTCAGGCTGAGGAAGGAGTCCCACTGTTGTGGCAGTCAGGCGAGTGAATCTTTATAAAGGAAGAATTTATTCCATAAATCTATGCATGAAGTGAGAGCGTTTCAGACAACTGCAAAGGCAGATGCAAAAAGACTCTGGAGGTCACTGCAGCTTGGCTGTTTTTATAGGTACACTGATACCGTGAGCTATTAGATCTGGTCGTCATATGTCTGAGACTGCAGCTCCAAGAATAATCCTCTTTGTCATTGTGACTTGTCTGTATAAATGTTATTAAAATTCTGCCTTCTCGGTCCCCTCTGTTGAAACCATAAAACTCTTATGGAATTCAACCAAAATAAAAAAACCAGTAACATTTAATCCTAACAATTAAAATCACAAAATCAAAACAATCATCAATTAAACAATGTTCAAACACACAAACCTCCGGGAATGAAATGAAAAGAATAGAAAAATAGTATATGCGTAAAAAAATAAAATAAAACAAAAGAACAAAGTAAAATAAAGAAAATGAAACTAGGAAATCTAAACCCAATGATCCCCAAAATCTAAAAAGAATCGAAAACCATATGTCTAAATTCCTCCATGGCTCCCTATGTCTCTCTTGGGCAACCATCAACACTTAACTTGGCACAAAATAGCATACATACCATATTGTTCTGATATACAGTGACCACTTCAAATGTCAACCAGGTTAGGCACTGAAGCCTACCCCACAACCAAAAAAATAACAATAAAATAAAATAAGAAACAAATAACAAAACAAAACAAAAAAAATAAATAAATAAGAGAAAAAGAAAAGCCTAAGAAAAGCACAGAAAATGCAACATAAAGGGGAGGGGATTTCTTCCATTTCCTCTCATTTTTGCAGCATTCATGCCTAAAAGCATGTGTATCTGAATTTAACCAGGGATCAGAGATAACCTTTGTATGCCTGACTTTCAGTGGAGCCAGTGAATTAAGAATAGTTGAACCCACTGCAAGGAAATGGCCCACTGCTTCATCTGCATTGGAGCCAGCAACCTGGGAGAGAAGGGACGGCAGAGTCTATGTTAGATGTGCAGAGAATAAATTAGAGGTGGTGGGGGAAATGAATGAGAAACATGACTAATTTTCTGCCCTCTCTGTACTAAATCAGTGACATTAAAAACAACTGGAAAATGATCCGACAGAGAGACAGGATCAATATTCACATCAGAAAGACCAAATGACAGCACCAGATCTAGAAAATGAGACCATTCATGAGTTGGAGTTTTAACTAATTGATGAAGCCCGAAAGAGTCCAATAAGTCCAAAAAATCCTTCACTAGGGGTTTTTCGGGACAACAGATGTGGATGTTAAAATCTCCCAGAATTAAACCGCAGTCCTATCATGGGAGAAAGTCTGTTAGGAAGTCAGAGAAGTCATACAAAAAGGTGCTGATAAAACAATAAAGTTCGAGCATTGTAATGTGACAGTGATTTCATGATAAGTGTTGATGAGAAGAAGACATAATTACCTGTCCAACAACAATGTAGCCGTCAGACTCACGTACTTTTCACCATCGCTGAAAAGCAACACCAATGTTTACTCTGGTTTTTGCTCTTTGTCCAAACGTCGTTTGTTTTCTAAAACTTCAAATGGGTTTTTTCTTTTTCTTTTTCCAAATTTGTTACTTTGTCCTGAACCTGAAGTGGAACCAGCCAGCGGCTGTTTCTCCTGCTGCCCATACACCACAGCAGAGGTGTTGTGCCGAAAAACTTGTCCGTTTATTTGGAGCACAGAAGCCAAATAAATGCGGAAGTCCGTATGACAGGGGAGAATGTACAAACTTTCCATTCGGCCTGAAAAATATGATTGGTTAATGTTTTTAGACAAATACAGGAGAACCACTTAATTTATTTTTTTTCGTTTCTTTTTTTAATCTTCACAACATATTTTTATCTATGCTGTGTTAAAACATTTTTAATGGGCATGAAAAAAACATGTTAAGCTAATTTTTTATGCAAAATGAGTATAGCAGCTTTAAGTATTAAGCAGTAATATGAAACATTTTATGTCTAAAAAAACATCAGGACACATTTATTAACAGACCTTTCAATCTGTCTGCATCAAAATTCAGGTGGTTCCGGCTCGTTCCATAAGGCCTTGAGCAGCAGCTTGTTCATATTTATTATTCGAATTCGCTGGACTCAGACTTAGACGTTGTGTCTTCCTGTTTGCTACGTCTTATGCTACAGCTTTTTAGTGAGCCGCATGCTAGGTGTGGTTTCAACTGCTGGAGCTGCCGAATACTAATGAACAACGGAGTTGTGACGAAACAGATACAGGCTATTCGTTTTTAATGGAAGGGCCTCTTTAATATCCGATATAGAAAACCGTTCTGTTGTGTTACTAACTGAAACTCAATCTGTGTTGTTACCATCGCGTCCATGCGCACGCGTATCTAGTGCATCTGTTTACTTATAGTGTCATAGTGGAGCCTCTCTACTTGATCTGTTTGAGAATTTTATTTTCCTAATACATTGTAATTGCGTTATTACAACATTTCCAATTATCTATTTTTAAAGAGGTCCTTTACATTAAAAAACGTTTTTTCTGAGGTTTCTGTTGAATATTTTAGCTCCACAGATGTTCTTACCTTCATAGTGGGTGTGAAAACAGATCAACAACTTCTCTTTTAGTTTTAATCTCTCAAACTACACCGATAACACTAAGTTCTCCCGAGTCTGAACTGTCTGTATCTGTTTCGTCCCAACTCCTTTGTTCATTGGTATTCATCAGCTCCTGCAATTGAAACCACACCTAGCATGCAGCTCACTAAAAAGCTGTAGCATAAGACACAGAAAATATGAAGACACGATGTCTGACATCGCCTTACGCAGCGGGGCAGGAAACAGTATACTATGCTCTCATAGGCTAGTTTGTTAGCCAATCTGAGTCCAACAAATTCGAATAATGAATATGAACGAGCTGCTGACGAAGCCTGATGAAGCAGCCTGATGGAAAGAGCCGGAACTGTTGTGCTGAAATTCTTTACCCTGTGTGGTACCAAACCACGAACACCATAAACCTCGTCTTCAGCACTGCTTGTTCTTTTTATCCCCGGGTCAACCTGAAAACACTGGACAAATTTCACACCAGAGACCAGAATTCAGTTTGGCGTCTGGGACAGAGAGGAAGTCTCTCTGCCCGCGAATCTCTCGTCAGAATCGCCATTTATTAACACCAAGATCAACACATGTACATCCTTTTAAGGCTCTGCCTCTGAGCCTCTAGCACACTGTCATTCGTAAATCATGTTGTCTAAACATTCTCCCTTCTACTGAATGTGGTGCATTCCTGTTTACTTTAAGCTCCCAAAGTCTGCAAAGTCTTTCCAAATAAGGTGTCATCTCTTCAATCCTCGGCCTTCAGTGTTCTTCATGGTCTCCTGAATGCAGATGGTTTTATTCTTCAAATAAGGATAAGCTTCAAGCAGGTTAATATTACACTAGTAAATACTTAGCAATTAAATATTATCACACCACAATTCCCCCTTTCTCCCTCTTAAAAACAAGAGGGAGAACCAAATACACTGTCCTCCTTTGGATGTAATAAACAACTCCACTTGACCTGAACACAGGTCAAACTCTCCCTAAATTTATGTATCAGTATACATTTATAACCATGTGTGAGCTCGAGGCCCTTAACTGATTTGAACGTGTACCGCTAGGTATAAAAAGAGTGTAAGCGTGCACAGCGTCTTGTCAAAACAACACCACAATGGAAGATGGTTTGGTTTCTAAAATATGCAGGTCATTTAAAGAGCACTCTTTACCTCCGAAATAGAGGTGAGGGCACGTTTTATTTATATAAATCAAAACACCTCCCCTGTGACTCCCAGGGTCAGGGGTACTACAGAACCAGAGAATTTTCATTAAGGTGTGGGTTTTGTAACTCACCCTAACATCAACATAATAAGAAGTAAAATAACCTAAGTGTTTGGATGCAAACTATTCCTTAAATGTAGTGAACCCTCTTTCCGGCAGTTGTAAAAAGATCTGCCCCACCTCAGGTCCTGTGCCATATCTCCAGATGGCCCTGTGTAGTGCACAAATGGAAATCTCTAACATTCATTCTATATGTTCAACACATCTAAAAATAAACCATAATGGCTTAGCAGTAACTCTTTATCCTATATAAGAAAGAGTAAGCTTCCCCTAAGCACAGCAAAATTCTGGTTTACACATCATGTGATCAGTGAACGTAGACCCTATGTCTTCATTCTCCTCCATAGAATGATGTCACTTGGCTGGTTCCAGGAATCACAGCCCTGTGATTAGGTTGAAGGACAATCTTGCTAAACTTGCGTTAGTTGGGAATCAAAATACTGTATATTCTCCACAGAACCTTTCTACCTAAATCATATCTAGTGTTATTTATTCTAATCAGTAAAGATTCAATTTACTTGTGAACAAATTCAAATCAAGCTGTGATAAAATTATTAACCACTCAGCTAATCTCTATATTTTGTAACTCAAACACTTAATTCTTTGAAAATTTGTTATGGTTAGCCACAAGAATAGATTCTGACAAGTTGTTTATATTCATCCTCCTTTCTGATGGTCTCTGTTCTTCTCAAGTCTCCTCTTATTCTGGCCCCTCCTGCTCTGAGGTCTCTGTTCAGATACAGCACAGAAAGAACATACACACACCTCTCTGTCTGGTGGATAACTTTATAAAAAATTAATTCCTAATGAATTAGTATCTTTTTAACAAGCTCACAACTCTGAAACAACTTGTCTTATTTTTTACTGTAATAGAGCAATCCAAATTTCATAATATACATGCCATGTATTTATCTTTTCATTTCTAACTCTGCACAGCAGTGGGTCAATAACTTTAATAAAGCTGAACCTCTGATCACTTACTGGGATTGTTACTTAAAGTTAAAGTTATTCTCTTATTGCTGTATTTTCTGACTTGTTTAATAACTCTAACAGTTTGAAAAATTAGTCCTATATAACCTTAAATACACAGTCAATATCTACATTTATTTAGACCAAAACAAGTAACTGACTAAAATGATATTTACAGAAACCACTCTCTTGAAAATTACACTAAAATATTTTACTCAACCATAATTCAATTCTCAGATTGAAGTCAGTCAGAGAAGCCAATTTAACAGCTAACCTAATTTTGTACAGTGTTTTCTTACTATGTGAAAAGACTGCACAGCATAAAGTCCAAAGTATTTAAATTCATCTCAGTCTGATTTGTAAAAACATAAATAACACAGGGTTTAGAAACAAATGTTCAACCTCCAACTTCAGGTGAAAGTAGTTAATCTTATTGTTAATCTTATTGCAACCACTACATAGACTTTAGAAAAATAATATTCTTAATTTATTTCACACAGATAGTCCATCACTGTCAACACTCTGTTTCTTATACCATACCTTTAATGTCATCAAATTATCCTTTCATTTTTTTTTATTTAAAGGAAGACAATTAAATTTTGGAAAAAACCTTCTTTCCGTAAGTCTGTATGAATCCTTTCAAAAAATTTTATATGATTCCCCCTTAGAACTGACATTCTTCAGTCAGTTCTAAACACAATTTATATAATTTAACTGGATTCCTCTAAAGTTGCATATAGCTTCAAAACATATTAGATTATATCAAAATCCAATCCATAAGAAAATCTATTGGCATACAGTGGGGCAAAAAAGTATTTAGTCAGCCACCAATTGTGTAAGTTCTCCCACTTAAAAAGATCAGAGAGGCCTGTAATTTTCATCATAGGTATACCTCAACTATGAGAGACAAAATGAGGAAAAAAAATCCAGAAAATCACATTGTCTGATTTTTAAAGAATTTATTTGCAAATTATGGTGGAAAATAAGTATTTGGTCACCTACAAACAAGTAAGATTTCTGGCTTTCACAGACCTGTAACTTCTTTAAGAGGCTCCTCGGTCCTCCACTCGTTACCTGTATTAATGGCACCTGTGTGAACTCGTTATCAGTATAAAAGACACCTGTCCACAACCTCAAACAGTCACGCTCCAAACTCCACTATGGCCAAGACCAAAGAGCTGTCAAAGGACACCAGAAACAAAATTGTAGACCTTCACCAGGCTGGGAAGACTGAATCTGCAATAGGTAAGCAGCTTGGTGTGAAGAAATCAACTGTGGGAGCAATTATTAGAAAATGGAAGACATACAAGACCACTGATAATCTCCCTCGATCTGGAGCTCCACGCAAGATCTCACCCCGTGGGGTCAAAATGATCACAAGAACGGTGAGCAAAAATCCCAGAACCACACGGAGGGACCTAGTGAATGACCTGCAGAGAGCTGGGACCAAAGTAACAAAGGCTACCATCAGTAACACACTACGCCGCCAGGGACTCAAATCCTGCAGTGCCAGACGTGTCCCCCTGCTGAAGCCAGGACACGTCCAGGCCCGTCTGCGGTTTGCTAGAGAGCATTTGGATGATCCAGAAGAGGATTGAGAGAACATCATATGGTCAGATGAAACCAAAATACAACTTTTTGGTAGAAACTCAACTTGTCGTGTTTGGAGGGAAAAGAATGCTGAGTTGGATCCAAAGAACACCATACCTACTGTAAAGCATGGGGGTGGAAACATCATGCTTTGGGGCTGTTTTTCTGCAAGGGGACCAGGACGACTGATCCGTGTAAAGGAAAGAATGAATGGGGCCATATATCGTAAGATTTTGAGTGAAAACCTCCTTTCATCAGCAAGGGCATTGAAAATGAGACGTGGCTGGGTCTTTCAGCATGACAATGATCCCAAACACACCGCCCGGGCAACGAAGGAGTGGCTTCGTAAGAAGCATTTCAAGGTCCTGGAGTGGCCTAGCCAGTCTCCAGATTTCAACCCCATAGAAAATCTCTGGAGGGAGTTGAAAGTCCGTGTTGCCCAACGTCAGCCCCAAAACATCACTGCTCTAGAGGAGATCTGCATGGAGGAATGGGCCAAAATACCAGCAACAGTGTGTGAAAACCTTGTGAAGACTTACAGAAAACGTTTGACCTCTGTCATTGCCAACAAAGGCTATATAACAAAGTATTGAGATTAACTTTTGTTATTGACCAAATACTTATTTTCCACCATAATTTGCAAATAAATTCTTTAAAAATCAGACAATGTGATTTTCTGGATTTTTTTTCCTCATTTTGTCTCTCATAGTTGAGGTATACCTGTGATGAAAATTACAGGCCTCTCTGATCTTTTTAAGTGGGAGAACTTACACAATTGGTGGCTGACTAAATACTTTTTTGCCCCACTGTAGTTACCATAATCACCACTTGTTGCTGACTTTTGTAACCTAATTGACTCTCTTGGATTGACCCAGCTAGTGGACTTCCCCACTCATGGTGGATCGCACATTTTGGACTTGGTGCTGTCTCATGGTGTAGCTGTAACTAATGTGCGGACTGATGTTTTTTGTTTATCTGATCATTGTCCTGTTTTATTCTCTGTGGATGTGTCTCGGTGTACCTCACCTAAGCAGGTGGAGGTGTGCCGTACTTGTCGCATTTCTCCATCCACAGCACCTCAGCTTGCATTATGTTTGCCGGATCTTTTATCACCCCCTGGCAGCTCCTCTGATCCTGAGGTGCTCTTATCTAACTTCCAGTCCTCATGTCTATCAGTAGCTACGTTTACATGCGCCAAAT
The DNA here is from genome assembly GCA_006937955.1 of Pachypanchax playfairii. Taxonomy (NCBI): domain Eukaryota; kingdom Metazoa; phylum Chordata; class Actinopteri; order Cyprinodontiformes; family Aplocheilidae; genus Pachypanchax; species Pachypanchax playfairii. The sequence goes on from SSNP01000285.1 coordinate 379,655, forward strand.
TTCCCCAATCTGATTAAAATCTTGGTCGATCGGAATTCCCAAATCCCTGTTTACATGGACACTAACTGAAATGATCTGATCATGCCATGAGTACACATGCACCAAGCACTCAATCAGGTTAAATGAGTTGAGCTTGCGCACAGCGAGTTGTCTTTCCGGGGGAAGAAAAAAAAGTAAACAAACTCCGTCCTTTCTGCACGTCTTTCCCGCCCCATCGTGTGCTCGAGCTGACTCACGTTATCCCCAATATGGACCCTCTGCGGGTGATTACCTTTATGTTTAGGTTTTTACTGGTCGCATTAACCAAGCTAGCGGCTGAATACATATTGCTACTGCTCCTGCACCACAGGAGAGGAGAGCGGGATGACAGGATGACTGCACCAGCAGACCACTTCTGTTTACTTCCCGCTATGTTTTCTACTTGGGTCTCCGAAAGCGGAAAGACGTCACGCTGAAGTTGTACGCATGCGCAAAGGGCTCTTTTCACCCTTTCTTTCCGAATGGGTGTATACATGCACGTCTATCCGAATGAAGATCGGACAAAACCACCCCTCTCGATCGGAAGTAAATTTCTTTCGGATCAGGCTGCATCGGATCAAAACATTCTGATTAACATGTTCACATGACGTCTTTTTTATCCGATTGGGCGTTTATTCCGATTAAATGTGCCCATGTAAAGTAGCTACTGTTAGACTCGATAGCACCACTTAGGTCCCGGCGTTCTCGCCGTCGACCTGACCCTTGGTTAAACCAGCACACTCGTGCTATTAGAAGTGAAAGTAGAAAATATGAAAGACGATGGAAAAAAGAAAAAACTCTGACCTCCTTTCTGCTGCTTAAAGATGCCTGGAGGCGATATCAGCGGTCAGTTAGGATGGCCCGCTCTGAATTTTATTCTACTATTGTTAACCAACACTCTGGTAACCACCACTTCTTTTTTCTACTATCAACACTTTCCTGTCACCTAATGTCCCTCTTGCTAATCCCTCTGATGAGCTCTGTAACCAATTTTTGCATCATTTTTGCTTCAAAGTCTCCAGTATACGTGCTCAATTCCTGCCCAGCTCCCAGATATTGCTGCCTCCTTCTCCTCCCTCTCATTTCTTTGAGTGTTTTTCTCCGATTTCCTTCCCCTTCTTTTAACTATAGTCGCTGGCATGAGACCTTCGGGCTCACCTAATGACTTTATTCCCCCTCGGCTCCTAAAGGAAGTTTTCCCTGTGGTGGCTGAATCGATCCTTGAGATCATAAATGCACCCTTGATGATGGGTAGCACTCCCCAGGTTTTTAAACATGCGGTTGTCCAGTCGGTCCTGAAAAAGCAGGGCCTGGACGCTAGTGACATAAGTAATTTCCGTCCCATCTCCAAGCTCCCATTTTTGTCCAAATTGCTGTAGAAGGTGGTTTTTAGTCAGATCTCTGACTATCTTGATCCTTTTAATGTCTTAGACCTATTTCAGTCTGGTTTTCGCTCCCTTCACAGTACAGAGTCAGCACTACTTAGAGTTTTTAATGATATTTTACTCGCCTCTGACTCCGGCTCTTATGTCCTGCTGATCCTCCTGGATCTATCCGCCGCTTTTGATACCGTTGATCATGCTATTCTGCTGCAACGCCTGGAGTCCTTAGTTGGCATCCGAGGATCAGCTCTCCAGTGGTTTCGCTTTCAGGCCAGAAGTTTTAATGTTGCATTAGGAAATTGTGCCTCTGCTGTGTCGCCTCTTACCTGTGGAGTTCCCCAAGGTTCGATTTTGGGTCCACTTCTTTTTAACTTGTATCTTTTACCACTGGCAGGCATTTAAAAGAAATTTCAGGTGAATTACCACCTTTATGTCGATGACTGTCAGTTATATGTGGCCCTAAAATCAACTGATCCAGTGCAACCCCTTTCTGATTGTATGGCTGAGATTAAGACTTGGCTCTCTAATAATTTTCTCCACTTAAACAAGTCTAAATTGGAAGCAATATTGTTTTCCCCTTGTTCTCCTGCTGCTGTAGTCCCGACTCTGCCCTCCTGCTTGTCAGCTCTACTGAAACCAAATATCAAAAATCTTGGGGCCATCTTTTACTCTGACCTCAGATTTGATGTCCAGATTAATCAGGTTGTTAGATCCTGTTTTTTCCACCTCCGTAGGCTGACCAAGCTAAAACCCATTTTGAGGAGAAAAGATCTTCACTCAGTCATCCATGCGTTTGTGACATCACGCCTTGATTATGCCAACTCTCTGTTATATGGTGCTCCTTCATCCGCAATAGTCCGTCTCCAGTTAGTACAAATGCTGCTGCACGATTTTTAACTGGGACTACTTTGAAACAACATATCACCCCTGTACTGGCTAATCTGCACTGGCTGCCAATCCGCTATCGGATTAAATTTAAGATCCTTTTATTTGCTTTTAAATCTTTGCATGCGCTCGGGTCACCCTACTTGGTGCAGCTTCTCTGTCCCTATGTCCCGAGGCGTTCCCTGAGGTCCTCTGAGCAGCACTTGCTGCAGGTTCGTCCAGCCCGCTATAAGGCCCGCGGTGAGCGGGCGTTCTCAGTTTGCGCCCCTAGTTTATGGAACCAGCTCCCCCTGACAGTCAGACTCGCCCCATCTTTTAGTATTTTTAAGATCCGTTTAAAGACTTACTTTTATTCTCAGGCTTTTAACTCTGTTGGGGCAGTCTAACCCCTTGCTGACCCTATTTTTGTCACGAACTCGAGGAAGGGGTAGACCCACATGCAAGACTCCACAAGGACAACCAGCTCAGGTGCAAAATGACAAGGTTTATTTACATATATACAGTGACAAGGTGCAAGTGCGGGAAACTCAGGAGGATCAGGTTCTGCGGGAGACAGTCAGTGTTAGTCTCTGAAGCAACCAGGATAACTGAGCAATGTGCAGCGGAGGAGACTCACTGTGACGTAGGAGGGAGAGATGCACGGAGGAGAGGCAGGTCCAATGAGGCGGAGGTGTGTGATGATCCTGGGAAGGGTTTCGAGCAGGTAGTGACCGGAGAGTGAAGCAGACAGGATGAGTCGTGCTGGAAGGCAGGCTGATGACTTGGGTGTCGCGCAGGAGGAACACAGGAGTGCGTCTTGCACAAAGACGCCACAGAGGAACACAGAGAAGCACAAGGAGTTGTGGGAGCGTCCAGATGTATCCACTCAGGTTAACAATCAGGCGCTGAATGATGGCTCCTCTGCCGCTTAAGAACGCTCCCAGGTGTCATCAGCCTGATTGCTTCCAGCTGAAGATGATAGATCCACCTGCTTCAGCTCTCCCACGAAGATCTTATCCTGGGAAGAATACTCACTCGACACCAAAACACAAAAACACACAGCCACCGCTCACTGAACCTGATAATTTTATTGTTTTTATGTTTGTTTTTATAGTATGTTTATTTTTATCTCTGTATTTGTTGTTTTTATTTATGTACAGCACAATAGAGAATCAGCCAAACAGTCTGTATGAAGTTCACTGTTCTTCTTTGTAAACAAGGTAATTTATACACAGAAAATCAGTCTACATAACAACAGACTAGAGTTCCTTACTGTCCGCTCAGCTTCACATAACTTCTAAATACTGTTCAGACACGGTGCTGCTCACAAAGCTGCACAAACCTCATGCAAAGCATTAAATAGTTTTATTGCTGTTAGTTGAAACTTTACCATAACTGAACCACTAAGACGACATTTCTTCACAGATACAGATTAAAGCTGATTTACTGCTGGTACGACTTTAATAAGAGAACCAGACACAACAAATACATTCATTTCGAGTGATCCCAATTAGATCCTTTACAAGAAGATTACTAATTCAGTCTCTTACTCATCTTTTCTTCTATCACTCAAATACACACACAACACAAACACTAACAGAAGACTACATGAGCTTAACACCAACGAAATCAACAAAAGTAGCAAATAATAATCTCTGAATTGCAAAATCCATCTCAAACAATTGCCAAATTGATTATAATACACCACAGAAAAACTATTCTCCTGAACCTATTTCTCATACATACTAATTATCATTAATTGTTTTCCCAAATCACCCATTTCTACTACATCATGTTTCTGCCAGATAAAAGAAAGTTTTTTCGTTTTTTTTTTTTTTTCTTTCTCTCTCATTTAAACTGCTACATTAAATTCTTATTTTGTCATTCAATATATTTGGTTCATCATCATATTAAAGTATTTAAAGATCTATCAATGTTGTATCATTTGGCATCAAGCAGAAATTTGTCATTTCTAGAAAAGTCATCATCTATTTCTTACTGACTGGTTAGAAAGCCTGTAAAACAGCTTTTTCTCTTATTAATATCTTTGTCTTTGGCACTTAACAAACTACTTAAATATCTCACTTTAACAGACAGTTCATCACTTTCAATTTATCATTGTTCATTATTTAGAAGAGTTTAGCTTCCTATTTTATTTTGTTGTTCACTTCAAATATCGTTATTCAGTTTCTGTATTTATCTAGTTCGTGTTTTGTTCTGATGAGTTTTATTCTAGCTTCAATATTGTTTTGCACTGTTGTATCTCTGCAGAGCTTTTTTCTTTGATCTTTAGCTTCACATTAAATCTAATGGGTTTTCCTGGCTCTGTATTTATTTTCACAAAAAAATAATTTGACAAAAAATAAAAAAATAAAAAAAATACAAACACTCAGAGTTCAGGTTTAATTGTTCACTCAATCTACATTTAACAGTTTACTGTTTAAGTTTTTTAGACAGTTTTTACATTTTCCATTTAGAGCTTGTGTCATTTAATTGAACTGCGTTCTTTTAGAAATTATACTTTTGACACGATCAGATAAAACGGTACATTGTACAATGAAGAGGACTACATATCCCGTAGTGCTTTTCGCGCACCCAAAATAGCATCAAACAAAGTCACATTTACGCTAATTTTGTCGACATAAACTGATAATTTTCCACATTTTTATACGACAACAAGAGAACGCACTCTGCGCATCTAAACCGCGATAGTCTTTTTTGTCTTATTCTGTAAATGTTTCTATTTTTAGTGCTATTATATATATATTATATACATATATATATATATATTTTTTTTTACAAGAGATAATTACTCATTTTTTACCATTTAACTATCCACAGAATGTAGTAAAATATTAATTTTCATGGTTCTGTTGCCAGTATTAGATACACATTTTAAAATAGTCTTTTATGCTTTTATCCAAATTCATTTCAATTCTATTTTTACACTTCTACCACAACATCACATTTAATTCACTATTAAATTAATATTGTTATTTTTATGTTTTTTAGATGCTTTACAATCAGAATTTCTATTTTGCATATAATTTGTATCTCCTCCTTGTGACGAGCTTTTTGTGAAACACAGTTCAGTTTACTTATTTATTTTAATTTTCTTTCTTTATATCTTTTTCATGAACCTTTCTATTGTTATATTATTATCTATACCTATAGGAACTTATTGTATATTTCTTTATTATAATAATTATTATTAGTAGTAGTAGTATACAACACACAGGTCTAATTTTTATTTTACTTTACTTTTCTTAACTCCTAGTTAGAGAATCAGACCAACCAGTCTGAGGTTCACTCGAACAACTGATTTTATGGGATACCAGATCTCTCAAACATTCATCACCCAAATGTGAACGAATTAAAATCTTCACAGTCCATTCGGCAGAGTTTTGATAACATCATCCTGTCAGCTGCTGCAGAGAAAAGACTCCCTCTGCATACACATACACAGAGAGACATGCAGACCAAATAGCTACATACAGACAGCACTCACACTGGTATCTCCCTTTATTTCTGTTTCTATTTTTTTTATCTTTTTCTCTTCTCTACTGTGACTCCCTGTCACGCAGCCAAATGTTTCTTTTTTTAATATTTTTTTTTATTTAATTTCACATCTACTTTCCAGATGGAGTTCGACACTTATCTGAACAACCAGACATGCAATGAGTCAAATCGTAGTGAATTTCCTCCTTCCATGCGCATTCCACACACACTCTCACTCATACATTTCTTTCCCTACCTTTATGAGACTCCAAATCTCTTCTTGCGTGATGTCAGGACCTTACCCTAAGATATTAAATGTTACTGATCACCACGAGGTCGATTTTGGGAGTCCTCAGTTCCCGGGCTCGACTCAGAAACCCAATCTGCTGCCATAGCGACAAAAAAAATGCCAGTCGACATTAATTCTGGGAGAGATTACCTCCGAGGATTTTTTTTCAGTCCCGAACCGACTTGAATTCGAGAAAAACACAAAACTCTCTCGGCCCCAAGCCGAGTCAACACAGTCCATAGTCAGCAATTCAGCAACTCACAGTCCTTTTAGTCATGGGACAAAAACAATATAGCAATTTTGAGTGTAACTGGTACTACTATTTACCTTATCATTTGGTGCGCCATCTTGTCCCACTTCCAAAATGAAATTAAGTTGTGTTTCATCCTGCGACCACGAGGATCACGTCGGGGTCACCATTTCTTGTTGTGCTGAAATTCTTTAACCTGTGTGGTACCAAACCACAAACACCATAAACCTCGTCTTCAGCACTGCGTGTTCTTTTTATCCCGGGTCGACCTGAAAATACTGGACAAATTTCACACCAGAGACCAGAATTCAGTTTGGCGTCTGGGACAGAGGTCTCTCTGCCCGCGAATCTCTCTCAGAGTCGCCATTTATTAACACCAAGATCAACACATGTACATCCTTTTAAGGCTCTATCTCTGAGCCTCTAACACACTGTCATTCGTAAATCATGTTGTCTAAACATTCCCCCTTCTACTGAATGTGGTGCATTCCTGTTTACTTTAAGCTCCCAAAGTCTGCAAAGTCTTTCCAAATAAGGTGTCCTCTCCTCAATCCTCGACCTTCAGTGTTCTTCATGATCTCCTGAATGCAGACGGTTTTATTCTTCAAATAAGGATAAGCTTCAAGCAAGTTAATATTACACTAGTAAATACTTAGCAATTAAATATTATCACACCACAGAACCACCCAAATTCTAATGCAGACAGATTGAAAGGTCTGTTAATAAGTGTTTTCTTATTTTCGTTATGTTTCATATTACTAGTTAATACTTTAAGAGGCCCTTCCATTTAAAACGTTTTTTCTGAGGTTTCTGTTGAATATTTTAGCTCTACAGGTGTTCTTACCTTCGTAGTGGGTGTGAAAACAGGTCAATAACTTCTCTTTCAGTTTTAATCTCTCAAACTACGCAGGTGGCGAAAACACCCAATTTCTCCTGAGTCCGAACGGCCTGTATCTGTTTCGTCACAACTCCTTTGTTCGTTAGTTTTCGGCAGCTCCCACAGTTGAAACCACGCCTAGCGTTCTGCTCACTAAAAAGCTGTAGCATAACATAGCAAACAGAAAGACACGTCTGACGTTACCATGCACAGCGGGGCAGGAAACAGTATTCTTTGCTCTCATAGGCTAGTTTGTTAGCCAATCAGAGTCCAGCAAATTCGAACAATGAATATGAACAAGCTGCAGACAAAGCAGTCGAAGCAGCCTGACGGAAGGAGCCGGAACCACCCGAATTTTAACGCAGACAGATTGAAAGGTCTGTTAATAAGTGTTTCCTGACGTTTTTTAGATTTAAAATGTTTCATATTATTGGTTAATACTTAAGAAATAACCACAAAGTCCTGAAATTTGTATAAAATGGCCTCTTTAATACCGAACACTGCTACCCATGTTTACAGTCCAAATGACGACCGACGGATATTTGCACACAATGCTTATATGCACAAATTTGCTGGGCACCGAGGTTGTGCATATAACTATCGACCACTGTAATTTGAGACATTTTGACATTTCGTTAGTAGGAAGAAGCGCTTTCCTCTGTTAAGATATTTCAGAGCTCTCCCCTCTAAGCAGCTGTGATGTCAGAGTGGAAAAAGGCTCAGATCCAACTTGAATTTAAGAAACTGCTTCTTCTTTCTCCCAAACCATTTGTGACACACACTCAAATTATACGCTAAATTGTGTTTTTTTTTTCAGCTTTATGCTAGTGAGACTTTTATTTCTGTGCCTTTTGTGATTGCCTCATAATTTTGCCTAGAAGGAAGACTGGGTCAAGAAAACTCCCAGTGACTGCCATTTTAAATGGTAAATGGTAAATTTCCTGTATTTGTATAACGCTTTTCTAGTCATTCAGACCACTCAAAGCGCTTTCACACTGCAAGGTTTTACATTCACCCATTCATACAACCCGATATGTAAACCGGAGGGAGAGGGTAGGGGCTAACACTCACACAACCCGATATGCAGATCTGGGGGCAACATGGGGTTCAGTGTCTTGCCCAAGGAGACTTCAACATGTGGTGGTGGAAGCCGGGATCGATCCAACCTTCAAATTGGAGGACGACCACTCTAACCACTGAGCCATTTATTAAATTACTGCAGATTGAAGAAGCTGAAAATGTACATGGATTGGCTTCAAAGCCTTTTGTAACCTACAGTTCAAGAATTTCTTGATAGCTGTCGCGTTTTAAAACTGCAGCTGCCTCTTTGGGACCATGTTTTCATCCATTTTGCCTGTCTGAAGCCTCTCCATATAAGGGCATTCCTGTCAGTTTCACACACATAGTAGGGACAATTTAAACCAGCTACTGTATGAGGCTGCCCTGTTTGTCTGTCCTCTGTCTGTCTGTATATTTTATATTTTACTTCAAATATAATTTTTAAGGGAAATACTGTACTTTCAATCTGCACCCCTCTAAATACCCCATGGAGGTATTATTTATTTAGAAATATTGCTTTTTATGAAAATGTTCCATGTTCAACCTTTAAGTTTAAAATATTTTTACTTTTCACAACATTTTTATCCTTCTATCTTCATTGTTTTAAAACTTCTGACCATCCACTTTTGTGCCTTGTGTCCTTCCTATTTTAGACTATCTGAAGCTGATCAATGAAACAATTCAACTACCGTAATATTGACAGCTTCCCCTCTTGCAAACCTCTGCTCTGCTTAAACATCTTTCTAAGACTTTCACTAATTCAGCTCATTTAAGGTTTTTCAGCTGCATTTAGCTCATTCAGCTTCTTTAAGCTAATTCAGCAGGATAATTAATCTAATTGAATCTTTTTCAGCTGCAGTTCACAAATTTAGCTTCCTTAACCCAATTCAGTGAAATAAGTCAGCTAATACTGTTAGTTAGGCTACTTGCAAATTTTAGCTCTGCATAATCATATTTTGCAGATTTTAACTTATTATTCCAGCTCATTTAAGCTTTTTACATTACATTCAGTAAATTCAGCTTCATTAAAGGTACAGTATGTAAGAATTTTACAGTGAAATACTCACACAACAGTCTAATGTCCCACTGATGTCTAAAATAAAGTCCCATTGTAACAGATCTCGATGGTGGTCGCTAGTTTCAGTCATTTTAAAAAAGCTAGCCTGGACTGTAACTATTATTTACACGTCTAGACTTCCTGGTTCTATAACAAATCACGTGTAAGTCTGCAAGGCATCAACACAAGCAGCTGTAAGTTCACAATGACAAGCAGCAAAAAGCTAATTTAAAGGGGACCTTCCATGAAAAAATGTTTTTCAAAGGTCTTTCTGATGTTTAATTGCTCACTGTAGTGCAAAAAAGTCCACTGACCCTGATTTCTGTCTTTTACTGCAACTGGTTGCTTTAGCCAATGAAAGAAAATATACCCAAAAACAAGCAAATCAAAAAACCTGTTCAACCCTAGGTAGAATTGAAAATTAGTTTTTCTTGGTCTCTCACACAATAGCCAGTCGCAGCCCCCTTTGTCAGTAGCTGTAAACTTTAGCTTAGCAGTTAGCAGAGAAGCTACTGAGCAATGTGGAAAGTCGAAAAAATGTCTGAACAACTTTGTTCCTGTGCGTTTTGTGGGAAGAGGACCTCTGCATTGCATTCCTTGCCGATGGCAGATGTGAGTAGAAAATGATTGGATTCAATCTTTGGAACTCCACCAGTGAGGTTTAACCAAACTTTGGTGTTGTCCTCCGATGATTTTGAAGACAGTGACTTTACAAACTATGGTGCCTATATAGGTGGCTTGGCCTCAAAATTTTTCTTAAAAGCTGGATCTGTTCCCTCCCGGCGTTCAACTGTCAGCTCGCACACTGTAAGTAGCCTTTATATTTTTTACTTGGTAGGTTAAAGTTTGTGTGAGGGTACAATTCTCCTATGGTAAAGCTAATTATTAAGCTAACAGCAACGGAAGCATGTGTCCCGAAAAGCTGTGTAAAAAATGTTTAACCTATTCAATTAAACAGTATCACTCAAGAGTGACTGATGTGAAACACAGCAGTCTAGTTGTTTTTATTAACTTTTTTAGATCCTGGATGAATGACCTATACAAATGGACTGATGTTGTCGGCTCGTATATTGACCACTGCTGCCACTGCTGCCTTTGTAGGCATAAAGGCCAAGTCCCGAAGACAATCACAGGAGTGTGTATGATACAGTAAAATAGCACGACCCCGAGTCTGATGATAATCCCGTCTAGCAGCTGTTTCAACCATCACTAAACCAGCTGAATTCATTTAGCACTGCTCCTTTACCAGGTCGCTGAGCTAGTTGGTGAAAATACCTGTTCTAGATGAACAGGCAGATCCAAAAACATGTCAGGATTTCTACTTTATACTACCTTCTACTTCTACTATTGACACCTATGCTAATCCAAACGGATCACTTGTCTGTGATGCATTTCAACCAACTGCAGTAAAACAGTATTTGGATGAAGCTTCGAAAAGAAATAGGATTTTCATGGGGTGCTAGTCCTCAACTGTATGTATTCAGAACTTTCTTACTACCAGCTGTCAAGTCAGAATTGCTATTGCATTGACCATTATACACTAACGTTTTGACAATCGCTTCCCATCTAGTAATTCATCATTCTATCTTCATTTCTGTGAGAACCCAAACAGATCCTCCAAGTCTTTGCAGCGATGGAATACAGCTTTCAACGGGGACATTGGGTCATCCCGTAAGAAGCAAAGGTTTGTGATGAAGCAGTGTAATTCTACATTACAGTTTTATATCTAAATTCCTGCGGGTCGTTTACATTACAGCCTACATAACATTGTCCATCTGTTGTGAATTAGCTCTTACAGTGCCCATCAAGCCCAGGCCAGCTAAGAGAGCACGGTGAGAAGAAGATGAAGAGGAGGAGGAGAATGTTAGTGAACTCGACACAATTACACCCCATGAGTCCACTTATGATCCTGTTAATAAATGATCACTCTATGGGGATTCCAGTGCCTCCTATCGATATGACTATCATTTACTCATTCTATCCATTTAGGAAGTTAGTAACATGCTCATGTCTTTACTAAAATTCTATCTAACTCTGTGCTTCACAGATCTCTGAATGCTGAACTCTAGCCATCACCAGTTGGTGCTCATATCTGACTAGGGTTGTGACCCATCTCATCGCCACCACCATCCCCTGACGCCCCCACAAGCGAGTTGTCATGCAGAGGCCTGCAATCCCCTGACACCCCATTATCTTTTTTTTTTTTTTTTTTTTTGGGGGGGGGGGGGTGATTTTCACAAACATTGATTGAAACTACACAATAAACTGCAATTAAAAAGTTCTTCAGACTGTATGGAAATGTTATTTGGGGTCTTTGATGAACCAAATGAAACCTGCAACTATGTTACATATGTACAGAATTGCACTATAATGCAAAAACATATTTATTTCCTGTTGATTCCATTCTTGGAAGCAGTTTCTGTCTACAATGAGTCAGAAAACTACATCACAGCCCTGGCATTTGAAGGGGGTAATTATTTGATCATTATTTAATTATTTTCTGGCAATTGTTCCTGCAATGAGCAAGGCTCTCTTCCAATATGAGGCCTGTGAAAAAACTTTAGTGTCCCAGACCCCAAATCTCAATATAAAGTGCAATACAATTATTTATTTATTTAGAATATGTTCCAGCAACATTGTCCTCTTTTCATGCATCTTTTAAATAAAAATTATATATATATAAATATTTGTATAATCAGTCTTTATTGATCCATTTGGCAAATTCAATCTTACTGTAATCTATACTTTGAACATTTTGATAAACAGCTGCAACCTGTAATTTGAACATTATGATAAACAGTAAAGTGACAAAATCAAGCATAGACACTAACAGTAAGAGAGTAGGAATGGACAACTCGAGTCTGCAATAACGTGATGGTGTGTCATGGCTTAGCCTAGGTCAGGCCTAAAACCAACTCTGTCAGGGAACTCCAACCTAGGTAGGTGTTGAGCTGGAAACATGAGTTATAATGATATAATAAAAACTATTCGCACAACACAGGGCTCCAGTTTGCAGTCGATTTATTAACTGCAGAAAGCAGTCCTAAATGTTTTGAGCGAAAGTGCAGAGCGAATATTTCCACTGCTTTTCTGCAGCTAATAAATCGACTGCAAATTGTATGGAAGCGTTTGCCTCATATTTCAAATGAAAATACATCAACAGAAATGCTTTTTCATTTTCACAACACCACTGCATTTACTGACTCATAAATCAAATTATCATACAAACTCCTTTTTCATTTTCTTATTCAATGTTGATCATTTTGTTACTTAATTTAAATGATAAAGATATTTTCATTTTAAATTTCATTTTCAAAAAATCCTCTTGCATAAAGCTACCAAAATTCAATTTGAAATGTCAAATTTGAAAATGAAAATAGCAGAAATGCTTTTTCATTTTAAGAATAAAACTGCATTTTTCCATAAATACATTTCACCTATCAAAGAAATGCTCCCAGGACAGGAACACAAAATATGATGTTATTTTTACTTTCTTTGCATTGAATAACAGACAAATGTTTGGACACACCCAGAGGACTTTTCAAGATATAGAAAATATCAGGAAAAGATCATAAAAATATATTTAAATAATGAATGGAGCCCACTCATCATAAACAAAAATACTGTGAAAAACTTAGAATGGCATTTCATTAAAAAAAATTGTCAATTCACACTATGGTAGCATTTTTGACAGGGCAGCAATGCTCAACTGAATAGGAGGAGAGGGGCATGGCAGGCTTGCAGCAGCATTGGTCCGCGGTGTCCATATATGACATATCCTGCCGGTTTGGTGTCAAGACGGGGGAGAAATTGATATCTCGTATATGAGTGCGCATTCATGTGGCTTGCATGTGGGCTAGTTGAAGAAGCCAGGGGTGAACAAATGCTCCACTTTTAAAAATCTGCATTCCAGCCAGAGTAAAATAATTACTATAAATATTTTCATGTGGAAAAGTGAAAATTTCAGGTTATGATTCCTTTAAAGTACGTATTTATATGCTAATTACTTCTCAGCAAAACTTGCCAATGCTCTGTTCAAACTGGTTTATATGCATGCATCTTTTTCCCCATAAAATTTTTCAAACATTGTAAACATTGTCTTTTCTCTTTTGCAGCTTTTCCTGAGTGGGTCGAGCACATTAATAGTACAGAGAAAGACCTCTATAGCAACTACACTATGTCATGTGTGGCTAAAGGTGAACCAGAGCCACAAATCCGTTGGCTGAAAAATGGAAAACTGGTAAAACTTTAAACCCTGTAATCGTTGTTGAACAATTTTCTTGTTCTTACTGTAGCTCAGCACAGACAGACAGCTTGTGTTTCTCTCCTTTTGGCCAGTGCCCCCAAGGGAGACACTGCTGAGGACAGTAAAGTGGTCTGTCAAAAGTGTTGAAACACCATCTCATTTAATGTTTTTTTCTTTATTCTCTTTACTATTTACATCGTAGATTCTCACCAAAGACATCAAAACTTTGAATTCACAAATGTGAAATAACCAAAAGCTTGTTTTATTTTTTAAATTCTTTAAAATACACACCTTTTGCTTTGATTACTCCTTTTCACACCTTTCTCGGCATTCTCTTTATGAGGTCGTCACCTGTTTTTCCAAAAGTCTTGAGTTCCCAGATATGCTGAGCCCATGTTAGCCTTTTGTCTTTGGCCACGTTTTCCAAACGAGTTAAGAAGTTCTTAGCACTAAGATCTTCTTTGGAGCGCTCTTAAGAACGCTGTGAAAGAAGAACGCTGTGAAAGAAGAACGCTGTGAAAGAAGAACGTGTTTCCCAGAGTCGCTCTTAGCTTAAGAAGATCTTTCACTAAGAAGAAACCTAAGATCGATCTGACCCACTCTTAACAGCCTTCTTAGTGATCAAATGCTCAGTGATCATAGCCTGCCACCAGAGGCGTCTAGATTTCTAGGCTACAGTGATCAAGTTACATCAGGGAAATATATATGTATATATAATGATATAGTGATATATAGTGACATTACACACACGTCATGAACCTACGCTTAGATAAATAACTTAAAAGTACAAATTGCCTCAGACTTTTTGTTGCTTCGTTTAATACTCATTTCAATGCAAAATGATACACACAATACATGGTTAAAAAGGAAACCAAAGTTTATTGAAAGCATAATGGGGGAGGAGGGGTGGCATCTCCGGCTTCACTGGGCCGTCTGGGCGCCTGCATCACCTGCAATGAAGGGGGATTGATTAATGAAATCAAATGGGATACATTGCGTAACATCTTTCACGCCTCCAATTGGTCCAGAATGCTGCAGCACGGCTTCTGACAAACACCAGAAAAAGAGATCACATTTCCCCCATCCTGGCCTTTCTGCATTGGATGCCCGTAACTTACCGAGTACATTTTAAGATTCTTTTATATGTTTTTAAATCTTTAAATGCTCTGGCCCCCTCCTATCTTTCAGAGCTTCTCCAGCTCCATGCTCCAGCTCGCCCCCTTCGGTCAACTGAGTTGGTGCTGCTGAAGGTGCCACGGTCTCGCCGGAGGATGTGGGGGGACAGAGCATTTTCTGTGGTGGGTCCGAGGTTGTGGAACCTGCTACCGCTACAGATTCGACAAGCCTCGTCTCTGGCTGTCTTTAAGTCTCAACTTAAAACCTACTTGTTTGCCTTGGCCTTCCCCCCATCTTGAGCCTTTCTATCTTTGTCTTGTTATTTTAAGTCTTTGTTTTTATTGTTCTTATATGTTTAATGTCTTCACATTCTTTTGTGGTGTTTTTATCTGTTTAACTTTGTTCAGCGCTTTGTATCAGCTGCCGCTGTTCTTAAAGCGCTATATAAATAAAGTTGACTTGACTTGACTAATAAAACAAAATAGAACTGTCCCATACCTGAATCCTGGGGAAGGATGGAGGGACGGATGAACTGTGCCTCAGACAGCGCCAGCTGTCTCCGGTGCAGCTCCAACCTCTCCTGCTTCATCCGGACTATCTCTTCCTGGAGAGCAGTTTGTCTCAGGAGCTGCTCCTCTATCCCCCACAGCACCACCAGCTTCTCCCTCTCCAGGCACACCAGCGTCTTGCTGCAGGTGCAGGTGGTTATTGCAGGCCGCCTGGTTAAGCCTCCCCGCATGCGGACACTGGGCCGTGCTGGTTGGCGCATGGGGACAGGGCACGGTTGTGTGGGGTCGTCCCATCCGTTGCTCTGCCACCCATGCCCATGGCTTCCCTTCTCACCTTGGCGTGCTTCTTTTTGGTCTGGCTCTGAAAATCCTGCCACTTCTTTCGGACAGCACCCCAGTCACGCCACATGGGCTGGAGGGGGACATCTTCTCCGCTATAGCCTGCCATACACCATTCTTCACCGGGATGTTTTTTTCCCTTTTGTTCCTCCAAATAAAACCTCACGGTGCTGCCACACCTCGTCCACTAGGACTCCCATCTCCTCCGCGGTAAACGACGGTGCCCACTTGCTCTTGTTGCTGCGAGTTTCAGCCATTATCCCATGTGTGTGCCAATATTCATGGGGTTATATATGCACTAATGGGCTTGACTACTTAGATATACCTGTTGGCACACACCCACTTAAAACAGAAATGAACTTAATGCTATCCACGTGCAAACACTTTGTTTGTTGTTTCCTTTTTAGTACTTTTTCTTTTCTTTTCATTTTATCTATATATGATTATCAACACACAATGGGAAGCTAATTCACTAACTCTGTACACATCATGAATATCGCAAGTTCTTGTAAACAACGCTGTGGGTGACTGCGCGCTGCTCTCAGCGCTGATAAAGGAGTGGGTGATTGATTAACCTGGCATCGATTGATTCAGTTTCAGCACCACCGCGGTTGACAGCTCCCGTTAAGAGCTTTTTCAGAACCTTCTTAGGATTGATCTTAAGGTTCTTCTAAGAAGGCAGTTAAGAACACTTCTGGGAAACACAAGTACAAAAGAGTTGGTGTTTTTAATTTGGAGAGTTACATTTAAGCAACTCTGTCAAGTACTGAATTTAAAATTAACTCTGAATAGAGTTGCTCATTAGAGCTGGGCAGAAGGTGGAGCCAATGATCGGGTCAGAGTTTTACCCATAATGCACTTGGAGACTATATCTGTGATTAACTCCATGTGAGTGTGAAAATAGAGCATTCGTGCAGCACAACATTTTATACAATACTTTACACCTACTATATCACTAAAATCAGTCAGTCTTTTAAATCTTTCAGCAACCGTGACTCAAACCTGACTGAGGTAACCTAATCCAAGCTGCCTATTGTACATTACTATAAATTGTGCTATAATTGTGTATAAGTTGTGAAGAGGGCGTTCACCTGCTTCTCTCATCTGTAGTAGAGGCCTGCCCATGTTTCTACCACAATGTGTATATTAGACACTTTCATATGTAGAAGATCAATGACAATGTTGTCCATTTCAAAAGTAGTGCTTTACTCTATCTGGAGTTAAACAGGCAACACTAACAGTGTTAACTTTTAACTCAATGGTCAAGTGCTAAAAAAAATCAACACTGATCAGTGTTTATAAGTGTTAAATTTGAACTACAGAGAGAGTTAAAAGAAACTCCATCTTGGTGTTAAATGCCCAACACTTTCAAAAGTGTTGTTTTAAAGCAGAACTAAGTAAGTTTTGCTCTCGCTCTCCCCCTACTGGTCCCCTGTGAAAGCTCACTGTCGTAACGTTCCCCCGCCGCCGCCGCAACAACAACGCGCAGAGAACGCTTTTGCAAGAAGAAAGAAAAACAAAACCAAGAAAATATCTCGACAGGTGAGTATTATTGTCATCTTTGCGCTCCTAAGGGTGGCGTTGCTAACAACGGCAAGGGCTTCATGCTTGTATTTATGTACGTGAGTGTGAGTGCCGTAAAGCAGGTTTGTTCTCGCGAGATTAGTCGGGTCTGATCCACTGAAAGTTGCAAGTGCTGCTTTCAGGACACAGACCCCGGAGGGAGGGGAGGGACCCACGAATCACCCCGCCAAGTCCTTGTTTACCCCCACAGGGACTCTAGAAAACATTTATTGAGGTGAAAAAACTTACTTAGTTCTGCTTTAACACTTTTTGGTGTGGACTCATACAGACACTTTGAAAGTGTTGAATTTAACTCCAGTCGAGTTAAATCAACGCTGTAGAATTTGCTGTGTAGTGTTACATTGATTTTACACTTACTAAGAAAGATTTATTGGTGTTGATTCAGAAAAACACTGAAAAAGTAGCAGTGTCATATTTAAATAACACTGAGGGTGTTAGTTATTGCATAGAGTAACAGTATATTAACAACTGTGAGTGTTAATGCAGGCTTACTCTACAACTAAATTTAACTCTAGTCAGGGTAAAGTGGATTCTGAAAATGTAACACTGAAATTGGTGTGATTTTTACACTCCACAGGGCAGGACCATATGTAACCTGGCCCAGTGTTGAAATTGACACTCTTAGTGTTGCATTAACACTGCTCATTTTACTGAGCAGTTGATGTGTAGAGATGTGTTTGTTACTATAACTGTGTGTGGTATATACCTGGGCTCTGATCCTAGTTGCAGTTAACTTGCCATTTCTGGGACTGGTGACTCAGATTAATTTATTCTCAGCGGCAGATGTGACTCTTGGTCTTCCTTTCCTGGGGCGGTCCTCATGTGAGCCAGTTTCACTGTAGCACTTGATGGTTTTGTGAGTGCTTTTGGAGACACACTGAATGTTTTAGCAATTTTCCAGACTGACTGACCTTGAACCCCCCGTGCTGCTCTTGGGTTGAGGTTCCGAGAGTGTCAGGCCAACACTCGATTGAGCACCGACGCACGCGGTGGCCCCATACCACTGAGCCCCTTTCACCCCTGAGTCGCTGAGACCTCCATGAGCAGCCACCACACGAGACCCCAACAGGCCCTAAGGGCTGGGCATCAGATGCGCGCACGCTTTGGGCCGCACACCTCTGTCAGCAGGCGGGTCTGGCCTGCAGTCGACGGTGGGTCCCGACTGGGAGATGGGCAGCCCCACTTGGGCAGGGGCTCTGCCACCCAGCTGCCCAGCCCCCCCTGAGGGGGGCACGAGTGTGGGTGGGGGTCTCACGCGATGGACAGTAATTTTCTTTATTTAGCTTATTGTTTCTTGCCATAATAGGAATCATTACAGTTGTCAAATAGGACTGTTAGCTGTGTGCCAACTTGACTTCTGCACAACATATCTGATAATCTCAACCCCATTAGGAAGGCAAGAAGTTTCACAAATAAAACCTGACAGTGCACATTAGCACAATATCATAAAGCTCACTGAGAAAAGGGCAAGGGTTTGTAGCGCTGTCAACAAAGCAAAAAGGTAGAATCTAAAATACAAAACACATTTAGTTACCTATCAATTTTTTCTTCGCTACATAATTCCATATATATCTTACCTTGTATATTTGATGTCTTCAGTGTGTATCTACAAAGTACTTAAAAAAGAAAAAAACATTAAATGAGAAGGTGAGCCCGACCTTTTTACTGGTAGTGAATAAGAAGAGCAAGATTAGTTTCTTTTGTAAATGGATAAATAAGAACACATTGTGAAACATTTTGCAGAACTAAGATGTCATCAGAAAGCTCAACTGGTTAAGCATTTTTAAGTGACATAGTTGGCATTTCGGATTTTTTTATTCTATTAAAAAATCTTACACTTGGTATTTTCTACAGATTGATGGAAAAGACATAAAGTTTAGCAGGCTGACATTTGATGATTCAGGGATGTACCAGTGCATCGCAGAGAATTGCCATGGAGTTATTTATGCCAATGCAGAGCTGCGTGTGATATGTGAGTCAAACTTCAGCAGAACTTGCTGAAAAAATGATTGTTCTGAAATGTAATGGTAACATTTCAAGCTGACTAAGTGGAGCTTATTAACACTTACTATCACTTTGCAGCTTTTCCTCCTACATTTGAACACCACCTCATGAATAATGTGCTAGCACCTAAAAATGGTCGCGTGGTGATTGAATGTCGACTGAAAGCTGCACCGAAGCCCACCATCTCTTGGAGCAAAGGCACTGAGTTGCTCTCCAATTCCAGCAGGTCAGAAGTCCTTCAATAAGATGAAAATCCTTGTTTTTGTCACTGAACAGTTGATGCATTCAGTTGTATTCAGTTATATACATTTACCTCATGAATGTAAAATATTCTAAATATTCATAATTTTTACAATCTTCATATAGTCTAGTTTTTGTTGTTGTTGTTTTTATTTATGACCTTGATGTTTAGCAATTTTCTGCCACTGTCTGTGAATCTGAGACACATCTGGGTTGAAAGGAAGGAAAGCTGTCATTTAGCCTTCAAAAAAGCAAAAGCACAAATGCTATGCAAAATGTTCATTTGGGAGATCTAACTAAGCTCCAGGTCTCAGACTTTCTAAAACATCTTCAGTGTTGTTGTGTAATTTCTGAGCAGATCCTTGCTATCTGTCAGCTGCTGACATTAAGCTCATTGTGAAGATCAGCATGGACAGACGGGAGACTAAAGCCCTGCCTCGTGCTCTTTGCTGACAAGACAAGTATCTGAGAGCAATGAGAACAGCCCCCTTCCAACCACTCCACCCCCACAGCTATGATCTCTGATGCTACACAGCCCCCAGTTCCCATGCTGTTATTCACATATTGTAGGGGAGGGGCAACAGGCAAATTACTATGCAACATATGCATCCCAATTCTCTTTGTGGCTACTGTTTGTGTGAGAGAGGGTGTTTTATAGGGGTGTAGCAGCTGGCACACTTATTTGTCATGCAGAAATATGAGGAGTGCAGAAAAATAAATCAGACATTACTTTTAAAGCAAATTACACTGCTTTATGTTGAATACCTTTAAGTTCTAAAAATTGTTATCTTGCAATAGAAAATTGGAAGATATTCAGAGTACTTTCATCATTTTCATCATCTCTTTGTCTGTTGTATAATACAAAGTGAACTTGTGACCTTTTCAAATCTGTGCTTAATAATTTTACTTAAATCCCTGTCTGAAGTGTGTGTGTGTGTGTGTGAGTCTGAAGACCTGATTTTGCATCCTCCTCAGGATGTTTACCTGGGAGGATGGGAGCCTGGAGATCTTGAATGTGACGCAAACAGACGAGGGCAGGTACACCTGTTTTGCAGAGAATGAATTGGGAAAAGCCAACAGCACACGCCCTCTGCTGGTCGTTGGTAAGCTGCAAGCCAAGCTTCTGATATTTACTGGAGATTTTATGTTGCACTGACAGATACTGATATTAGGTGGCAGTTATTCAGACCTAACAAAAATGGTCAACCTTTGCATGTCCACTGACCTTAAATAAAAGCAGAGCAGAGTGACTGCCTGCTCAGCTCTAAACATTTTTTACTGTTCAATTCCTTTTACTGATTATCTGTGATGATTGTTAAGGAACAACTCTTTTCTGCCCTCTTCTGGACATTTGTGCAAAGTGAACACTCAAACATTTCTTGTGTATGTCTGTGCAGAGTGTAGAGCTGCAAATGACATTATTTTACATGTTATGTTCTTTTTAAAATCTTTTTAAGAGATTTATGTTCTGGAAAAATTTGGTAACCCACGAATGAATCAGGTGAGAAAATTTTATAAAAAGAAATTTATTATAAAAATTGTCAGGGAAATTGTTCCTCGACACCAAAACACAGTTTAAACCCTCAGACAAGAGAAGAATCACAGACAAGGGAAATCAAGTTTTCTTTAATAATAATAATAATAATAATAATAATAATAATAATAATAATGCATTTTATTTGATAGCACCTCTCAGGACACTCAAGGACACTTTACAGAAATAACAAAAGAACAAGGAAGTACAATAAAAGGCTAAAATAGATAATAATAAAAAAAAGATACACTAAAAGGCTAAAATATAAGAGCAACAGGTTTAGCGCAGTGGTGACATGAGCAGAAAAGTTATAAATTATATGCAGTTTTGAACAGATGGGTTTTGAGTCTGGATTTGAAAAGGGTGAAGCTGTCTGTGTTTCTGATGTCTGGGGGGAGGGAGTTCCAGAGTCAGGGAGTCCTTTCGGTCATGACCCAAATCTCATGAGACGGGCAGAGGGAACGGTGAGATGGAGGGAGGAGGATGACCTGAGAGAGCGGGATTTACATGCAGCAAGGAGTGAATGAAGCTAGACTTACAGCATTCAGTCACTGAATCATACAGAGTTGTTTCATCATTATAAAGAGAATTAAAGCCGCAGGCGGCGATGACGGCCCTCCCACCTTGGCGTCGCTCCGGCCACGGCAACCGCCTCACCAGAGCATTTCCCCTCATGCGCAGTTACTCCCTGAAAAGTCAGCCAAACTCTGCTCCAGTGGCCCAAAAGATGACTTTGTTCCTAAAGGGCTATTTTTAGTGTCATATACGAGGTCATGCAATTCAAGCTGTTTTGATACAATTCAGCCTGTTTTACCACTTGTAGAACAACTTCACATGCAGACAACAGTCTGTGAAGCTGAAGGATTGTGTGAAAGTGAAGGTGATCACCAGTGCGCATGGGAGAAAATCATATAAACAGGTTAAAGAAACTTATAAAGGACACTGATTATGTTCTGTGGAAGGGTCTGGAGTCTTGACAGATGATTGTCCTAAAATGTTTGAAAGAACTCATAAAAACCATCATGCAAAATCCCCTTGACAACACAGTAAGTCAACAACAGAGTGTCTTTAGTCAGAGGCTTCTTCAGATCCACTGCAATGGTGATTCTTCCAAATACAGTGGGGCAAAAAAGTATTTAGTCAGCCACCAATTGTGTAAGTTCTCCCACTTAAAAAGATCAGAGAGGCCTGTAATTTTCATCATAGGTATACCTCAACTATGAGAGACAAAATGAGGAAAAAAAATCCAGAAAATCACATTGTCTGATTTTTAAAGAATTTATTTGCAAATTATGGTGGAAAATAAGTATTTGGTCACCTACAAACAAGTAAGATTTCTGGCTTTCACAGACCTGTAACTTCTTTAAGAGGCTTCTCGGTCCTCCACTCGTTACCTGTATTAATGGCACCTGTGTGAACTCGTTATCAGTATAAAAGACACCTGTCCACAACCTCAAACAGTCACGCTCCAAACTCCACTATGGCCAAGACCAAAGAGCTGTCAAAGGACACCAGAAACAAAATTGTAGACCTTCACCAGGCTGGGAAGACTGAATCTGCAATAGGTAAGCAGCTTGGTGTGAAGAAATCAACTGTGGGAGCAATTATTAGAAAATGGAAGACATACAAGACCACTGATAATCTCCCTCGATCTGGGGCTCCACGCAAGATCCCACCCAGTGGGGTCAAAATGATCACAAGAACGGTGAGCAAAAATCCCAGAACCACACGGAGGGACCTAGTGAATGACCTGCAGAGAGCTGGGACCAAAGTAACAAAGGCTACCATCAGTAACACACTACGCCGCCAGGGACTCAAATCCTGCAGTGCCAGACGTGTCCCCCTGCTAAAGCCAGGACACGTCCAGGCCCGTCTGCGGTTTGCTAGAGAGCATTTGGATGATCCAGAAGAGGATTGGGAGAACATCATATGGTCAGATGAAACCAAAATAGAACTTTTTGGTAGAAACTCAACTTGTTGTGTTTGGAGGGGAAAGAATGCTGAGTTGGATCCAAAGAACACCATACCTACTGTAAAGCATGGGGGTGGAAACATCATGCTTTGGGGCTGTTTTTCTGCAAGGGGACCAGGACGACTGATCCGTGTAAAGGAAAGAATGAATGGGGCCATGTATCGTAAGATTTTGAGTGAAAACCTCCTTCCATCAGCAAGGGCATTGAAAATGAGACGTGGCTGGGTCTTTCAGCATGACAATGATCCCAAACACACCGCCCGGGCAACGAAGGAGTGGCTTCGTAAGAAGCATTTCAAGGTCCTGGAGTGGCCTAGCCAGTCTCCAGATCTCAACCCCATAGAAAATCTCTGGAGGGAGTTGAAAGTCCGTGTTGCCCAGCGTCAGCCCCAAAACATCACTGCTCTAGAGGAGATCTGCATGGAGGAATGGGCCAAAATACCAGCAACAGTGTGTGAAAACCTTGTGAAGACTTACAGAAAACGTTTGACCGCTGTCATTGCCAACAAAGGCTATATAACAAAGTATTGAGATTAACTTTTGTTATTGACCAAATACTTATTTTCCACCATAATTTGCAAATAAATTCTTTAAAAATCAGACAATGTGATTTTCTGGATTATTTTTCCTCATTTTGTCTCTCATAGTTGAGGTATACCTATGATGAAAATTACAGGCCTCTCTGATCTTTTTAAGTGGGAGAACTTACACAATTGGTGGCTGACTAAATACTTTTTTGCCCCACTGTATATGCGGATGGCCTCGTTATTTTGGGTTTTTAATGCTTCATGACCCATTAGCATTGAATAAACTGGAAATGCATGTGTAGTTTTTCACAAATCTTGCCTTAAGTCCCTTTAAAAAAAGTAAATAAAAAATTTATAAAAAACTTAATGTGTGTATAGCTTTAAACAAAGCTATTGGGGAAGTGTGAAAAAACCTTTAAAAAAAAAAAAAACATCGTTTGTTTAGGACACTCCAGGAAGCTGCATGTCTGCTCACAGTCATTCCAACAAAAATGGCGGCGAGAGACAGCAAGCAGAAAAGAATTTAAGATTTTGCAAATGCGTCCAAAAAAACTAAAACGAATGTTCCTGAGGATAAAACTGATAAAAACAACAACGCTGGGCCAGCTGAAACCGAGGTCACCCCTGGTCCTGGTACAGGAGAAAAGTTTAGCAGCGTACCACAGCCTGTACTGGCAGGTGAAAACAGCGACTGTGGGAAAGACCAGTCGCCGGCGTCTGCCTGCGCTGCGAAGAGCAGCGTTGCCACCGGTGAAGTTTTTATTGTTTTTATTTCAGATACGCCAAGATTTTGGCCTGCTGATCAGATTGTTGGCTTGCGGGACTTCTGTTTATTTTTTCTGTTGCTGCTCGCCATTTGCTGCTGGCTGTTTGGTAATGTGTCAGTGCAACTTGAATTGTTGCCATAAGTTACTAGGCCTACTGTTTAGAATCGATGTTTGTGCAGGAACTTGACAAGAAAACTAGCTGATTGAGTGTTCCTTTAAAACAGTTGTAAGGAGTGTCTGTGGCCAACAACAGACCACATTAAAGTTCGTTACCGACCGTTCAGATCTCTCTCATTTATTAACGTTACTTTTAATATGTTCAGCTGCTTGCCGTTTGCTGTTTGTGTTCATCTGCTGATGTTTTATTGATCTGCAATACCTGTCTGTCATGACAGATGCAGTAAGCTTTGAAGTATAGACCCACCCACCCACCTGACTGTTTTTGCATTTGCGTTATAAATAACGCTGATATAGTAGGCTACTGCTGATATTTACTCTCGTTATATGGTGCTGGCAGTCTTCTTATGGAGAAAAAATAAAAAAAGACTTTGATTTAATAGAACTTCTTAAGGTTTTATTTATGTGTAGGCCTATCTATGTTATGTCTGCCCTATTAGCAGCCTGAGTGACAATGTGCCATACAGTATGGGAAAAAAATGACGTCATTCATTCATTCAGTTAGCAGCCAGCCCCCCCCGCGTGCATGGGGAGTAGCAATAGTGGTACTGTACATGGTTCGGTTTCAGCTTACAGGACCCGTTTTGTTGAACAGAACAGCGGCTTTTGGCAATCACCACAATGCAGCCGTTTATGATGAGCGCAAATGACGACTGGAAATAAAACAGAGACTGGATAGTCAGACGCAGGGCCGTTCATCATTTCACTTTGTTGCATTTTTTTGTATTAACTTTTTCCTCCTTCAAAGAAGTGCTGCTTCAGAAGAGAATAACTGCATGGAAGATCATGATTTGCTACGTTTTTTTCTCCAACAGTAAAAAGCTTCAAAGCTTCTCTGAGTTTGTCCCCCTCTCAGCCTCTCTCACAGCTGTTATATGAACGCCCAATAGGTGGACACCAAATGTCCTGAAAGGCAGCATGCTTACCAAACTCAGCAACATTTGGCTAAAAACAGATTAATTAACAGCAATATAGCAAGTCCGAATTTAAGCTAGGCCAGGCGACCTAGTCTGAACATGACCACATTTTTCGGAATAGATAACAATATTACAAGATTAACAACTGTCATTAAAAAACTTGTCTTACCTTCAAACGATGCAAGAACATTCTCCCGCTGTTTTTTTCTTTTTCCTCTTTTCTGCACCGGACTCCTGCTGTCATGCCATGACATGTCCACCGCTGCCTCCGCAAGTGTACAGACTGGTTAGTTTTTGATGGATCACAGTTGGAAAATAAAAACAAGCAGAAGCTTCAACAGATGTCCCTGCTAAGCTTGTTTGTGCTATTGTTTGGGTCCCCACCCCATAACCGCTCGACACCATGAATGAAAGGTGGCTGCTATTCTTGACTACAAAGTTAGTTTTCCTTAAAACACTTCTTGAGTTGTAGTCTAAAATTATGTCAAAAAGACATTGTCCATGCATTTTCTTCCGGGGGCCGGGTCGCGGAAGCAGCATTCTGAGCAGAGATGCCCAGACCTCCCTATTCGCGTACACCCTCTCCAACTCAACTGGGGGGACCCCAAGGCTTTCCCAGGCTATCTCAGAGACATAGTCCCACCAGCGTGCCCTAGGTCTTCCCTGAGGCCTCCTTCCAGTGAGATGTGGAATATCTCTCCAGGTAGGCGCCCAGGAGGCATCAGGAACAGATGCACAGATGACCCACCTCAACTGGTTCCTCTAAACATAAAGGAGCAGCGGCTCTCCTCTGAGCTCCTCCTGGGTGACTGAGCTCCTCACCCTATCTCTAAGGGAGTGCCCAGCCACTCTGAGGAGGAAACTAATTTCGACCGCTTGTATCCACGATCTCGTCCTTTCGGTCATGACCCAAATCTCATGAACATAGATTGACCGATAAATCGAGAGCTTTGCCTTTCATCTCAACTCCTTCTTGACCACATCACCTCAGACCCTGCACCGTCTGTCAATCTCACGCTCCATCCTCCCCTCACTCGTGAATGAGACCTCGAGATACTTACTCCTCCACTTGAGGCAAGGACTCTCAACCGACCTGAAGAGGGCAAGCCACCCTTTTCTGGTTGAGAACCATGGCCTCAAACTTGGAGGTGCTGATTCTCATCCCAGCTGCTTCACACTCGGCTGCACATTGCTCCCGTGCACATTTAAGGCCCTGGTTGGAAGGAGACATCATCAACAACATCATCTGTAAACAGCAGAGATAAGATCCTGTGGTCCCCAGACCGGACCCCTTCTGACCTTCGCCTAGAAATTCTGTCCATAAAAGTAATGAAAAGAACCGGTGACAAAGGGCAGCCCTGGCGGAGACCAACATGCACTGGAAAAAGGTCTGACTTACTGGGGTAATGTGAACCAAGCGCTTGCAGCAGTTGTACAATGGAGACCTCATAGCAGAGAACTTCACACCCCATTCTCCTAGAGCACCCCCCCCGCACAGGATGCCCCGGAGCACATGGTTGAATCCACAAAGCACATGTGGACCAGTTGAGCAAACTCCCATGAACCCTTGAGCACCCGATGGAGGGTATAGAGCTGGTCCAGTGTTCCATGACCAGGACCAAAACCACACTGCTCCTCCTGAATCTGAGGTTCAACCATCGGTTGGATTCTCCTCTTTAGTACCCTGGAGTAGACTTTACCGGGGAGGCTGAGGAGTGTGATCCCCCTATAATTGGAATACACCCTCTGGCTTTTTACCCCCCTCAGTGACTTCAGCCTGGGGGATGAGTGAGTCCCCCACTGAGTCCCCAGTCTCTGCTTCCTCAGCAGAAGATGTGACGAGGGGATTGAGGAGATCCTCAAATTATTTCTTCAACCATCCAACTACATCCAGGTTTCAGTTACTGCTGTTGTAAAAAGGTGCTGAGTTTGTGGCTGTGGCTCAGTGGTTAGAGTGGTCGTCCTCCAATTTGAAGGTTGGTGAATCGATCCCGGCTTCCACCGCCACATGTCGAAGTGTCCTTGGGCAAGACACTGAACCCCATGTTGCCCCCCGATCTGCGTATCGGGTTGTGTGAGTGTTAGCCCCTACCCTCTCCCCCCGGTTTATATATCGGGTTGTGTGAATGGGTGAATGTAAAACCTTGTAGTGTGAAAGCGCTTTGAGTGGTCTGAATGACTAGAAAAGCGCTATACAAATACAGGACATTTACCATTTACATCCCCAGTCGAGGTCAGCAGCTCTCCAATCGCACTGTAAACAGTGTTAGTGAAACACTGCTTCCCCCATCTGAGGCGTCAAATAGTTTGCCAGAATTTCTTTGAGGCCGACTGATAGTCCTCCTCCATGGCCTCCGAACTCCTCTCAGAAAGAGATTGTTTTATTCTGACTCCTACATGTCAGTCCTTCTAACAGAAAATGCTGATTGTTTCAAGGAAAAAAACATCTTACATTTCTGTGTGGGTACTTACTGATTCAGAGGCTCCAAGTGTAAGCAGAAGGCCACTTGTCTCTAGTTAGGGTTAGTTCCATTGCACTGAATGTTGAGACATAAATGCCTCTTTTCCACTGACATGTACTCAGCCGGCCCAACTCCCCCCAACTCAGCCTAACACCACACGGCCTGTATTGTCTTGTGTATCCATTGCCTTTACAGAAGTGAGGGCGAAGATGTGGAGGAGGGTGGGGTTTCGATTTGCAAGCAGCACAAAAAGTCTGTGATATAAAAAGTAGTCCAACACAGAAAACCCAGCAGCACAACAGGAAGCTTCCCATACCCGGTTTCAGAAAAACACCCAGGATTACGTATTTCAAAGTATTTCCAATGGGAGGTTAGGGAGCCCTATGCTGTGCAGCATTGGAGCTTCCAACTTCCCACTGGAAGCTTCCCATTTTCGGTTTCAGAAAAACACCCCCGATTTTTTCAAAGTGTTTTTTCAAAGTGCCACCCGGTCAACTGGAAACCAGAAATCCTCAAGAGAAAAAGATTCTGAAGATTTTTTTTTTGTCACAGTTTCATTGTTTTTGTGCTTTCAGCTCATGGAGCAGATTTTATTTGTCAGAGCTGTTTCATAAGACAGAAATCCTCAAATAACAATTTAATCTGAATAGTTTGCAGTTCTCATTTTATGCTGTGAGCTGCTGTTTTGAACTTTGAGGAACTTCTGTGAGGTTTCTTTCTTGATGATGGCTGCTTATCTATGTGGTCCACCAACTGAAGTAAAGGTTTTATTGTATCTGGGATCTAAACCTGCAGCAGGAGAGAAAATGTTCTTGTATTGATTGATTTTAAAGCTGGAGTGCGTAACTTCTGTCGCCCCCTAGCGGACTTTTTGCGTCATTACAAGAATGAAGCTGGCGCTTCCATATGACGTAAGCCCAACTGCCACCGTTTTATCTCTGCCGTTGTGATTCCAACCGGTATCTGTTTTGCCGCTGTGATTCGCGATTTCACAATATTTTTATTCTGTTTGAATAAGGACAGCTGTTCAAAAAAGATGGACAACTACAACATAACCAGGGGTGCACATAATATTTTTGGCCTGGTTCTCAGAAGAGAACCTAGGGTTGTTGCTGTTTACTTTACCTGGCTTTATATTTGTTTCAATAAATATCATTTCATTGTTGAAAAAATCAAGAGAAACCAGTAAAATATAAAAATACTGGTAAAAAAAAAAAAAAAACCTTCAGAGTTCAGGTTGGATTGTTTACAGGTTTGATTGTTCACTTTAATCTACATTTAACAGTTTGGTGTTGAAATTTATTAGTCAGCTGTTGGGGCCACAATGATCTATTTGTCTTATTCAGTGAATTTTTTCAGTTTTGACGCGATGCAGAATCCTGCAGTCAGCTGCACTGATCTGACTGACTGAAAAACCGTTACACTGGCAAACTGACACAGATAGAGACAGAATCAGCTGGAACTTCGGCGCTCTGGTTTTCATCTGGTGCGCATTTTATATTTTGACAGTGTGTGCGGACCTGCGGACCACTTATGTGCACCCCTGAACATAACATATGTTATCTACAGCTCAGCTACACACCGTCTCTACAGAGTAACACTCGTGACACACCATAATTATAAACCAAGTCACTTACTGATCCAACAGCTGCAAGGCAACATCTGTGTCTGCTCTCAGCCCGATCTCTTCTCTCCACCGAGGAAAAGCGACGCCGATACAAATTCGCGTTTGCCTTCTCCTTCGGTCACTTTCCTTCTTAGCCAATAGTCCCTCTGCCGAACGTCCAGGAATTTTTTTTTTTTTTTCGTGGTAGGATCCACTTCCCGATAAGTGTCTCTCGGCTGTTTATTTGGATTCTCCGCCATGTCGACCTTCCCGTTCTGCCGGCTGCTACGAGACACTGCGTTCTATTTCTTATTATTTTTCTTGTTGTGACATAAAAGACGTAATTTCATGTGCGACAGCGCGGGAATGTCGCGGAGGACACGCAAAATAAAAATTATATATTTTGAAAAATACCGTGAGATGTTTGAGGAGCCGATCGGCTTAATCTGCATTGTGTCATCTCCTCTGATAGTGGGTTGGCTGAAACGGACATCCACGGACATGTAAAAGTTACGCACTCCAGCTTTTTCTAGTTGCAGGAGATGAAATATCAGACACTTTGTTCTGGCTTGAAACGTGAAGTTTATTCTGCTCCATTTTAATAAAGACCACATTCTTTTTAAAAACACAGGTTTTGTTTGTTTTAAGAGCACATACTCCTAAACTGAAGTGTTTCTTTGTTTTGTTTTCTTTTCTCACGTTTGAGTCACTAATGTAGAGCTTTCCGACAGCGTGACGAAAGATTCTGCCTGGTTTCTTTTTCTGGTGATGCTTAGTTGGTTCTGTCTGATCAGATGCCTGGAGGTGACTGACAGGATCTCATCCAGCTGATCCTGGGGGTGCCAAGCTTGGATCACTTGGAGTTTCATCCCTGTCAAAAAAGAGAGTTGGGTCACATGTTAAACATCGCTCCAGCAATCTGTGTGATGAGTCCAAGTTTAGGCCTCTGATTCGTATCTATTGAAATGAAGAACATGAGTTGGTTCCTAATCTTCTACATGGTTATGACTGGTGCAAAAGTTGCATATGTAGAATGTATAGAAAATATATAACTAAGAAAACAATCTGCATACACAGAGTAGCTTTTTTAATTTTTACAATTTTCTTTAAAAAAAAAATTAGGGTATTGATGAATTAACATCTAATACAATTTTAACATTTTTTGGTATATAGACTTTTTTTATAATTATAAGCGAGTTGATGAATTTACAATTGGAGACTGATTTATGTTCTAACTGTTATAACGGTATTAGAATCTCAAAATACAGTTAAATGAGCTCTGGACAACTTGCAACAGGAAAGTATTTATCAATTTTTACCTTCTTATTTGCGACCCTTGCTGCTTGACCCTCCTCAACACGACGTGCCGAAAGCGTTTCCCCATAAAGGTAAAAAGGATTAAAATCGGCATTAATGTAAAACGTAAAACCATATGAATGTTAAATAAAACCTTAAAAATTAAGCTCATTTGAGACTAATATCCTGGAAATAATTTTGAAATTCACAGTTTTTGTGTTATCTGAAAAACTTATGAAAAGCCTTAATTCTTATCACTTACCGGTGATTCTGCCATGTTACGGCACTTGAATGAGCTGCGTACCAGTATTTCACTCTCTTTCGTCGTCCGAGTATTCCAAACCTTGGGGGCGTGGCTTAGGACTACCCGACGGGAGGGGCGAGAGTTACGTGACTTTGTTTACATTTAATAACTTTCTAAGCTAGGCAATTTAAAATCGGGTATATCAGCTTTAAGTGCCTTGTGGGCCTCTTTTCTCTCCAGAATCCACAAAGATCACCTTGGCCCCATTGAATGCAGATACAAACGTTGGGGAGGACACCTGGATGCAGTGCGCAGCATCATATGACTCTCAGATGGATATTACTTTCATCTGGTCTCTGGAGGGACGAGAGATCGACTTACACAAGAACAGCGCACATTATGAGAGCATCTTGGTGAGTGATTATCTTAAAATATCACAATTTTTAAAGATAATTTAATAAAGGTTTGATAGAAAAAAAAAAAACTTTATTCTTGCTGGTTCAGAATCATATTTCAGGTTAATGCCAATTTCAGAGGAAAACCTGAAAAGTTCAGTCTGATTTGTATCTATGTTGTTTTAAAATTAATTCATATAATGCCCTTGAGTAGAATAGTGTGTTATCTATCAGCTGTAATAGCTACCACTATCCATTACTGTGTTGACATTACCTTGTCTTTAAGTGCAGTGCTCATCATAAGCGTGTAGGTTCTCATTTGTCCCTCTGCTTGCTCAGCAACCACCAAATTATGCCTGTGATGGATGACATCTATTTTTGTGTGGAATAATTTTCCCTTTTTTATTATATCACAGGAAAAGAGGTTCACTTTAACTGAATTCTCCTGTACAATTAGATCCATGATCATTAACCTCTACTGATCTGAGTAACGTTTTCTTTTCTAAGCTGGGTTCCAGGCTGAGTGAAAATATGTGTCATGTTGGTCAGTAAAGGATTTTGTTTTGTCACTTGTGTCTTTTTTTTCAGAATGGGAGCTCAAATAGCAAGCTGCTAATTAAAAACATTCAGCTCAGACATGCTGGATGCTACACCTGCACTGTAAAGACCCAGGTGGACAACGCCTCTGCTTCTGCTCTCCTAGTTGTTAGGGGTGAGTCGTGAACTTTGGAAAAAAGATATATGAGCTTAATACATTAAGGTTCTCTTTCTGGGAACACAGTTTTTTGTTTCCTGAAATGCTCAGTTTGGCTAGTTGGCTAGCCAACAGTCTGATTTTATTTTTCAATATCTGAACCTGGGGCCGTATTCACAAAGAATCTTAGGGCTAAAAGTACGTCCTAACTATTTAGGTGTAACTCCTAAAAAATGTGAGTGTGTCACTCCTAAATTTAGGACTCCTAGTTTCTTAAGATAAAAGTAATTTCCAACCACTTTTAGGCCTAAAAGTAGCTCCTAAGTCTGGAAGTCCTTAAGAGGACTCCTAACTCCCTAAGACCTATTCACAAAGACTGCCAAAAAAGCTGCAGCCAGACGCAATGTGTTGGACACTCTGGATGATTCTGAATTGACCAAATGATACCGACTAAATCGTGAAGGTATTGAACTTTTTGTAGATTTGGTGCGGGATGCAATCATGTCTCCAACTAGATTCAAGATTCAAGATTTTTATTTTCCATTTGCACATAAAAACAGTAGTCCCATGCACTTTGGAATCCTGAGTCAAGTTTAAAGAGAAGATAAGTTAAGAGATGGGGACAACAAGAGAATAAGATAGAGAATAGAACATAGTAAAACTAAATAAAGTACATATAAATAAATGAATTCTTAAAACAGAACAGAAAGTGTTTTTTCCTTAAACAGAAAGAATATTATTGGAAAGAATATCATTGCACATGGAAAGAATATTACTGCACATGGAATATCAACTAAAACGTAACAACTCGATCATTCCAGAAATTAAATGTTTAGCGACACTAAGATATTTAGCCACAGTAAAAATGCAACTTGACACCCTGGATAGGATGCCAGTCTGTCGCGTAATATGATGCATTTCACGTCTTTTCATTTTTAAACTTCACCCTCTCTGTAAGTAGGCTATTGTGTGTAAGTTGTATGACGTGTCAGACTCGGGGCCGACACAAAGATGTCATCATGCATTAAGTCTGCTATTTGTGCTGTTCATAATTACGCTTTTATCGACATTTAAGTTTTCCATTTCCTGGTTTCACACATATCATTCAACAACCAATCACACTGCTGGAAAACTGGAAAGCAGTTGTGGTGGATGTGGCGATACCAGTGTTAATTTCGTTGACTAAAATATTTCGTCATAATTTTAGTCACGAATATATTTTTGCGGACGAAAACGAAACAAAAACTAAAATAGACGGCCGTCGGCCATATTTGAGACGATTGTTATGACTAAAATTATGTTGATTTTCGTTGACAAATAAAAGACGACACGAAAATAGACAGCGACGAAATCCAATTAGAGGAAAAGAAAGATGCAGACAGGAATCAGTCAAAAAGCTAACAGCTGGGGCTACTGTGAAAAGAACCAATCAGAGCTCGGCTTATTGAGCGGTGAGCAGAGGCGTCCGTAGTTTTTTGAGATGCTCCCGGGAAAACGCCAGATGAAGTGTGGAATGTTAAGAAAATATCCATACTATATTGCAGTTGTTAACCCTATAATGCCCCTTGTATCATATTTGCTACATAGTTTTGATCATTTCTAACATGGTTGCTCCCAGTGATCCACTTGCCTTTTTTTCAGGATAAATCATCATTATTATATGGATGAATGCATTATTATTAACTCATTTTTTATATTACAATTAAACTGTAAAGACGGCCAATGTAATAAATGTGATACAAAAAAGCTATTAGAAATAACATGATACAGCAAAAACACATTTGTGAATTTTGTTGTAAGGCTTCGTAAACATCTCAGTTCCAAATAATCAGAATTTTCTGGCTGTTTTTTAATAAGTTGGGTCTTACTGGGTTAAATTAATACTTTAGAAAATATTCTTATTTTAGTCGACTAAATCTACAATTGATTTTAGTCGACTAAAACTGCCACATATTTTCGTCGACTAAAATTAGACTACAATTAAAACTAGTTTAGTGACTAAAATTGTGACTAAAATTGAAAAGAATTTTAGTCAAAAGACTATGACTAAAACTAGATTAAAATTTCTTGCCAAAATTAACACTGGGCGA
This sequence comes from Pachypanchax playfairii, assembly GCA_006937955.1. NCBI lineage: Eukaryota > Metazoa > Chordata > Actinopteri > Cyprinodontiformes > Aplocheilidae > Pachypanchax > Pachypanchax playfairii. Next base: position 413,668 of record SSNP01000285.1, read on the forward strand.
TACCAAGTGATGGCAATATCAGGAAGAAGGAACATAAGAAACTTGAGAAATACCGAGGGCCCAGAGAGGCGCTAGAGAAGACTTTGGAAGATGAAGGTGACAGTAGTACCCGTGGTAATCGGAGCACTTGGGGCAGTAACCCCCAAACTGGAGGAATGGCTCCAGCAGATCACTGGAAGAACCTCAGACATCTCAGTCCAGAAAAGTGCAGTACTTGGAACAGCTAAAATACTGTGCAGGACCCTCAAGCTCCCAGGCTTTTGGTAGAGGACCTGAGCTTGGAACGGGAAAAAACACTGCCCAGTGGCGAGAGGGGAATTTTTTAATATGTCTATATACACTCACCGGCCACTTTATTAGGTACACCTGTCCAACTGCTCGTTAACACTTACAGTGGGGCAAAAAAGTATTTAGTCAGCCACCAATTGTGTAAGTTCTCCCACTTAAAAAGATCAGAGAGGCCTGTAATTTTTATCATAGGTATACCTCAACTATGAGAGACAAAATGAGGAAAAAAAATCCAGAAAATCACATTGTCTGATTTTTAAAGAATTTATTTGCAAATTATGGTGGAAAATAAGTATTTGGTCACCTACAAACAAGTAGGATTTTTGGCTTTCACAGACCTGTAACTTCTTTAAGAGGCTCCTCGGTCCTCCACTCGTTACCTGTATTAATGGCACCTGTGTGAACTCGTTATCAGTATAAAAGACACCTGTCCACAACCTCAAACAGTCATGCTCCAAACTCCACTATGGCCAAGACCAAAGAGCTGTCAAAGGACACCAGAAACAAAATTGTAGACCTTCACCAGGCTGGGAAGACTGAATCTGCAATAGGTAAGCAGCTTGGTGTGAAGAAATCAACTGTGGGAGCAATTATTAGAAAATGGAAGACATACAAGACCACTGATAATCTCCCTCGATCTGGGGCTCCACGCAAGATCTCACCCCGTGGGGTCAAAATGATCACAAGAACGGTGAGCAAAAATCCCAGAACCACACGGAGGGACCTAGTGAATGACCTGCAGAGAGCTGG
>SSNP01000286.1:17200-28866 GCA_006937955.1 Pachypanchax playfairii
ATATTATATTATATTATATTATATTATATTATATTATATTATATTATATTACTACTACTACTACTACTACTACTACTACTACTGTCATTTAGCAGACGCTTTTATCCAAAGCGACTTACATTGAGAGAACATACAAGCAAGAAATCAAAGAGAAGGAAACAATATAAGGAGGCGGACTGTTTGGAGTCCAGTTTAATTCCGACGCTGATACATCAAGTGCGTCTTTTTTTTTTTTGGAGGACCTCCTCAGTGGTTTCCATACCACCTCCGTTCAGGACCTTCCAGGTGACGGTTTCCATACCGGTCTCCTCCCCGTATTATATTATATTATATTATATTATATTATATTATATTATATTATATTATATTATATTATATTATATTATATTATATTATATTATATTATATTATATTATATTATATTATATTAGTGACGCGTAATACGCGGTCGATAGCCGCCAATAAAGTCAATCAGACCCTTTCCACTGAGACGCATGAGACGCGTCCCAGAAGCGTAGCGTCGCGAGCATTACGCAGCAGTTCTATTTTTTACGCGGTACGCTTCTAAAACGCATTAAGTTCAGCAGTTTAGTTTGGACCAGACTGTCAGGATCTCTGCTGCTCGTGGGTGGTGCAGGTGACTAATTGTCTTGCAGGGCGTGGCAGCAGGATCATCAGTGGAACCAGGTGTGGATCGTTACCCAGCTCAGGAGAGCTGGGTATATAATCAGAGGAGGAACAAGAGACAGACGCCAGTTTGTTCCACAATCTTTCGTGCTCGCATCCAGAAGCGATTACCTGGATCTCAGTGCCTCAGCGTGGCCGTTTACCCGCCTGTCAAGGAGGACTGGCTAACCACACGGATGTTTCAAGAGCCTGGTCGCTGGAACACGCAACCCGCTCTCTCCCCTGGCTCCCTGTCTGTCTCTGGCTCCTCTGGATCCACACCTTCCCGGTCAGCGCGCTGCTGTCACCCCTGCTGGAACGACGCAGGCACCAACAGCACCCAGACCCGGATCACGAACACTCACTGGACAATCTGGATCACCACCCCCGCGGCAGCATCTCTAGGATCCCTCCTCACAGCTGGACGTCAATTCCTCCACAGTGAGTTTAACGAGCACGATCCCCGCACACCGCTAGCTGGTTCCCAGACTGTCACTAACTCTTCTCTCTTCACAACCCAGGACCGTTCCCGTCTCGCACCTGACCGTCCTGAGCTGATTCACCCGAGCACAGTATTATTAGTTGTTGTACACTGTTCCACTGTAAATAATAAACACTGTTTCAACTACAACTCTGTCTGCTCGCTGTGTGTGTCTGGAGTCTGGGTCAAACTTGGAGCTCGCAAACAAACCACCTGGTAACCGCACCATGACACAGACAGGAAATCAGGCATTCGTACCCGGAAGTTTCAAAATAAAAAGACACGTTCCGGATTTCCGCTTGCGAGACTACGAAAAAATACATTACTTGTGACGGGTTTTAAGTCTGAAGGTGGTGTGAAAATAAGCCACATACCTTCTGGACACATGTTATTGCTTGTTGTTGTGTGTACTGATGAAATCACGCGCGTTTTCACTATTCTCATGAGATTTCATGATCTTCCAGGACCAGCTGGATGTGACGCTGCGTGTGATTTACGTGTGTGAAGCGCTCCCGGTAGGAAGGGATGTGCTGCTGATTGTGCGCCGCTCCCGCGTCCAGTGGAAAGGAGCCTTTAGTGTCTCCAGCGGTCTGAAGAACTTCTTGATCCTTCTCTTCTGTCCCCGTGTGACATGTTCAGCCTGGTGTTGGTCTGATGACAGAAAGTTTCTCTTCCAGTTAGTGGTGACAGTCCAAAAGGTGATAATGGTCTCTGTCTGGAGGTTTTCTAAGTCTGAGTTTGGTTATATAAACTAAATGAATTTCAGCTTCAGGTTATGACCTGATGACCAGATGTTTCCTTTCAGTATATTCTTGTAGAGAGAATTCCTGGTTCCATCAGTAACAGCAGGTTGCAGCCCAGATCATCACACTACCTCCACCATGTTTAACTGCTGCAATGATGTTCTTTTACAACATATCCAAAAGAACAAACCTTCCACTTCCCATCAGTCCCACAGAATATTCTTCCAGAAGTCTTGACGTTCATAAAAATATTTTTTTGGAAAATGTGAGACAGACTTTTGCGTTCTCTTTGCTCAGCAGTGTTTTTGGCCTTCTTTGTTTTTGGATGTCTTCCATGGAGGCAATTTGTTCCCAGTTTCTTATTGACTTGTGAACTCTGACCTTAATTGAGGTGAGTGGCGCCTGCAGGTCTTTAGATGTTGTTCTGGTTGGATGATTCGATTGGTCGTCTTAAAACTGAAAAGTTCTGTTATTTTTTAATATAAAGAAAGTCATCTGCTTTCTGCTGAGAGACAGACTGTTTGAAAGGAAAGGAGAAAACATCGAAACTAAACCTAAAGCTATTAAACAGAAACTCCTGTTGCCTAATTTCACTTATTGAACCTACTATTTATATACACATTAATTATTAAACCACCAAATGAAGCTAATAAAAGTATCTAGCCTTGGAGAAGACAGATATTTAATGAGGTAGGACGAGGTAAAGACAGGCATTTTTCTGTAATATTTCAATTTCATCATCTAATAGATCAGTTTCATTCATATATTAGATTTATAATGAATCAATTTCATTGATACATTATAAAAGTTGACAAGTTGAAGTGGATGAAGGAAAAAACTGAACACAAAATCACAACCGACTGCTTTAATATCACTACATGTGGTGCGTTTGGACAAACCCATTTATCAAAAGGTGTTAGGATTTTTTTATTGTCGTGGTCATTATGATAGAACATGGTAACAACAGACCAGCCGTTCATAAAAGTTTGATGTAAGTCAGTGTAATTACACAGTGGAGGAAGTTGATTGTGTGTTGATGGATGCAATGGAATTGTATTTGACTCTGACTTTACATCATATTTAACAACTGCTGCTGTCTGCTACATGCACAGAGCACGGCTGTTCTTTTGTCATGATTAATGACTCTTCTGGTTCTTATATCTGACTACATATTTTATCCTCTCACTCATTTACTTGACGACACACACATAGGCACACTTACCTCCTCCATCCCGAGACAGTACATCCATATCAATTTAATGCAAGCTGACTTCCTAATTACACTAATGGTCTAAGCCAGAGCCATGGGAAATGTATTATTCAGACAAAATATATTTTTCAACATTCTCCAAAGTGACTAATTATCTCCTGAGGATGGTTGACAGTACCATTAAAATCATTGGCAGCAGTCCTTCTTGGTTTTAGAGAATGGGTAAATGTGATGGTTGTAAGACACTATCTTTAAAACAAACAAACTTTAGAATGTGCTATGTATAGTCATAAATCACTTTCAGTATAAAAATAAACTAAAAACATATTTAGTGGAATTTATTTGTATTAATCACTGAATTTAATAGTTTTTTCACTGTGGTGTGTTTTTCATTATTACTGAAATCCATAATTAGACAGGAATATTCAATCAGCCTCACCAGTTGCTTGACCATTAATTAATATTATGTCTGAAGTGTAATCATGGGAACAAAGCAATGCAGCTTGGTGCAAAGTAAACCTACTTGTATTTGCAAAAACAGATAAACAAAAATATAACTATCTCTGGCCAAAAAGCTCCAGTTTCATCTCATCAGCCCAAAGCGTCTTTTCCCTTTGGGAGTTGTCAGCATGCATTTAGTTTAAATCCAGTCTGGTTTTAGTGTTTTTCTCTTAGTTGTTGTGTTTGGATTGGAAAATACTGAACCCAAAGACGTACCACAATCAGACACTGTTGGCAAAAAATAACACCCTTTATTGTTAAGATGTGAATGAGCAGGAACTCCCTCAGATCTGATGCTGTCAGGACTCTGTCTGTAGCAGGAGAACACATGATCAGTGATGGCTGGACAATGTTTCAAATCTTTATAGTGACAAAGAAGCACCTTTAAACCTTGATCCTGTTTGTGTTTGAGGTAAGCAGCGGACAGGACAGGAGTTTGACTTTACCCATGGAACAGGTAAGTAACAGGTTAGAGGCTAGGTGAGAGGTAAGTATGTTAGTGGAGAAACACAGATTAATGGGGACGTTACGCCATCAGAGCAGGAAGCTACTTCTGGTTCATGAACAGACGAGTGGGTGACCAACAGTTTGTATCTTCAGCTTGACTTTTAGCATACACAGTCTGGATCCTTATTCCAAAACTCAATCTGATGAACAGAAGAGAGGTTGACTTACAGAGGTGGAGGAGAAGCAGGCGAGGGGTAAGGTGAAGAACGAGGTTAGGCAATGCGATTTTCGTGTCTGAGATTTCTGATTGACAGGAGGTCTGAAAAAGCACCGGAAAGAGGCCGGGTCAGGTGAGTTCTGAGGTCGGTTGTTCAGGTGATCAGATTTCAAGTTTGCAGGATACGCTGGTAAGTGAATACAATGTAACTTAAAGAGCAACTCCCCCCAAATCCACGTTTCTTTGCTAATAAACTTTGTAAATTCATGTCTAATAGTGTTGTCCACATGTCTGCACTTTGGAATTTTAGTGCATATTTATTCAAATCTTAATGTTCTGGCTAAACTCATGATTGTTACACCCTCCTCAGGTTAAAATTATACATATAACTGAGATTAAAGACGTCATTAGCTCTGGCCTAAGTCACGTCACCAGAGCCGTTGGATTTGAAAGATCACTTCACGCCCAATACGTGGTTGACACTGTTTACGTGGTTAACAATGTTTACAGCGATTCATACTGTTTACAGTGGTTCATACTGTTTACGTGGTTCACAATGTTTACGTGGTTCCCACTGTTTACAGTGGTTCACACTGTTTACGTGGTTGACACTGTTTACGTGGTTCACACTGTTTATGTGGTTCACACTGTTTATGTGGTTCACACTGTTTACAGTGATTCACACTGTTTATGTGGTTCACACTGTTTACAGTGGTTCATACTGTTTACAGTGGTTCACACTGTTTATGTGGTTCACACTGTTTATGTGGTTCACACTGTTTACAGTGGTTCACACTGTTTATGTGGTTCACACTGTTTACAGTGGTTCATACTGTTTACAGTGGTTCACACTGTTTATGTGGTTCACACTGTTTACAGTGGTTCACACTGTTTATGTGGTTCACACTGTTTACAGTGGTTCACACTGTTTATGTGGTTCACACTGTTTACAGTGGTTCATACTGTTTATGTGGTTCACACTGTTTACAGTGGTTCACACTGTTTATGTGGTTCACAATGTTTACGTGGTTCATACTGTTTACGTGGTTCACAATGTTTACGTGGTTCCCACTGTTTACAGTGGTTCACACTGTTTACGTGGTTGACACTGTTTACAGTGGTTCACACTGTTTACGTGGTTGACACTGTTTACGTGGTTCACACTGTTTATGTGGTTCACACTGTTTATGTGGTTCACACTGTTTACAGTGGTTCATACTGTTTACGTGGTTCACTGTTTATGTGGTTCACACTGTTTATGTGGTTCACACTGTTTACAGTGGTTCACACTGTTTATGTGGTTCACACTGTTTACAGTGGTTCATACTGTTTACAGTGGTTCACACTGTTTATGTGGTTCACACTGTTTACGTGGTTCATACTGTTTACAGTGGTTCACACTGTTTATGTGGTTCACACTGTTTATGTGGTTTACACTGTTTACAGTGGTTCATACTGTTTACAGTGGTTCACACTGTTTATGTGGTTCACACTGTTTACAGTGGTTCACACTGTTTATGTGGTTCACACTGTTTACAGTGGTTCACACTGTTTACAGTGGTTCACACTGTTTATGTGGTTCACACTGTTTACAGTGGTTCAAACTGTTTACGTGGTTCACACTGTTTATGTGGTTCACACTGCTTACGTGGTTCATACTGTTTACAGTGGTTCACACTGTTTACGTGGTTCACAATGTTTACGTGGTTCCCACTGTTTACAGTGGTTCACACTGTTTACGTGGTTCACACTGTTTACAGTGGTTCACACTGTTTATGTGGTTCACACTGTTTACAGTGGTTCATACTGTTTACGTGGTTCACACTGTTTATGTGGTTCACACTGCTTACGTGGTTCATACTGTTTACAGTGGTTCACACTGTTTACGTGGTTCACACTGTTTACGTGGTTCACACTGTTTACAGTGGTTCACACTGTTTATGTGGTTCACACTGTTTACAGTGGTTCATACTGTTTACAGTGGTTCACACTGTTTATGTGGTTCACACTGTTTACAGTGGTTCACACTGTTTACGTGGTTCACACTGTTTACAGTGGTTCATACTGTTTACGTGGTTCACACTGTTTACGTGGTTCACACTGCTTACGTGGTTCACACTGTTTACGTGGTTGACACTGTTTACGTGGTTCACACTGTTTATGTGGTTCACACTGTTTACAGTGGTTCACACTGTTTACAGTGGTTCACACTGTTTATGTGGTTCACACTGTTTATGTGGGTCACACTGTTTACAGTGGTTCACACTGTTTATGTGGTTCACACTGTTTACAGTGGTTCACACTGTTTATGTGGTTCAAACTGGTTACAGTGGTTCATACTGTTTACGTGGTTCACACTGTTTATGTGGTTCACACTGCTTACGTGGTTCATACTGTTTACAGTGGTTCACACTGTTTACGTGGTTCATACTGTTTACGTGGTTCACACTGTTTATGTGGTTCACACTGCTTACGTGGTTCATACTGTTTACAGTGGTTCACACTGTTTACGTGGTTCACACTGTTTACAGTGGTTCACACTGTTTATGTGGTTCACACTGTTTACAGTGGTTCTTACTGTTTACAGTGGTTCACACTGTTTACGTGGTTGACACTGTTTACGTGGTTCACACTGTTTATGTGGTTCACACTGTTTATGTGGTTCACACTGTTTACAGTGGTTCATACTGTTTATGTGGTTCACACTGTTTACAGTGGTTCACACTGTTTATGTGGTTCACACTGTTTACAGTGGTTCATACTGTTTACAGTGGTTCACACTGTTTATGTGGTTCACACTGTTTATGTGGTTCACACTGTTTACAGTGGTTCACACTGTTTATGTGGTTCACACTGTTTACAGTGGTTCACACTGTTTATGTGGTTCACACTGTTTATGTGGTTCACACTGTTTACAGTGGTTCACACTGTTTATGTGGTTCACACTGTTTACAGTGGTTCACACTGTTTACGTGGTTCACACTGTTTACAGTGGTTCATACTGTTTACGTGGTTCACACTGTTTATGTGGTTTACACTGTTTACAGTGGTTCACACTGTTTATGTGGTTCACACTGTTTATGTGGTTCACACTGTTTACAGTGGTTCACACTGTTTATGTGGTTCACACTGTTTACAGTGGTTCACACTGTTTATGTGGTTCACAATGTTTACAGTGGTTCACACTGTTTATGTGGTTCACACTGTTTACAGTGGTTCATACTGTTTACAGTGGTTCACACTGTTTATGTGGTTCACACTGTTTACAGTGGTTCATACTGTTTACAGTGGTTCACACTGTTTATGTGGTTCACACTGTTTACAGTGGTTCACACTGTTTATGTGGTTCACACTGTTTACAGTGGTTCATACTGTTTACGTGGTTCACACTGTTTATGTGGTTCACACTGCTTACGTGGTTCATACTGTTTACAGTGGTTCATACTGTTTACAGTGGTTCACACTGTTTATGTGGTTCACACTGTTTACAGTGGTTCACACTGTTTATGTGGTTCACACTGTTTACAGTGGTTCATACTGTTTACGTGGTTCACACTGTTTATGTGGTTCACACTGCTTACGTGGTTCATACTGTTTACAGTGGTTCATACTGTTTACAGTGGTTCACACTGTTTATGTGGTTCACACTGTTTACAGTGGTTCACACTGTTTACGTGGTTCACACTGTTTACAGTGGTTCATACTGTTTACGTGGTTCACACTGTTTATGTGGTTCACACTGCTTACGTGGTTCATACTGTTTACAGTGGTTCACACTGTTTATGTGGTTCACACTGTTTACAGTGGTTCACACTGTTTACGTGGTTCACACTGTTTACAGTGGTTCATACTGTTTACGTGGTTCACACTGTTTATGTGGTTCACACTGCTTACGTGGTTCATACTGTTTACAGTGGTTCACACTGTTTATGTGGTTCACACTGTTTACAGTGGTTCACACTGTTTATGTGGTTCACACTGTTTACAGTGGTTCACACTGTTTATGTGGTTCACACTGTTTACAGTGGTTCATACTGTTTACAGTGGTTCACACTGTTTATGTGGTTCACACTGTTTACAGTGGTTCACACTGTTTATGTGGTTCACACTGTTTATGTGGTTCACACTGTTTACAGTGGTTCACACTGTTTATGTGGTTCACACTGTTTACAGTGGTTCACACTGTTTATGTGGTTCACACTGCTTACGTGGTTCATACTGTTTACAGTGGTTCACACTGTTTATGTGGTTCACACTGTTTACAGTGGTTCACACTGTTTATGTGGTTCACACTGTTTACAGTGGTTCATACTGTTTACAGTGGTTCACACTGTTTATGTGGTTCACACTGTTTACAGTGGTTCACACTGTTTATGTGGTTCACACTGTTTACAGTGGTTCATACTGTTTACAGTGGTTCACACTGTTTATGTGGTTCACACTGTTTACAGTGGTTCACACTGTTCACAGTGGTTCACACTGTTTACGTGGTTTACAGTGGTTCACACTGTTTACGTGGTTCACACTGTTTACAGTGGTTCACACTGTTTACGTGGTTCACACTGTTTACAGTGGTTCACACTGTTTACGTGGTTCACACTGTTTACAGTGGTTCATACTGTTTACGTGGTTCACACTGTTTATGTGGTTCACACTGCTTACGTGGTTCATACTGTTTACAGTGGTTCACACTGTTTACGTGGTTCATACTGTTTACGTGGTTCACACTGTTTATGTGGTTCACACTGTTTATGTGGGTCACACTGTTTACAGTGGTTCACACTGTTTACGTGGTTCACACTGTTTACAGTGGTTCACACTGTTTACAGTGGTTCACACTGTTTATGTGGTTCACACTGTTTATGTGGTTCACACTGTTTACAGTGGTTCACACTGTTTATGTGGTTCACACTGTTTACAGTGGTTCATACTGTTTACAGTGGTTCACACTGTTTATGTGGTTCACACTGTTTACAGTGGTTCACACTGTTTATGTGGTTCAAACTGTTTACAGTGGTTCATACTGTTTACGTGGTTCACTGTTTATGTGGTTCACACTGTTTATGTGGTTCACACTGTTTACAGTGGTTCACACTGTTTATGTGGTTCACACTGCTTACTGTTTACAGTGGTTCACACTGTTTACGTGGTTCACACTGTTTACAGTGGTTCACACTGTTTACGTGGTTCACACTGTTTACGTGGTTCACACTGTTTACAGTGGTTCACACTGTTTATGTGGTTCACACTGTTTACAGTGGTTCATACTGTTTACAGTGGTTCACACTGTTTATGTGGTTCACACTGTTTATATGGTTCACACTGTTTACAGTGGTTCACACTGTTTATGTGGTTCACAATGTTTACGTGGTTCATACTGTTTACGTGGTTCACACTGTTTATGTGGTTCACACTGTTTACAGTGGTTCATACTGTTTACAGTGGTTCACACTGTTTATGTGGTTCACACTGTTTACAGTGGTTCACACTGTTTATGTGGTTCACACTGTTTACAGTGGTTCACACTGTTTATGTGGTTCACACTGTTTATGTGGTTCACACTGTTTACAGTGGTTCACACTGGTTATGTGGTTCACACTGTTTACAGTGGTTCACACTGTTTACGTGGTTCACACTGTTTACAGTGGTTCATACTGTTTACGTGGTTCACACTGTTTATGTGGTTCACACTGCTTACGTGGTTCATACTGTTTACAGTGGTTCACACTGTTTACGTGGTTCACACTGTTTACGTGGTTCATACCTTTTTCGTGGTTCACGCTGTTTACGTGGTTTATGCCCCTTACATTTGTCATCCACTAGTTAACCTTGAGCGCTGATATTGAACAGCTGTACACAACTGCACCTGTAGGCAGTCACAGAATATTATTCAAGCTTATCTAAAAATAGCTTTAACTCTGGCTAACAACAATGTACCACGGCAGCTCCACCCTTATAAAGGAGCATGGACAGGTGTTGTCTATTGACAGCCTGAAAGAACGACAGGTGAAACAAATGTTTGTTAATAAACTCAATGAGTACTGATACATGACAGTAGTAGTGGAACCAGTTGGATCTTCTTCTATCAAGTCTACTGTAGTTCAACATGAGACTGGTGGTGGGATCAGAAGGTGATAGACCTGGAGCTTGGAGTTTATGTTGAAAGGTTGTGTCTCCTCTTGTGTCCACGTCCTGGATGTCGTCCTGCTACAGTCACATCAACATGATACTGTTTAATAATATGATCAGCTGATCAGAGGAACATGAAGCTGCTTGGAGATGGTCTGTAGTCTTTAACATGGAGCATCTTCTCTGGTCTTTATCTGGTCCATGTTCAGGGTGGTGCACACAGTGATACCAGACTACAACATCCTGTTAGTTCCTGTAAACAGACTGAATGTCTGATGAAAAGCTTGAGACACCTGTGAACATGGACCCTGCTGCAGAGGTCAGTTGGTTTCTACTGTCACATCACTTTAGCAGCACCTGCATGTTTTACATATTTTCCAGCTTCAAACATGGCAGTAGAGCTTTACCTCACATCAGGTACAGCTTTCTTCTTTAAGAAAAGGTTATTTTTTTAAATTTGGGTGTACAGAATACTTATGAATAGTTTCTGTCTTATCTGTGGTAGACAGTAACATTTCATCATTGCATGCACAGTGGCTGCCTGGTGTATCCTGCTGCTGACCAGCTGAGACATCTGTGTCTGCCAGTCTAATACTTAAACAAGTACAAAATGGAAAAAATAATAGCTATGACAGTTACACAACTTATATTTTTCTTGGGAGATAAGAGGAAATATATATAAGCCAAAAGTATTCAGATGATGTGCTTTAGGTTGAGAGACAACTGTAGACAGAGTCATCTGGTGCGTGGCAGAATACACTGGGATAGAAGACACACTCAGTGAGAAAAGCATGTCAAAGTAAATAACTGTATAATGCAAAACTGATAAGCTGCAAAATATGTAAATAAATGGCATTAACTCAAAATACTGATAAATGTTTTAATTTAGGTTGGTTTAAACGGCCCTGTGATGGACTAACAACCTGTCCAGGGTGTCCCCCGCCTCTCGTCCAAAGACTGCTGGAGATAGACACCAGCTCTCTGCAACCCTGAACAAGAAGAAGCAGGTTCAGAAAATGGATGGATGGATGGATGGATCTTCTTTTTCTTTACATCTTCTACAGCTACAGGAGGGAGACTGCAGGACTGGATCCAGAGGTAGAACTTCTATAGCCAGAACCAGATTCAGTACCCTAATAAAATGATTTAAATTATTAGAATCTCTGTGGATCCAACCTGTGCAGCTCACAGAAATTTTGATGTCCCTGAAGTGTTTTTCTTTACAGACCCTGTCTGAGCCCAACCCCCCCCCCCCCCCCCCCCCCCCCCCCC
>SSNP01000286.1:38868-41368 GCA_006937955.1 Pachypanchax playfairii
CATCACTACTGAGGGTTACAGGGATACACGGTTCAACAGAAGTTGGGTTTTTTATTAATCTGGCTACAGTACTAAACAGAAACCTGGGATTGTTCCTGTTCTCCTCTATGAGGGACGAGTAATACTCAGTTCTAACCCTACGAAGGGCTCTTTTGTATATGAGCAGACTATCTCTCCAAGATAAATAAACTTCTTCTAGCTTAGTGGAACGCCATTTCCTTTCTAACTTTCTTGAAGTTCTTTTTAGCATACGCAGCTCTAAATTAAACCAAGGAGCCTCCTCTGGCTGATTACCTTCATTTTCAGAGGAGCAACTTGATCCAATGACGTGCGCATTGAAGCTGTAAAATTATCAGTAAGATCATCAATTCGCCAGTCTGCAAAATCTTTGCAGCTGCTCTCTGTTATATTATTCTTCTGGAATGAAGATAAAGCTAACGGAATAGATTCTTTGAACTTCTAGACTTGATTATTGAAACTTTTCAGTAAATACTGAAGAAATGCTGAGATGTTCTGACAAATGATTCTTTAGTCATCACCTGTTTGGTTCTAAAATACAATTGACCTTTCGCTGGCCCCTCCCCAAAAACAGCTAGTGTCCAATCACACATCATACGCACACAAACACTGACTCCAAGCAAGACGGTGAAGTGATGCGCACATGTTATTTGTAAATCGGACACTAGATATCCTGATAGATTATCTGGATTATCCCAAAGCCGAAAATACGTGAGCGGTTGCTACAATGGATAAAACAGTGTGGACGGCCCCACTTCAGTTAAATGTGTCGGGACATTACAAAGCATAAATACGTATTTTTAATCTGAATCTATCCTTCCACTGCATACTATAACCCCCTTCTGCGTCGATCTGGAGTATATCGCAGAGGTATTGCTCCAAAAACAGTTCACTGTCTGAAGAAAAGTCACATGAGCACATTTCTTGTGAAACAAACAGTCACTGAAAGTACGATTATTCCTGTTTGTTGGATGATCAACTTGGACGTGTGCAGCACACGCAAACATAAATTTACAACTCTTGTGATATTTAAACACGATCCACTGAAAACTCGCTGATTTCTTCCAACAAGATTTAACTACGCTGGACAAGTGGCGGGCGTAGCAACAGTAACTAAGGGGGCGGGGCTCGGCGGAAGGTCAATTGTGTGTTAGTGAAACTGTAAATCTAGGAGTTTTAAAAGATGCTCTACAATCAAACACAACTGCACCCTTTCTATGGATAAAATGATTGTGAGGTTTGTATTAAATTGCTGAGACCACAAACAGTTCTCTTAAAGCTGCTATACTTAATTTGCATAAATTAGCTTAACTTTTTTTTTCATGCCCATTAAAAATGTTTTAACACAGCGTGAAGAAAAATGTGCTGTGAAGATAAAAAAAATAATAATTAAGTGGTTCTCCCACATTAACCAATCAAATGGTTCAGCCCGGAAGGAATGGTTGGACAGTCTCTGCAGACATACGGACTTCCACATTTATTTGACTTCTGTGCTCCTAATAAACTGAGACATATTACCGCAGCACACCACTGCTGGGAGTGTTCGCCGCTCTACCATGTTACAGCAGGAGAAACAGCCGCCGGCTGGTTCCACGTCAGGTTCAGGACAAATTAACAATTAATGTCAGTTGTTCGTTGTTATATTGTTTTCACTTACCGGTGATTCCGTCATGTTACGGTACTTGAATGAACTGCAGACCAGTGTCTTGCACTCGGTCGTCTTCTGGGGCTAAACGTGTTTCCAAACCTGGAGGGGCGTGGCTTAGGAATTCTACCCGATGGGAGGGGCTGGGAGTTTATGTGACTTTGTTTACATTTGTTGACATTCTAAGCTAGGCTATTTGAAACCGGGTATATCACCTTTAACACGGTCGAGTAACAAACGAGATAAAAAGCTGCAAGTACCCTAACAAGAAGTTTGAGAGACTTCCTGGAAATGTGGAGAACATCCTAAAGAATGTATAAAACTAAGAACTCAGGATCGTTGCTGCACACTGCTGTGAGTCAATAAGTATCATGCCTGTCATGTCGAATACATCTAAGCTCAAACTAAACTCTGTGGACACGTTATTTGAAAACTCTTGGCAGGGAGAAAAGCCATTCAGCTTGATACAGCAGATACAGTTCTGATTCAGTGAAGTTAATTTGATTCTTAGTCATTCCTCTGAGGCGTTTGTCTTCAAGAAGCAGCTCTCTGACGCTAAATTAGCCCCTCAACATGCATGTGTAATTTCCTTGGCAGGAGCTGGTATTGAAGGCTACTTAGTCAATTGACTTACAAAATGCTTCTCCACTTACCTGATTTATAATTGCTTCTGGTCCATTATTGATTCTCTGTCCTATGGTGCACTTCCTTCAGCTCAATGAGGGTCACCCTCAATCAAAAGTGAAATAATAATCATGACTGTGTTCTAAAAACATCACAACAAGTGAAGAGAGAAGAATGTGAAACCACGATGGTGTTCACTGAAGTTCAACACAA
>SSNP01000286.1:43868-111368 GCA_006937955.1 Pachypanchax playfairii
TTACTGAAAACGATTATTTAACTTAACAGCAAGTCAAACATAGTTTGTAGAATCAGTTTCTGTAAAAGGTTTTTACTCAGAGGTTTTTCATTATTCTGATGCTGATCAGTCTAAACCTGGTCCAGTTGTCCTTGAGCAGTTTGAGCCAGTGACATTCTCTTTATTAAAAGAGGTATATTAAATATGGCCTTCAAATTCACCTTCAGACAAATTTCCCTCTCGTCTCTTCAAAGAAGGTTTTTACATTAATGGTCTGAGTATTGTTACTTTTCTAAAAGTCTGTAGACAATCACGTAAAAATAAAACCTGTCGTCTCCCTCCAAACTACAAGCTGATATCAGATATATCATTTCTTTCTACAGTTTTAGATTCAATATTTGTGATTTAACCTGTTGCAGATGTAGAACCGTTCATGTTTTGGTGTTTTCAGATGCATCTGCAGGTTTGGATTCTACAGATCAGAACATTCTGACACCGTGACCTGAAACGTGCAGCTGTATCCTGCTTCAAATCACATCCCACATTCTGTTGGCAAAAATGTATCAGCCTCCCAAATGTGTTCGGACAAACAATAACTAAATAATTTACACATTTTAATGTATTTATTCTAAACATATTTCAAATGATTCTTTCTTTGCATAAAAATATACAAACTGGCATTTAACATGACCAAAACACAAACATTATGAAACAACAACAGACAGCTGAGATTACACAAAAATCATTATCTAACCAAGAAAGCAATAATCTGAATAAATAACATGAAATTAAGTAACAGAAATAAAAGTGATGAAAGCATAAAAAGTACAAATTATGAACAAGACTAGACTAATAAAGTCACATGACTGAAAAGGAGGAAATGAGGATGTGCACGACAAAATAAAACGACTGACGTTGAACCAACAATATGGTGAGGGAGGTTCTTTCCTGAAATTCAGATAAATCCTCTGCTATACCTTTAACTGGAACGATAAAACATCCTGAAAACATAAACAACCAATCAGAAACGTTTTCTTTGATCTACATCACAAACGTTTTGATCATTGTTGTCCTGGATTGTCTCTCAAACAGGCAGCAATGATCATAAATAAATAAATAAATAAAGTGTACCACTTGAAATTCCTTGAATGATTTTCTTGTTGGTCTCACTTTGAAAAAAAGGACTTTGTCCACAACACTGTCCTTTATTTGAAATCTTTCATCAGTATTTGTTGTAATGAAACTCATCCAGAATGTTGGTAACCATGTTACGCAGCAGTCTGAGCTGAGATTTTAATAGAACTGTCACACCTGTTCATACAGGTGATGAACTGGTCTACAACTCTGGAGTGAAAGTGACCGCATGAGTAAAACATTTAGGCAGTTTATGTGCTATTAAAGCCTCGGACAACCTACACCTTCCTATTTTATGACCCCGCCCCCCCAAAAATAGCTGATGTTTGATGGTGTGATATATGTGATATATATACCATGTTTCCACTTCTTCTTACACCACGTGTTCCCTCCATCATCCATACCCACTCATCTGTAGGGTCACAGAGGGTCTTGTGTCTATCTCTAGAGTCTAGGTCACATTCTGGACACCTGTCACAGGGCAGCACCTGGACTTGAGCAACCGTCATCACATTTACACATAGAACCATTTTAGAATCTGTAATTAACATAAAATGTGTTGTTTTGGTTTGAAAACTGGAGAAAACAAACCCATTCAGCTGGAAAACATAACAACTCCATGCAGAAAGGTCCCAGCAGGGAGTCAAACCAACGATGCTGACGATCACAGTCACTTTGGGATCTGATTTTAGGAAACAGAATATTCCTTTTCACCTCTCCTGGTGATATTTTAGTCTATTTACTAATGAAGTTAAACATCATTAACACGAGGGTCCTGAGGTTTGAGCAGACTTCTTGTTTTTCCTTCTTCTCTTTCAGTTTATTTCTCTTAATTTGTTCAGAAATGATTGTCAAGCTGGTCACTATTGTAAGCCCCGCCCACTGGTGGAGTCTGCTGTGGCTGCTGCTCGCCACACCTGAGAGTAATCAGAGTATTAATTCACCTGTATAGAGTACATTAAAGCTGCTCTGAGCAGTTTTCCAATATTTGATATTTTTGGATGAAAACGCTGCCTGTAAGAGGAAGAATGTGTGATAATACTGCCTCAGCTGCAGTGAACAAATAACCTGTTCATTCCCTCGTCTGCTCTCCACCAACCTTCATCATCACCATCATCATCACCAGCTGGATTCACCTGCTCACCTTCTCTCCACTACTCAGTCCTACAGAAGCATAAACTAAGAAAACAGTCAAAATATTGAGAATTCATTCCATCTGCTAAAGATAAATGTACATGTTCGTTTGATGCTTGAGATCCTTCCTGTACATAAATATTCTAAATCAATATGTATTTTTTAAACTCCTCAACAGCTCATTTAGTTTTGTGTTTATCCATTATGATAATTAAAACTACTGTTAAAGTGTCTAAATGAAACTTTCTCAGTCTAAAAATAGAAAATGAAAATGATCTGCTTTGGAATTTGTGAACTCTTCAACAATATTGTTGACACTCTTGGTACATTTGTCCCTTTTGTCCCACTCATGTGAATATAGCTTCATTTTCCACGACACATTGAGACACATGGCTGCAGGAAAGTAAAGTCACAACACCCCCCCTCTACATATCTGATATTCTAGCATATCTGACATGATTTACAGCAACTCCAAGTTGCTACAGATTTATCTGTCAGGTCAGAATCATCCATGGCATGTTTAACAAACTTCAGAATGCAGCAGATCATCTATAGCCTATTATACTGTGGGGCGGCTGCGGCTCAGTGGTTAGAGCGGTCGTCCTCCAACTTGAAGGTTGGTGGATCGATTCCGGCTTCCACCGCCACATGTCGAAGTGTCCTTGGGCAAGACACTGAACCCCATGTTGCCCCCCGGCTTACATATCGGGTTGTGTGAATGGGTGAATGCAAAACCTTGTAGTGTGAAAGTGCTTTGAGTGGTCTGAATGACTAGAAAAGCGCTATACAAATACAGGATATTTACCATTTACCATTTACTGTAAAAGTGCAAGTAAAACAACAATATCAGTATATCTTCACTCGTTTCGTGTTTGTTTACAGATTCATTTAAAGATTCTCATCTTTAGAAAGTTCAATAAATTGTCAGATTTACTTTTTTCATTCATACACCAGTAAAAACACTGTCAGCAAGATTCTTTTAGGTGTTACAATATTTCAATTAAAAATTCCAATAAAATAATAAAAAAAACTGATGGTTATTTGATTTTCAGGATCTTTGAAACAGTCCAACCCCCACATGCATCGCACAGTGACCCTAACCCATGAGATCTGTATGATGCATCCATCCATCCATCCATCCGTCCATCCATCCATCCATCCATCCATCCATCCATCCATCCATCCATCCATCCATCCATCCATCCATCCATCCATCCATCCATCCGTCCATCCATCCATCCATCCATCCATCCATCCATCCGTCCATCCATCCATCCATCCATCCATCCATCCCTCTCTCCATCCATCCACCCATCATCCATCCATCCATCCATCCATCCATCCATCCATCCATCCATCCATCCATCCATCCATCCATCCACCCACCCACCCGTCATCCATCCATCCATCCATCCATCCGTCCATCCATCCATCCATCCGTCCACCCATCCATCCGTCCACCCATCCATCCAACCATCCATCCATCCATCCACCCACCCATCCACCCATCCACCCACCATCCGTCCATCCATCCATCCATCCGTCCATCCATCCATCCATCCATCCATCCATCCATCCATCCACCCACCCACCCGTCATCCATCCATCCGTCCATCCGTCCATCCGTCCATCCATCCATCCATCCATCCATCCATCCGTCCATCCGTCCATCCGTCCATCCATCCACCCATCCATCCATCCATCCATCCATCCATCCATCCATCCATCCATCCATCCATCCATCCATCCATCCATCCATCCATCCATCCATCCATCCATCCATCCATCCATCCACCCACCCACCCGTCATCCATCCATCCGTCCATCCGTCCATCCATCCATCCATCCATCCATCCATCCATCCATCCATTCCAATGGAAGAATTTCTTCAGCTTCCTGTGCCTCTGGACAACAGGTTTGCATACTGAGCAGAGAAAGACTAGATTCTGGTCTGCCTTGCCAAGAGTTGGTCATGCAAAGGACCTGTTTGCATCCCTGATATTTGCATAGGACAAATCAACTGGATTGTATTTTCTCTGGTGGATCAGCTGACAAACTGTTGAAATGTTGGAAGTGCAGAAGAGAGACACGTGATTAAAATATCAAGTTATTGCCACAAATGCATTTGAGTATTTTGTCTCTACCTAATCCTAATCTTTAGTTTAGCAACATTTGAACCAAAGAGACGGGACTCAGAACTTTGGAAATGAGTGTTTTCTTTGAGTAACATATAAAGATATGAAGTTTTTACATTTTGAAGTTTAAGCTTGTAGTTTACTTTCCTGTTGAGCTCCTCCAAGAGAAAATCATCTGCAAATCTCCTTGTTGTCTCTTTGTGAATCCTGTGATGAAACTAAACTCTGTACATCTTTCTGGAAGAAGAACACCGTGACAAAATAACTGTTAAACTCTCCTGTGGGAACAAAGCTTCTAAGAAAACAAGATTATCTTCAATAAGAAATCTCCTGAAAAGGTTTTGACAGTTTTTCACCATCTACCGTTTCCTCGACTCACCGGCACTCCGTTCTGTTCTCAGGCTCCTTGGTTTGGTTCCTCTGGAGTCCTTGACCCTCCAGTCCAACAAAAAGATCCAAATAATCAACAGGAAGTCCCGACTATTCAACCACAAACTGAATTTAATCCTCTTCTTTTTTCTACTTCAAATTCAGCTCTGTGTTTCTGCAAAAGAACTTACCTTTTAATGTCAAATAAACTTTCATTGTCTTTGTTCTCGTTTGGGGTTTTCAGCTTTGATCTGGCTCTTATGTTCATTATGACAAGAAATAACTATTCAGAGTCTTGATGTGTTCAGTACATCATAGCAGGAAACTAATATCTGACCAATATCTGTTAGAACAGGTCGTTTCCATGTCAGTTATCTGATCAATGATTTAGACATGAAGCTTTAATATTTCATTTTAGGATTAGATTTCAGTTACAAAACATTTAAATGTTTACAGAAGGACAAAAAACTGTTTTAAAATTCATCTTCTCTGGAGGATACCAACTAAATCCTGATAAACGACCGTGTTCAGTTTGTGGAGGACACACAACCGGATCGTTCTATATCCTTATAAATAGTTGAGTTAGTTGATAAGAAAAAAATGCCTCTGAAAGGTTCCCTTGATTATGGTGCATGTAAAAGATTTATCAGGAAAGGAAAAGAATGAGGACAAATGTTAAAACAGTATTATTTCTCTCCAGCGTTTGTAGAAAATGGTTCCACACAATAATTTATCAGCTGTGACACATACGTAAATGTCCTTGGAAATAATGACAAAAGTTCCACCGTGTGACGTTTATTCAGTCAATAAAGTGAAATTCTTTGGGAAAAAGTTACTTTTAGAACTTAAAATGTGTCACTTCTTTTTATTTTTTAATGAACACTTTTAAATAAATTGTTTCTCTACAGGGTTTTCAAACTGAGCTGTGAATCACTGTGTTTTATAAAGACATGTAGATCAGAAGTAAACAGAATGCATCACATGGAACACCAGGATAAAAAGGGTTTGATGTTTTCCAGTTTAAAACCAGGATTAAACTCATTTCAGACTACTTTGCTTTAAGGGCAGCATTTGATCTTTTCTGTAATAATTTTGGACAAATTATGTTTCCTAGATAAGACAAAGTCGGATCTTGAATGAGTCAGCTGAGATGAAGGAAGTGAGTTGTGCTCAGTGTGATGAAACAGCTGCAAATAAATTGCTACTGATGGAGGTAAGATGGCCCGTTGGAGCTTCAATCATTACTATTCACACTCTCATTTCACTTTGAACATTTATCATTGTGCACATTTCTTCAAGCCACCTCTCCGCTTATCTATTTTTACCCTCAGTCTGAAGAGATGGAGCAGTGGAGTCAATACCACCCATCGCAAACTTTCCTGTGAGGCAAAGCATTTACTTTGGAGACAAGATTATGGTAATCCTTGATCAATTTCCTGATTTCTCCTAAGACAAACAAGTAAGCCATCGATCATTTTTATAACACTCAGCTACAGAACCATTTGTGCCTAAAGCAGATAGAGGCTTGTGGAGAGCCGCGGTGAATACAAATACTGAGAATCATAATGAGTGAGGCTGGGACCTTGAATGAGGAGGTGTGGAAGGTCTTGTGTAATTATGTAACCCTAATTAGCAAAAAGGGGTCACTGACACTTACTCTAGCAGAAAAGATATGAGTGAGCAATAAAACCTGGGGCAGCTGGACACTAAATCCTTGCTGGGATAACGATGCAATGCATAGAGTGGATAAATCTCACATTAATTTCCCTGCAGGGAGTTTGATTGCTGGCCATAACATTTTAATGATGTGAATTAGAATAACAATGGACTATCAGACTGTAAAAACACTGCACTCCAGTCTGTCTGCTGCCTTTTCACATTCTTTGCTGTTAAGTAATTGTGCTTTAATCTTGATTACTCAAATTACAGAATCTGTCGAAGGTTTTTAGTTTAAAAGGTCGTCCTCAAAGTTGCTCCCAACTGGCTGGTGTGATCACTCACAACTGTCCCACCGTGATTTAGAATTATTATTAAGACTTTATATATTTTGATCAAATGAATTGAACATTTATTACCATTTAATTTAAATTGTTCTATCATAAAAATGTCACAAGTGACTGGTTTCGTTTCTTTGACCGGACTGCTGTCTGCTGTCCACTCGGACTTCTCTACAGAATTTATCTTTGCTCCCAAATTATGGCAACACAAATAATTTTAGACACGTCTAATTTTGACCCCGTCTGCATCTGCATTTGACCCCGTCTGCATCTGCATTTGAGCCCGAAGCCCGAGGGGCCCGCGAGCATTCGGACCCCTCGGGCACAGAAACGGGCCGGGCTCTGGCTTTTTTTTACCTGCAAATGAAAGCGATGTGTTGTGTTCATTGTTTATCCAACTTTAATGACGACATTTGAATGCAACACCTGCTCTTCCTGCCCCACTCCCTCTCTCGCCGACCACCTGCTCTATCACACCCCAAACGCCAGCGACTGTCTCTGGAGTTACGGTTACAGCCATGTCTGGCCCGCTCGGTGCTGAATGTCCCAGCAGCAGCAGCGAGCGCACGTTTAGTGTTACTTTGTTTAGTGCAGCTGGACGGGTCATCGAGGAGGAGGACTGGACTTGTCCCCGACACTGTTGATGCTGTTCTGTTTCTGCATGATGCCAAGAAGTACATCAGGCTTAAAGATGTTTTTATGTTAAAATAAGGTCAACTGTTACTGCGTTGTTCAATCATGCACAAAAAAAGGGGGCGGGACCGGGTTCTGGCTTGTTAAATCTGAAAACCTGTTGGGCCAGGCCGTCACGGGCCAGGCTGGGGGGCTCGGGCCAGGCTGTCACGGGCCAAGCCGGGCTCGGGCCAGGCCAGGCCAGGCTCGGGCCAGGCAGTGGGGCTCGGGCCAGGCCAGGCTCGGGCCAGGCCGGGCTCGGGCCAGGCCGGGCTCGGGCCAGGCCGGGCTCGGGCCAGGCCGGGCTCGGGCCAGGCCGGGCTCGGGTCCAGTATATAGGCCTGAGCAGGGCTCTAATCTATAGTCAGTTTTAATAGTGAATAGGAACATCTGTGCAGTGTACAGGCTGGAGGTCCCACTAAGTGGGAGGTGAAAATAACCGGGTTGAGATAATGTGGAACTTTCAAACGAGGAACATTTTACAGTTTCTAAACATTTTGATCTTAAGCCTTTTTTATTTTGGAGAAAAGACACGGTTTCTTTGATGGTTTATGTTGAAAGCCCAGTGCAATGTTTAAAGCTGAGATTAGAATCAGCTAATCTGCTTTGCCCTCAAGACAATCTCAGTAAATACAAATGTATTTGGTTTAATGCATCACATGATAGTGTCAAGGAAGATTGTAAATGTGTGTTTTTTCTCTGTGACACACACTTTAGAATGAAGGAGTTTAAACATCTGATTTGGAAGAAGCTGCTCGGCTTTATGTAAGCACAGTTAAAATGTTCATGGGCAGAGGAGGCTTACCTCCAAATCTCTGACATCAACAGAACACCTGTTCTACACACTGACACGGTGCTGAACCCGATTTCAGAGGAAGACTTAACCTCCTGCACCTCAGTCAGGAGATCCCGCCCCCTCAAGTCCACCAGTCGCCACACCAGAAACCGTCAGCGACAGAAAAACCACACGTAATAAAACTAAAACAAATAACGTTTTAAATAATATAAACCATCTACACTCACATTCATGCAGTTCTCCAATGAAAATCATGTTTTTTGTGTTGTTAACATGTTTTTGTGACATTTTTCTGATAATAGAGGACGTATCTTAAGATAATTAAGCTAAAAATTCAATTTTTGAGTATTTCTGCTTTTAATTAACTGTGACTCATTAGTAATTTGAAAAATGTTGTTTGAAAAGGAAGGTTTTGTGATGTAAGAAATAGACTGGGTGGGCTTGGAATGCTGGCATAAACAGAGGTCTCTTAGCAACGGGGAAAGGGGCGGGGTTACCCTCTGCACCAACGGTTCCGCCCACACAGAGACAAATTGCTAATGAGCTGCTGTCGCTATGGAGAAACTATTTCCTAGAAAATGGTTTTGTGATTTTGGGTAAAAATGTCGTAATTTAATTTAACCACTGAGAACGTTTAAAAAAATCTCAAAATATAATCAGAGTTGGTCTTTAAGGACTTATTCGGTTCTCAAACACAAACTAAACTGTCTTTTGTTAAATAAAGTTGAACAAACACAAAAGTGTTTCATGTATCAGATGCAACAAAGTAATTTAGTACATAAAATGGTATAAACATCAGCTATAGGAAATAATGCACATACTGAACGAAGCAGGAAATAAACATGACATCACTGATGACATGATGACCAACAACTCACAAAACATAATCATACCTGCTGTCATCTGTGCAGGTATGAGTTCAGTCAGGTAAGGGGCGTGTCTCTACATCAGAGCTGTCGTTCATGTGCACATGCAGTAATAATTAACTGACTTCATGAGTCAGATAGAAAACAGGTGAATAACCGTCCTGTTTGGAGTCCAGTTTACACTCCATATTATGAAACTTTGTTCTTTCAGGAATTTGGAAAATAGTGATTTATGTTCCTGAAACTCGTCAGAACTAAATCACTTTCATAAACTTATCCTGAATGTGCTGAAATCATTCGGGCTGTTGAAGGTCATGAAGAAATAAAATCACTGAGTTTTAAACTTAAAAAAAAACAGTTTAACAGCTGGTTAAACTGGTTTAACAGCAGGTTGAACTGGTTTAACAGCTGATTGAACTGTTTAACAGCTTATTGAACTGGTTTAACAGCTTATTGAACTGGTTTTACAGCTGATTGAACTGGTTTAACAGCTGATTAAACTGGTTTAACAGCTGATTGAACTGGTTTACCAGCTGATTGAACTGGTTTAACAGCTGATTGAACTGTTTTACCAGCTGATTGAACTGGTTTAACAGCTTATTGAACTGGTTTAACAGCTGATTGAACTATTTAACAGCTGATTGAACTGGTTTAACAGCTTATTGAACTGTTTTAACAGCTGATTAAACTGGTTTAACAGCTGATTGAACTGGTTTAACAGCTTATTGAACTGGTTTAACAGCTGATTGAACTGGTTTAACAGCTGATTAAACTGGTTTAACAGCTGATTAAACTGGTTTAACAGCTGATTGAACTGGTTTAACAGCTGATTAAACTGGTTTAACAGCTGATTGAACTGGTTTAACAGCTTATTGAACTGGTTTAACAGCTGATTAAACTGGTTTAACAGCTGATTGAACTGGTTTAACAGCTTATTGAACTGGTTTAACAGCTTATTGAACTGGTTTAACAGCTTATTGAACTGGTTTAACAGCTGATTAAACTGGTTTACCAGCTGATTGAACTGTTTAACAGCTGATTGAACTGGTTTAACAGCTTATTGAACTGGTTTAACAGCTTATTGAACTGGTTTAACAGCTTATTGAACTGGTTTACCAGCTGATTGAACAGGTGACAAGAGTTCTCTGTAAAACATTCACTGTTAAACAGCATTAAACTCTTTCTGGTCTCTGATTTGATGTTCCTACAAACAACGATCTGAGTCTCTTATACAGAAGTACTGATTATAGTTCAAAAGCCTGACAGTAAATTTATGTGTAAAACATTATATTAAATGTGTGTCTTATATTTTCAGGTATGTCATTACAGTTTAGAACATAAATATTTAGGGATGTTTTGTACTTGCCAACATTACGGAGCAGGTATGGAAGATTTTCTCTGTATCCATCTAAAGAGTTTTATGTGTACGCTGCTTTCCCTGTGAGAGAATATTAAAGGTTGACCACAGAGAAGGATGTTACTCCATCATCTCATATCAATGCCTGTTTCATTTCTAGCATCATTCATGTTGGTATGTCTCTCCTCTAGAATGATGAGCTTGTGTCATCACATACATTCAAACACTCACAGCGTCCAGCATTGGATGGTAAATATGCTACTTGTCTTCCTGGACATGCTGATGCAACAGGCTCAGTCCTCCAGGAAGATTACATGTCACTGACTTCCTCTACTGACTTGCAATGATGGCGACTTGCAGGCAATAACAACAGAGTGAATAGGTTGCCAGATCCCATTTTGAAACCATGATCTTTGAAGTCTTGCATATTGAAAATGCAAATGTTGATCTGAGGACTGAGACCATAAAATAAATATCATGGACTGTCCTTGTATTATGAATAATGTTTTGTGACTTGAAAAGGTAAATAAAACTATAAGTGAAAGCTGGTAGTAAATTTATTGTGTGACTTCTGCTTCTGTAATATTAAATAAACAAAATTCTGACTTAAATCTTTGTTCTTTACTCATGGCACGGAGGATGAGGATGAGGAGGATGATGAGGAGGATGAGGAGGATGAGGATGAGGAGGATGAGGATGAGGAGGATGAGGATGAGGAGGATGAGGAGGATGAGGAGGATGAGGATGAGGAGGATGAGGAGGATGAGGATGAGGAGGATGAGGATGAGGAGGATGAGGAGGATGAGGAGGATGAGGATGATGAGGATGATGAGGAGGATGAGGATGAGGAGGATGAGGAGGATGAGGAGGATGAGGAGGAGGAGGAGGATGAGGAGGATGAGGAGGATGAGGATGAGGAGGATGAGGATGAGGAGGATGAGGATGAGGAGGATGAGGAGGATGAGGAGGATGAGGATGAGGAGGAGGATGAGGAGGATGAGGATGAGGAGGAGGATGAGGATGAGGATGAGGATGAGGAGGATGAGGAGGAGGAGGAGGATGAGGATGATGAGGATGATGATGAGGATGAGGATGAGGATGAGGAGGATGAGGAGGATGAGGAGGATGAGGAGGAGGAGGATGAGGAGGATGAGGATGAGGAGGATGAGGATGAGGAGGATGAGGAGGATGAGGAGGATGAGGATGATGAGGATGATGAGGAGGATGAGGAGGAGGAGGATGATGAGGAGGATGAGGAGGAGGAGGATGAGGAGGAGGATGAGGATGAGGATGAGGATGAGGAGGATGAGGAGGATGAGGATGAGGAGGATGAGGATGAGGAGGATGAGGAGGATGAGGAGGATGAGGATGATGAGGATGATGAGGAGGATGAGGATGAGGAGGATGAGGAGGATGAGGATGATGAGGAGGATGAGGAGGATGAGGATGATGAGGAGGATGAGGATGAGGATGAGGATGAGGAGGATGAGGAGGATGAGGAGGATGAGGATGAGGATGATGAGGATGAGGAGGATGAGGAGGATGAGGAGGATGGGGAAGAGTTCTTTCTATAAATAAATATGTATTAAGGCTGTCAAATTAATCACTTTATTCTCATACTTTACTCACTATAAATTCCAGATTTTTAAGATGTTCTTAATTGACTTAATATTTTTCATATCTCTGCTATACTTTTAAGTAATGGAGTGGACAAATATACTTTATGATAATATCTTTATTAAACTGTAACAGTGTCTCTAAACATAAAATAGTATACATTTTATTAAGTGTACTTCTTTAGACTAAATTAGAACATGCGTCTCCACTAAAAACTATCCACTGTGGTTTGCTTTAGGCGAGGGGGAGGAGCTCTGTGCATCACCTGTATGCTTGGTTAACAGGTGATGTTTGAGAGTCGTACTACGGTGATAGTTACTGCCTGTCATTTATCCCACAGACTACGGATAGCCAGGAGGGACAACAGGCCTGTGCGTGCGTAGATGAGCAAAGCAAAACTACGAAAGCCTGTGCTATAATTGAGCATTAAAAATATTAATGCAGTTAAAGCAGAACTAAGTAAGTTTTTTCACCTCAATAAATGTTTTCTAGAGTCCCTGTGGGGGTAAACAAGGACTTGGCGGGGTGATTCGTGGGTCCCTCTCCTCCCTCCGGGGTCTGTGTCCTGAAAGCAGCACTTGCAACTTTCAGTGGATCGGACCCGACTAATCTCGCGAGAACAAACCTGCTTTACGGCACTCACACTCACGTACATAAATACAAGCATGAAGCCCTTGCCGTTGTTAGCAACGCCACCCTTAGGAGCGCAAAGATGACAATAATACTCACCTGTCCAGACATTTTCTTGGTTTTGTTTTTCTTTCTTCTTGCAAAAGCGTTCTGTTGTTGGGGGGGCGGCGGCGGCGGGGGAACGTTACGACAGTGAGCTTTCACAGGGGACCAGTAGGGGGAGAGCGAGAGCAAAACTTACTTAGTTCTGCTTTAAGGAGGGTTTTGTGTTAACGCATTAATTTTAACAGCCATCAAACTCAAACTGGACTCAGAGTTTGGTGGTTCCCATGGAGAACAGTACCTGCCTGATTACATTGTGCCAAGTGTAAGGTTTGGTGGAGGGAAGATTATGGTGTGACCTTGTTTTTCAGGGATTAGGCTCCGCCCCTTAGCTCCAGTAAAAAGAACCCTTAATATTCCAGTAAACTAAGACATTTTAGATTATTTTAACTACACTATATTACCAAAAGTATTCACTCACCCATTCAAATGATCAGAATCAGGTGTCCTAATCACTTGGCCTGGCCACAGGTGTATAAAGTCAAGCACTCAGGCATGCAGACTGTGAAGCAAGACATTTGTGAAAGAATGGGCGGCTCTCAGGAGCTCAGTGAATTCCAGCGTGGAACTGTCATAGGATGCCACCTGTGCAACAAATCCAGTCGTGAAATTTCCTCGCTCCTAAATATTCCACAGTCAACTGTCAGCTCTATTATAACAAAATGGAAGCGTTTGGGAACAACAGCAACTCAGCCACGAAGTGGTAGGCCACGTAAAGTGACGGAGAGGGGTCAGCGGATGCTGAAGCGTATAGTGCAAAGAGGTCGCCGACTTTCTGCACAGTCAATTGCTACAGAGCTACAAACTTCATGTGACCTTCAGATTAGTCCAAGTACAGTACGCAGAGAGCTTCATGGAATGGGTTTCCATGGCCGAGCAGCTGCAGCCAAGCCACACATCACCAAGTGCAATGCAAAGCGTCGGATGCAATGGTGTAAAGCACGCCGCCACTGGCCTCTAGAGCAGTGGAGACGCCTTCTCTGGAGTGATGAATCACGCTTTTCCATTTGGCAATCTGATGGACGAGTCTGGGTTTGGAGGTTGCCAGGAGAACGGTACATTTCAGACTGCATTGTGCCGACTGTGAAATTTGGTGGAGGAGGAATTATGGTGTGGGGTTGTTTTTCAGGAGCTGGGCTTGGCCCCTTAGTTCCAGTGAAAGGAACTTTGAATGCTTCAGGATACCAAAACATTTTGGACAATTCCATGTTCCCAACCTTGTGGGAACAGTTTGGAGCGGGTCCCTTCCTCTTCCAACATGACTGTGTACCAGTGCACAAAGCAAGGTCCCTAAAGACATGGATGACAGAGTCTGGTGTGGAGGAACTTAACTAGCCTGCACAGAGTCCTGACCTGAACCCGATAGAACACCTTTGGGATGAATTGGAGCGGAGACTGAGAGCCAGACCTTCTCGACCAACATCAGTGTGTGACCTCACCAATGCACTTTTGGAAGAATGGTCAAAAATCCCTATAAACACTCTCCTCAACCTTGTGGACAGCCTTCCCAGAAGAGTTGAAGCTGTAATAGCTGCAAAAGGTGGACCGACATCATATTGAACTCTATGGGTTAGGAATGGGATGACACTTCAGTTCATAGTATGAGTAAAGGCAGGTGAGCGAATACTTTTGGTAATATAGTGTATGTGGGACCAGTTTTGCTGCACACCAGAACATAAAGCAGGTCCAGAAAGACCTGGATGAGCCAGTTTGCTGTGGAAGAACTGGACTCTCCTGCATAGAGTTCTCACTTTAACCACAATGGAAAACCACTGGGATGAATTAGAGCAGCTACTGTGAGACAGACTTTCCAGTCCAACATCAATGTCCAACCTCTATGATTCTGATCAAAACTTCCCCTAAACAATCCTGAACCTGGTGGAAAACCTTCTCAAAGCTGTTTTAACTGCTGACGGCCGACTTCATTCTAATAATCACCCACCAGCATACAGACATACCCAGATTTATTGGTACCATCACACCTTCATTGCTGCTGTAGACGAATTCATTTAAAAGCAATTATCAGTGCTATTTGCTACGTTAATCTGAAGCTGTGAAGGAGCAGGTAGCAGGTGCAAATGATGCGAAAAATTGAGTAGAAAACAGCTGCAGTGCATCGTTGGTAAAGAATGGCCAGAGTCCCTAAACTCAGAGTTAACTTACTTAAAGTTAGTTCCTCAACTTTACTCTGTGATTTGTTTTAATTTTCTTTCAATACGTCAAACCTTAAAGTAAAAAATAATGTTGTTACTTTTCACCGTGTGCTCCGTTTTAACCGAGACTTCTTGTTCAGAGTAGATCAGCATTGTTATTTGAGCAGATGGAGAAAAGATTTAAGTAAATTTAAATCTTTATTTTAGGATTTTAAATGGTAGATTTATTTTTTGGTTGAGATGAGGATTTGAATCCTCTCTACTTTTATAAAAATCACATATTGCAGCCTGAAGTTGACCATATGGCATGTTTTTTCCTCTCCCTGCTTTTAAACACAGTTCAGTGTTTTTTTCCTTCTTTCTGGTTTAAAAGACATAATCTTCTCAGCAGACAGCAGAAACAGTGAAGCGGCTATGATTAGGGGCTGTTGTGATTCTCTTCCAGCTGTGTGAGCAGAGGCATTGGGAGCAGTGTTGGCAGGAAGCTGGGCTGACTGAATGGGGTCATAATGAAGGGCCACAGGTAGCCACCCATGGCGAGTCAGCTGAATGACGTAGAGCAACCCTCCAGATTCTGGAGGCGAAGGAACCGGGCCTGACAGGGCAGAAAGATCTGCCTGCATGCCTGCAGCTTCAACTGACTGTAAATGAAAAATCTCATCAGTGCAATTAGATTTGATCAAATATACCTAATCAAATGTGATTTTCAAAGGCACTTAGGGCATAATGGATGAACAGAAAGATATTCCCCTGCATAGTTCCTGTTCTCATCGTTTCTCAGCTCTGCAGCAGCCTGGTGTATTAAGTTGAGTATTTTGAAATCAAGCAGACTTAACTGCAAAAGGAAGATGAAAAAAATCAGACCGTAAAACATTCAAACCACTAGTTTATTTTTTTGATGCATGAATTAAAGGTGGAATGTGGAATATTTTTATTAAAAATCTATATTTAATAACATAAAACCTCCACAGGGTGTTTAGAGGGGTGTAGAATGAAAATACAGTATTTCCTTTAAAAATTATATTGGAAGTAAAATATAATAAAATATTTATTCTGACGGCACGACGTTGGTATCACGTTTATATCTACCAGCCAATATCTGGCAGAGCAGAGGGCATTGTTGCCTAATATGGTGAATAGTGCGTAATGGCAAGGCTGGTGCTGTGGAGGGGGCGGAGTCAGCGGGTTGAGAAGGTGACTACATGCATCTCCAGATGGACTGTAACACCTTTGCAGGTTTTACATCGTGGAGGACGTCAATCCATGTCGTGTCTTTTTCAGCTTGAGGAATTCAACCAAGTGAAGGTTTCTTCTATACAGTCATTATAATGAAGGTCAGGCTGCTGTCAGTCAGCAGTGCAACAAGTAACACAACGAGGTGTAAAAGATCATAACAGAAGATGATAAAACGTGTGATATTGTTGTTGATTTGTTCCAAAATGAGGATCCTGTTGTTTTAACTGGGACATCTAAAGGACAGCAGAGATGATCCTTCTATCTGTTTAATGACATTGATGTTTGGAAGAGTTGGAAACTAAACTGAAAATAAAATGAGATTAAAACATGAACAAACTGAAACATATTTAAGACATTTTCTAATGTCTCCAACAGCTGCAGTTCACTGAGACACAGCAGAAGGTTTGGACTGGACTTTAGACTGGAACCAGGATCCAGAAGTAGATGGTGTGTACTTATATAGTACTTTACTGAGGTCCTACGACCCCCAAAGCGCTTCACACGACAGTCTGTCATTCACCCATTCACACACACGTTTGGTGATGATGAACTACACACATGTTGTAGCCACAGCTGTCCTGGGACACACACTGACGGCGAGACTGCAAGACACCGCCAAACAGCCACCGGACCCTCCGACCACCTCCAAACAGCTGCTGGACCCTCCGACCACCACCAAACAGCCACCGGACCCTCCGACCACCACCGGACCCTCCGACCACCACCAGACAGCCACCGGACCCTCCGACCACCACCAAATAGCCACCGGACCCTCCGACCACCACCAAACAGGCGCCGGACCCTCCGACCTCCAACAAATAGCCACCGGACCCTCCGACCACCACCAAATAGCCACCGGACCCTCCGACCACCACCGGACCCTCCGACCACCTCCAAACAGCTGCTGGACCCTCCGACCACCACCAAACAGCCACCGGACCCTCAGACCACCACCAAACAGCCACCGGACCCTCAGACCGCCACCAAACAGCCACCGGACCCTCCGACCACCACCAAACAGCCACCGGACCCTCCGACCGCCTCCAAACAGCCACCGGACCCTCTGACCACCACCAAACAGGTACTCGACCCTCTGACCACCACCAAACAGCCACCGGACCTTCCGACCACCACCAAACAACCACCGGACCTTCCGACCACCACCAAACAGCCACCGGACCCTCAGACCACCACCAAACAGCCACCGGACCCCCAGACCGCCACCAAACAGGCACCGGACCCTCCGACCACCACCAAACAGCCACCGGACCCTCCGACCGCCACCAAACAGCCACCGGACCCTCAGACCACCACCAAACAGCCACCGGACCCTCCGACCGCCACCAAACAGCCACCGGACCTTCCGACCACCACCAAACAACCACCGGACCTTCCGACCACCACCAGACAGCCACCGGACCCTCCGACCACCACCAAATAGCCACCGGACCCTCCGACCACCACCAAACAGGCACCGGACCCTCCGACCACCACCAAACAGCCACTGGACCCTCCGACCACCACCAAACAGCCACCGGACCCTCCGACCACCACCGGACCCTCCGACCACCACCAAACAGCCACCGGACCCTCTGAAAACAGGCACCGGACCCTCCGACCACCACCAAACAGGCACTGGACCTTCCGACCACCACCAAACAACCACCGGACCCTCCGACCGCCACCAAACAGCCACCGGACCCTCCGACCGCCACCAAACAGCCACCGGACCCTCCGACCACCACCAAACAGCCACCCGACCCTCCGACCACCACCAAACACCCACCGGACCCTCCGACCACCACCGGACCCTCCGACCACCACCAGACAGCCACCGGACCCTCCGACCACCACCAAATAGCAACCGGACCCTCCGACCGCCACCAAACAGCCACCGGACCTTCCGACCACCACCAAACAACCACCGGACCCTCCGACCGCCACCTAACAGCCACCGGACCCTCAGACCGCCACCAAACAGGCACCGGACCCTCCGACCTCCAACAAATAGCCACCGGACCCTCCGACCACCACCAAACAGCCACCGGACCCTCCGACCACCACCGGACCCTCCGACCACCACCAGACAGCCACCGGACCCTCCGACCACCACCAAATAGCCACCGGACCCTCCGACCACCTCCAAACAGCTGCTGGACCCTCCGACCACCACCAAACAGCCACCGGACCAGCCGACCACCACCAAACAGGCGCCGGACCCTCCGACCTCCAACAAACAGCCACCGGACCCTCCGACCACCACCATACAGCCACCGCACCCTCCGACCACCACCAAACAGCCACCGGACCTTTCGACCACCACCAAACAGCCACCGGACCCTCAGACCACCACCAAACAGCCACCGGACCTTCCGACCACCACCAAACAGCCACCGGACCTTCCGACCACCACCAAACAGCCACCGGACCCTCAGACCGCCACCAAACAGCCACCGGACCTTCCGACCACCACCAAACAACCACCGGACCCTCCGACCGCCACCAAACAGCCACCGGACCCTCAGACCGCCACCAAACAGCCACCGGACCCTCCGACCACCACCAAACAGCCACCGGACCCTCCGACCGCCACCGGACCCTCCGACCACCTCCAAACAGCTGCTGGACCCTCCGACCACCACCAAACAGCCGCTGGACCCTCCGACCACCACCCAACAACCCCCGGACCCTCCGACCCCCACCCAACAGCCACCGGACCCTCCGACCACCACCAAACAACCACCGGACCCTCCGACCACCACCGGACCCTCCGACCACCTCCAAACAGCTGCTGGACCCTCCGACCACCACCAAACAGCCGCTGGACCCTCCGACCACCACCAAACAGCCACCGGACCCTCCGACCACCACCGGACCCTCCGACCACCACCAAACAGCCACCGGACCCTCCGACCACCTCCAAACAGCCACCGGACCCTCCGACCACCACCAAACAGCCACCGGACCTTCCGACCATCACCAAACAGCCACCGGACCCTCAGACCGCCACCAAACAGGCACCGGACCCTCCGACCACCACCAAACAGCCACCGGACCCTCCGACCGCCACCAAACAGCCACCGGACCTTTCGACCACCACCAAACAGCCACCGGACCCTCCGACCGCCACCAAACAGCCACCGGACCCTCAGACCACCACCAAACAGCCACCGGACCTTCCGACCACCACCAAACAACCACCGGACCCTCCGACCGCCACCAAACAGCCACCGGACCCTCTGACCACCACCAAACAGGTACTCGACCCTCTGACCACCACCAAACAGCCACCGGACCTTCCGACAACCACCAAACAGGCAAGGTGGTTAAGTGTGTTGCCCAAGGACACAATAGCCAGGCGATCTTTTTCTCTGGATTTGAACCAGCGACCTTCCAGTTACCTAGACGACCCGCTCTACCACCTGAACCGCCCCAGATGTCAGTAGTTAGATAAAACCCAGATTCTGGTTGTCTGGTAGATAGTTTATAAAACACATAAGTTATGAAGGAGTTATAAGCTTG
This sequence comes from Pachypanchax playfairii, assembly GCA_006937955.1. NCBI lineage: Eukaryota > Metazoa > Chordata > Actinopteri > Cyprinodontiformes > Aplocheilidae > Pachypanchax > Pachypanchax playfairii. The sequence continues at coordinate 63,568 of SSNP01000286.1, forward strand.
TTTCATCAGTTTAATCTAAATCATGTTTTTATTATAAGATCTTTAATAGTTTTAAGGTGTGACGTGTGATGTTCACATCAAAGTTTATTTAAAAAGTTGTTGTGACAAACAATAAAAAAACAATAATATCACAACAGTGACAAATAAATAACAACAAAAATGTGTCCATTGAAAAGCGAGTCCTTTTCAAACTGTGGAGCTTATTGTGAGCTGGATCGATGCCGTGATGCTGTTACTGTATCAGCTCATCCCAAAAATCCAATTCAATTATCAGCAGCTGAGGAGAACTGATCTATCCAGGGCTTTAAGGATTGTGTTGAGGTGTTTTACTTTCAAAGGCTAAAATGGGTGAGAAGTGATCTCTCACTCTGCCCTGAGAATTGATCTGAGGATAGAACTGCAGCATCCAGACCTGCGTTTCAATTAACAAGCTTACACGCTGAGGATGCTGTAGTGATCGGCATCAAATGTTTGTCTGATTGTTTCAAGAACTGCACCGATCTATTGGAGTATTGAACGTTGCCCATATCTGTCTCAGCTCAAATGAAAAGCTTTTTTCCACCGAGAGAAACAAACTTTCTAAAACTATACAGATAAAACAATAATCTGAAGGATCTGACTCGTCTCCCTGAAGGAGGGAAAGTTTACCAAACAGACACTAACTACAGTTTCACTTTTTATAAAACATCAGGAACTTCAAGAAACATGTGAAAATGAAAACTTTAATCTAGACCAGTATCACAACTATAAAACTGAAAATAAGTTATACACTTCTAACAAAGAGGATGATATTGTAGTAAAACAGATGATACTTTGGAGAGGAAAATACTATTTTGAGCATCACAAATTTTTTAGCTGCAAAACTTCCCAATACAAGTTAAAAATAGTTTAAAATGAGTCAATAGGATAAATAAAGCAACAACCAGATCTAGAAAAATCTTCTGGAATAAAATCACATGAAATGTGACAAAATGCATCATGAAAACTAAAAGAAACTGAAAACCCTGCTGGTTCTGTTTGTTTCATCTCTAACGTAGCTGCTGCACACGGAACCACATCAGGTTGAATTCATATCTATCATATATAATTTATCATCAGTAAAGTACAACATTTATATTTGAGTTATAACTGATCAAACGGTGCCTGTAAGTGCTGGAGGTGAGACCAGCTGTTGTATTCTGATGGATGGATGGACCGCCGGAGGAGACGACGCTACAATAACACAAGTTGTTCATCTTCTATCATCTTCTGGAGAATAAACTCTTTTATTTGTAGTTTTACTGTTGCAGCTGATAAAATATGGATAAACATGTTACAGCTGTTCAGAGGAGTTTCTTCTTCTATTCTTTTTCTTTGTTCTCCTTCTTTTTATCTTGATCTTATTCTTTTCTGGTTTTTCTTCTGATCTCTTTCTTCAGGTGAGTCTGGATGGTCTCTTCTCAGCCCCGCCCACAGGTGAGACTGTGGGTGGGGCTTCAACACCAGACCATGCTGGTGATGTCTCTTGGCCAGATGTCTGTTCAGTCTGTTGTCTCCGGTCTTCCTTCATGTACAACTCGATCGAGTGGGTTGAACCATCTTCTCCTGTCAACTCTCTGATCATCTAACACTTGACAGGATTTATTCACCTTCACTAACTGGTACCACACCTTCATCATCCTCATGTTGACTCACCAGCCTTCCTCACCTTGTCTCCTTGTCTCCTGACTCAGGAACGTCCCTGAGCTTCTCCTCTAGTTGGTTCCTCAGTTCCTCATGGATGTTTAGATTTCAGACTCTCACTAGTTGTCCTGAACATCTCCTCCTCCACTGAGGTTCTGATCCACTCCGTTTGCTTTACTCTGACTTTGGGTTTATTTGGAATGATTCTGATATTTGTAGATGTTTTAGGATATTTGCCTTTTCACCTTTTGATGACCTCACATTAACTCTGATCATTTTAAAGTCTCACATTAGAAAAAATATCCCAGAATCAAGAACCTTCTTTACTTCATGCTCCTCCCTGCTGAAGATGCTTTTGGAGAATTATTGTAATTACCTCTGCTGATGTCATCACCAGAGAGGCAGACCGCCTTATCCATCACCATCACCTGAGATAAGAGAGAATGATAATCTGTATATATGAGGTTATCTGCTGTTTGCCTGAGGCTGGAGACCAACATGTCTTCTCTGCATCAGTTTCTGGGTCCGTCTACTCTCGGATTTCATAACCACTTCAAATCTCCATCTGTGTCTCAGTGTGGATTCTAGTCCAGACCTTCAACAGTTAACTTGAGCATGTCACGTTCACCGTTGGAGGTTCTATTGTCAGAATAATTCTTAGCAGGCTAGCAGGAACCTACATTACATCACAGAACCAGAACCATCAGACTCATTCTGTGTAGTTATGCACACAGATCCACATCTGCAGGTCTAATATAGTTATTATGACCATATGAGGACTGTATATTTTTACTTTTATGTGTCTCATGTGTTGCAGTAGAATATAATTTCCCTTGTAGTAAAACTTTGTGTAATTTCAAACATATTAGATGAGATTCAGCTGAGCCGATGCACCATCACACATCAAGTCTTTCCAGTAATCTGACCCTTTAAAACAGCGTTTGACAGCCAATACCAGATTATGTCCAAAAACCCAGCACTGTGTGAGATTGATGACTTCGAGTTTACGAGTTCTCCAGCAGCCAAAAGGAGAGCTGCAGGTAGGTGATCCATCATAAAGTGTCTTATGTGTGTTTTTCCTTTTTTTGTCAGTGTTTCTTTTATTATTAATTATGGGTCCTTTTAGGTAAACACAGAGAAACTTTCTAATGATACGACTGACAATAATCATTCACAAGTGATAAAAAGAGTATAATGTACTACAGAAGCTAGTAGTTTTACCATGAGGTCGTACTGATACATACAAGTTTATTATTATTATTATATAAATCTAGAATTTTGTTTTGGTTGTGTGGATGTGTTATGTTTAGGTTTAATTGATGTATTTATTTTTGTCTAGTTTTTCTCCGTGCACTCTCATGCACAGACTCATTTCTCACCCACAAATAGTTTTTAATACATTTTGTGCTCGGTGCTGTAATAAGAGCAGAAGATGAGCTGCAGGGATGTTTAATGGATTCCTGTTAGACTCAAGAAAACAACAGTATCTTCACACGTATTTCCTCAAAAGATACTTTATAAAATATTTTCATGACTGTAAATAAAACTGACAATAGAAAAAGAACTGAATGAGTTATTTCATTAAACAAACAGGAACCCGTCCATCCTTTTTACCTGGACAGGTAACCAGGCCAACTGCATCCAGGAAGTACTCAGCTGACATTGGAACCCAGAACCTTCTTACTACAAGTTAACCTGCTTTTATTCAGTCTGAACATGAACCCTTCAAGTAAAACTCCAGTAATCAGGTATTCCAGTAGATTTTATGTGTGAGGTGTTTGATTCTGCACGTTAACAACATATAGAAACATTTTCAGCCTCATTATTCTTGTTCAGATTGTTGGAATTCATGTGGAAATATTATGAAATATCTGCAGAAGCTCGGCATTACGTTCAGGCTAGAGTAATTAAAGTGCATGTTTATCTCTGGAGGACACAAATTTCACTCCAGTCACGTGGATGTTACATCTTTGGCCCTGGAGACAGTCACAACTCCGCCGTGGGAGAAAAGACGTCCATATGAACTGTCCTCATTTTGGTTTATGGGGGACCTGAACCCTGAACAGGGAAACTGAAAATGAAACACGCAGATTTTAATTAAACTCAGAGGTAGCTAAAAGCACAGCAGAACCACGACATGAATACAAAGTCCAGTCACTGAGATTCTAAATGTAAATCCACACAATGACTCAGAGAAGTGAAAGAGAAGCACTCGGACTTGATGACCTGTCGGGGTTTAACGACACGTCAGACAGGAGAAGAAAAAACATGACCATCATATTACAAACTCACTCACAGGTTGATAACAATGAATCACACGAGACAAACCTGGAACCAATCAGGAAAGTTCTACCAACATCTGGAAGAATATGACTGAAGCAGATGTTGATCACACATGAGAACAGGAAATCAAATAAACAGTCATGTGATTGTAGTGGGACGACGAGTTTCTCTTAATTTAAAGAGGCCATTTTATACAAATTTCAGGACTTTGTGGTTATTTCTTAAGTATTAACCAGTAATATGAAACATTTTATATCTGAAAAACGTCAGGAAACACTGATTAACAGACCTTTCAATCTGTCTGTTAAAATTCAAGTGGTTCCGGCTCGTTCCGTCAGGCTTCAGCAGCTCGTTCATATTCATTATTCGAATTTGCTGATTGGCTAACAAACTAGCCTATGAGAGCAAGGTATACTGTTTCCTGCCCCGCTGCACATGGCAACAGCAGACGTCGTGTCTTCCTGTTTGCTACGTCACTAGCTAACAGCTTTTAGCCAGCAACATGCTAGGTGTGGTTTCAACTGCAGGAGCTGATGAATACTAACGAACAAAGGAGTTGTGATGAAACAGATACAGGCCGTTAGAACTCGGGTTTTATCACCACCTGCGTAGTTTGAGAGATTAAAACTGAAAGAGAAGTTGTTGACCTGTTTTCACCCACTATGAAGGTAAGAACACCTGTGGAGCTAAAATATTCAACAGAAACCTCAGAACAACTGTTTTTAATGGAAGGACCTCTTTAAAATTAATTTAATTACTTATCAGAAGCTCCAGGATGACCCAGTACAGATGGAGATGGTGACAGACTCGTTACAGCACTGTTGGATCTGGAAGTTCTTCTCTCTACCAGTAATCTGGTGCTGGTCAGACGGACTCTTTAGAACCGGGTCTCTGATGATGAAGATCAGCCTTAATTACTTCACTAGTGTAAGAATATTCTCACAACCTGGACTTGGACTTATAAAACAGAGGAAACACTTCTCGACTCGCTGGGTTTACTAAAATGTTCAAGAAATAAAATAAATTAATGATGAAAAAATAAAACAGAAAACGTCTTTTATGAACAGAAACAGACAAAATATAAAATCTTCCTTAAGCATCAGATGAAGGTTTTAAAGATGATGTCATACTGAACTCTGAGTAGTTGAGCTTAAATTAGGAAACATGCTTGTAAACATGACTTATGGTGAGAATAAATGTATAAATTCACAAACATGTCGTTCTTACCAAAACTAATTAGTTAAAAAAAACAAAAAAAAATCACAATAAATGGAACCAACAATAAAAATAGATCATTGCTATATATTTATATATTTTTCCTCTGTTGTGTTGGACACACTTCACAGCGCTGGATTCTGAAATTAAACTTTAAGATGACACATTTAATATCACACAGACGGAGTCTTTCTAAAATGACTCACTTCATCCACCTGAAGAAGATCCTCACGGCCAAAGAACTGAATCAGGTCCTCGCTAGGGAAGTCTTCCCACTTCATGGCTTCCCAGATGACTTTGTTCTGGACTGAGAACCTCAAATCGTCTCATGAGTTTGGAGTTCTGTAAGGTCGTTAAGATCAGCATCAGTATCAGACAGATCAAACTGGGTCTCTGCAGCCTGGTTGAAGACCCCGGAGTGGGTTGAGTATGTCCTCCACTAACCCCCCCCGCCCCCCCCCCCGCCCCCACTGTTCTCCATCCCCAGAAGAGAGAAGCCAGCATCCCCTCTGCTTTAGGGTATATCTGGACTTGATGTAGGACCTGGATTGCCCTCCTGAAGACCTCTGCAGTCTCCTTCCAGGTCTTCAGTCAGCAGCAGGCGCCTGCACCCAGCAGCCATGTCGGTAAGACGGTTCCGCCCTCCACCAAAGACCAGACAAGAAAAGAAAAGGTAAAAATAGAACTAATAGAGCTCGTCAGCTCAGAAACCTTCACAAGTATAAAAACTACTACAACCTATTTCAACCTATACAGACACCCACATAGATAAAAGTCTAACTCAGAGGCTTTTTAGTCCAACACAGTCCACTAACAGTACATGTTGACTTCAGATGGAGGTTACACAACATACATGGACATGTGCTGCACCATTTTATCTGTCCATAGATAAAACTTTACTTAAGTTCCTGTTTTCTGTGGACAGAAGTGATGATGTGGCTGAAAGTCTGAACGGGGACGTCTCTGGTCCTGCAGAGGGTTTTACTGAGAATCCACAGGAAGAGGATCAGTGGACGTGATGGAAATGGGTCATCAGGTCTGACGCGGCCCACGTTTGCTTTGTTAAAACCAGCATGTCGCACTCTGGCCCGATCTCTCAGTCAAACACAAACACATATTGTAGAGGTGATCCATCAGAGCAAAGAGCTGACAGGTGTGGAGACCAGAGCAACATGTAACGCTGGCCCGTGTCCTCAGACACCTGCATCATATGCAAGGTGTGTGTGTGTGTGCGCACGTTGAGCAGGTTGAAAGATGGACATCAGTTCCAGCGACACAGAGATAAAATATTTCCTTTTCAATGACCTTTAACAACAACAATCTGCATCCTTCAACTCAGTTTTCCTTTTCTGATTTATTAAAACTGCAAAATACACACACACACACACACACACACACACCCACAAGTGTGTTTTGGTATCCTTATGGGGACCGTCCATTGACTTCCATTGATTTTAGTAACTAGATTTATACCTAACCCAAACCCTTTTACTAACCTTAACCATTACTGATCTATAACTAACCCTAAGACTAACTAAAACTCTATTCACACCATACCTATAAACCTAACCCCTAACCCTAAAAAGGGGAGTCCCCCTCATGGGGACCAGGCTTCGGTCCCCACAAGAACCCTCGGACCCCAGAAAGATAGTAAAAGTCAGGAAACGGGTCCCCAGGAGGTCAGAAATACAAACCCACACACACACACACACACACACACACACAAGTGTTTTTTGTTATCCTTATGGGGACCGTCCATTGACTTCCATTGATTTTAGTAACTAGATTTATACCTAACCCAAACCCTTTTACTAACCTTAACCATTACTGATCTATAACTAACCCTAAGACTAACTAAAACTCTATTCACACCATACCTATAAACCTAACCCCTAACCCTAAAAAGGGGAGTCCCCCCCATGGGGACCAGGCTTCGGTCCCCACAAGAACCCTCGGACCCCAGAAAGATAGTAAAAGTCAGGAAACTGGTCCTCAGGAGGTCAGAAATACAAACCCACACACACACACACACACACACACACACACACACACACACACACACACACACACACACACACACACACACACATGCGCTCTGTGACTGAACTGATGAAAGATGTACCTGAATAGTTTAAACTGCAGTGGAGAAAAACAGACTAACAATAACGAGGCTCCGAGCAGCACGGAGACGCCGTTTAAAGATGTTACAATAGTTTATCATCTAATTAGAAAAAAACGTTACAATCAAAAGAGAGCGAGAAATTTTTTGCTTCACCAAAAAAGACTCATGAATAAATGTGGCTTTTTTAAATTGAGTAAAGTTGTTCTTATAATAAATGCTTGAAATATAATTTTCAATCAGAAATCTTATGGGACATCAGTATTTATACTGTATGTGTGTATTTTTACTACATTTATTTATCAGGTTTACATTCCTGAAGATCCCATCAGCACACATCCTGGAAGGTTCTGCAGAAGATGAAACTTCACATGGAGATTCTTCCACTTTATTCTCACCATCTCAGTGTGTGCAGAGATTTTTTATTTTCTTTGTGTTGGTTTTCATTTAAAGATGCAAAAAGAAAAGCAATCAGTAGAGCCCATATGTTACTTTAAGTCCTGGCTTCTAGAAGATATTACTGTTCCATCAAATCAACAATTGATTTGATTAAAAACTAAAAAAGTTCCAAATATGAGAAGTGAAAAGTATCAAGAATCAAATCAAACTTTCTGTTGCTTTAAATTCATCTTGCTAGGATTAACAATCAGAATGTGTTTCTTTCATCAGTCAATAGAGCTTCTGAATCTTTGTAACACTCTGCTGGCTCAGATACACAGTTTTGATTCAGTATTTTTGGTTATTATTTATAAAATGTCAAACAAAAATCACTGATCAATAATCCTGAAATACTTTTGTTCTTCTTCACTGATGATTTTTGATTTTTTTTGTTTTTTCATGTATATATTGTAAAGGTGAAGGAACAGGTGTGACAACTTGTGACATTATCAACTGACTTGTCAGACAGAAGATACATTAAATTAAACTTTGATATATTTTATTGCTTTTTAACAGGAATGAAAGGCAATATGTGGTAAATCGGTAAAAAAGACATGATGTTGTAATAAACATGTGGGCATGGCTGTGTTGTTAGACCCACACTCTCAAAAATATGGGTACCTAAAAGGGTACACATGCTTGTTGCTGGGCTGTTCCTTTTTGAGAGACATTCCTTTTAGTCCAGGTCCATTTTTGTACTTTATGAAGTTCTTCCAGTAAAACAGTAAAATTATGCCACGTTTTGAAGTCTAAAATCAACATTTAAAGAGTCCCTTCCATTAAAAACAGATGTTCTGAGGTTTCTGTTGAATATTTTAGCTCCACAGGTGTTCTTACCTTCATAGTGGGTGAAAACAGGTCAACAACTTCTCTTTCAGTTTTAATCTCTCAAACTACGCAGGTGGTGATAAAACTCGAGTTCTCCCGAGTTCTAACAGCCTGTATCTGTTTCATCACAACTCCTTTGTTCGTTAGTATTCATCAACTCCTGCAGTTGAAACCACGCCTAGCATGCTGCTGGCTAAAAGCTGTTAGCATAAGATGTAGCAAACAGGAAGAGAGAACGTCTGATGTTATCATGCACAGCGGAGCAGGAGACAGTATACCTTGCTCTCATAGGCTAGTTTGTTAGCCAATCAGAGTCCAGTAAATTTGAATAATGAATATGAACGAGCTGCTGACGAAGCCAGATGGAAGGAGGCGGAACCACCCGAATTTTAACGCAGAGAGATTGAAAGGTCTGTTAATCAGTGTTTCCTGATGTTTTTTAGATATAAAATGTTTCATATTACTGGTTAATACTTAAAGAGGCCATTTCATACAAATTTCAGGACTTTGTGGTTATTTCTTAATTATTAACCAGTAATATGAAACATTTTATATCTAAAAAACGTCAGAAAACAACAAGGAACAGACCTTTCAATCTGTCTGCATCAAGATTCGTCTCCTTCCGTCAGGCTGCTGCGTCAGCAGCCTCTTTAAGAAATAACCACAAAGTCCTGAAATTTGTATGAAATGGCCTCTTTAAAACATAATATTTAAATGTTGGATGGGACTAACCAGCCTCGGACAGGCTTGCAGGTGCAGTAAGTTGAAATGGTACAAATATGAACTTTAAATCAGTTTGAACCCTCAAAGTTGCATTTCTGGCCTTTTAAAGACCAATATTGTACTTTTGAGGGAACGTAAAAAAATTTGAAATAAAAAATTAGATAGAGGTACAAAAATTCTTGATTTGTACCTCTATTTCTGAGAGTGCAGTGTGCAGGCAGGTAGCAGCAGACAGGAAGGTCGAATTATGAGGAAACATGGTAACAATAAGTTCAGAGATGGAGCATAACATCACCATGACAACAGGAGAATCTGACAATGCACTGAGAATATGATACTCACATATAAATACATCTAAATTTAAACTAAATCAAACTTTATTTATGGAACAAATGTTGGACTTACAGAAACTCAATGTACTTTTCAACTGGAATAAAAGGCAATATACAGTAAAACAGAAAAAATAAATATGAAATAACATGCAAATGTGCACAAATATGTACACACATGCTAACATATGGCACCCTGTCATCGTGCTGACTAGAATATAAAAGAAATAATAATTACAAATATAAACAAAACAACAACACCTGCAATTTCCTATTTAATTTACCTGTCTCTAAACGTGTCGTGTGAAAAGGGAGAGGGGAATGACTTAGCGGTGTGCAGGTTGCAAATAGCATAAACAGGTGTAAACAATATAATATTTTAATCATGAAAAGAACCTCCAAACTGGCCTGGGTGGCTTTCAGAGACGGAGGAATGAAGAGGATGAAAAAAGTCCAAATGTAGAAGTATGTTGTATGATAATATTTAATTAAAAGGTTTTTGCCTTTTCATCTGTATGAGCTTAATTCAGAAAAAAAAGTTTTCTAATGATGCTGTAATGATGTACTTTTACTTCAGCACCAACTTTATCATGCCACCACCAATTATTTTAGAATTGCTCTTTGTAGTTTTATGCTATTTTGCAGCAAATTTCTTTGTGTGTGAGATAAACTCTTTGAAGACGGGTGTCACGTCTTGCGTGGGAGGGGGGTTGTTGGGGTTCGGAGGTGGGGGCGGCAAATAATCTTGCCTGAGGCACCGAGGGCGCCAGAGCCGGCTCTGCTTTTATACATACATATAATGCACATAGCAGATAAGCAATCATATTAAAATCATTTTAAATGGATCAATATACACAATCAAACCCACAAACATTAATTAAAGAACTGCATTAATGGCAGAATTACAAGGTTTAAAACACTAAAAACCTAATGATATATTTGTGTAAATATATATTTTTAAATATGTGACATTAGATGTTTCATTACTCATAAAAGCAACAGAAACGAGTCATTCATATGTGGTTCAGTGTTGCATTTCTGTTCCTCACTCATATGAAAAAAGCACAGCACAGTTATTTATTATTAACATGATTTCTCAGATTTGTCTGAACTGCTCATCAGAAGAAGAATTACTTTGTCACTGCTGTGTGTCAACCCACGATTGTGACTGCAGCACTTTAGCTTGTTAAAATTCTCCAACCTTTTCTGCTTGCTATAGAGAAATAGGGCAGGAAGCAGTAACTCAGACTTCATATACTGTTTGTCTGAAAATGGCTCAAAATGCTAAACACTCTAAAAATGTGTTAAAATAAAGAGCAGCTGTGTAGAAAGATTTACTTACAAACCAACTACCTCCTCCTAATCACCACCTCCATGGTGGATTAGTGTTCTTGGGTGTGAACCCCTCGTAGGGTCTCCAATGGCACATTGGCCTCAGATGAGGGTCCGGACTAAGAGCAATTTAAAGGTCTTGATGAGACTTGACAATGACAGACAGAAAACCTCTCTGGGATCAGAGAGACCAGGGCACCATGCTACAGCAGGAAGGTTGGAAAAAACACCAGGTGGGGGTGGAAAAGTTTGTCCAATGGAGTCTCTTACATTTAAAAGTTCTTGTGTAAATGAGATAGTAGATACATCATATAAGTGTCACGTTTGGTGGAGGTTTTAATGTTGGACCCAAATGCAGTGAGGAGGAACACAAAACTAAAGTGCAACAAAAAGTTTAATAAGAACTAAAAATGCTGACGGGGCAGCAAAACAACTTACATGGAGGATGAAAGTCCAGAGGAGAAAAAACACAAAAGTAATCCATGGGGGGAAAATATATCCAAATGCAGAGACGGGGGGGAAGACGGTCGTGTGGAGACACGATAAAGGAACCCGTGAACAAAGTCCTCACACGGCGCGGCGGACGGCCAGTGCAGAGGCACCAAGGAACCCGGAGGAACACTCCAGGAGGCGGGACACAGACAGAGTGACGTTGGGGACTACAAGGTTTTAGCGACAACAACCCGACACTGACTAACAAACACAAGAGGTTTAAATACAAACACCAAACTGATTACAAAACTCAAAACATCTGAGGACACGGGGAGAAACAAACACAGGAAGTAATCACAGAAACAAGAAACACCTGAACGGAAAAACACTAGACTGAAGAGACAAGCTGACAAAATACTGAATGACACATGAGGAGAACAGGAAGTACAGACATAACCAAAATAAAAGCAAAACAGGAAACTACATGACTAAGGAAAATAAAAGCATAACATGACATAAGACACCGAATGAGAACAAAAGGAAAAACAACTACTGAAAACCCCCTGAAGTACAGAACATAATAAACTAAAACCCCAAGACCTGACAATAAGATGCAGAAAACACACAAAAACAAAGCCAGTACAAGGGAGCGAGTAACAGAGGCTGTCCAAATTCAGGGTCTGCATCCTGCTGAGAGTCCAGTTTAAAGAGGACAGTTCATTCAAGACCAGGTGGGTGTCTTGTAAATGTAGACAGTCTACCCTTCCTTCTGGTCCCTCCCTAACACTCTGTGCATGTCCTGTTGCCTAGCAACCGTGACGATGCTAAGCAACAGCAGCTAAACTGGAGTGTGAATGAAGTGTCCTTCTGTATTTTATTCTACAACTACTTATTAAAATATTGTCCTATTCTTTAAATAGTTTTATTTCTGTATATAATTGAGTTTTATATCATAAATATTTTCCACACGTTATTAAACAACTCTAACTATATAAAGTTCATTTTCATGTTAAAAAACAATTCGAAATAAAAAGTAAACTCAATGAATAATGAGAAGTATTTCTTTTAATTAGTTTATTCTGAAGAAGTTTATAACAAAACCAAAAACTTGATGAGAGTTCTTCATCCGTGTCCTCCTCTTCCTCACTGCTGACTGAGAACAGGATTTATAAATAGATTTATTCTTGTACCTCCACCCCACATGTTGCTCTGTAGCTTGATAAAAGGTGTTTTTCTGATTTTTCATCCTTAAAACATATTTGAAAAAGCTTAAATCATTAACAAGAAATTACCTGTATGTGTAAATACTTACACAGGAGGTACGAACGGGAACATTTTAGAGATGTAAACATACAATAAAAACATGCTTAATGCTAAAACAAAAGACCTAATTATACCACCGCTGTAAGAATTTACTTACCGCTAGTTTTGTTTTAACTTACATCCAAACTCCTCTCCCTCTGCGCTACCGCTCGCTTCATTGATCAATGGTTTAAACTCTCTGATGAATTGCTGAAAAGAATTATAGAATAGGTAGAACGTGAAAGGATCCATCTGACCCGTCCTTAAAATTTGGGGAAAAATAGTACGCATTTCGAGGAAGTATTTGAAGAATTCTTGGAATTTGGACAGTTCTCGTCGCGGCGGTGTGACGTAACATCCTTAAAATAAGACCTGGGAAGGATACAGACCCTGAATTTGGACACAGCCAGAAGCAGTTGACAGTAGCATAATCTTGATTATATTTTCTAATAATCATAATGTTGTTTTCATGTTTAAGTTTGACAATAAATACATTTGAAGTGCATATTGCAGTATTTGGCTTTAAACAAGATGCCAAAATGCTCAAGAAAGCGTTAATAAAAAGCATATTTTACTGCGTAAATTTTCCCAGATTCTTTTATGAGGGTGTGAGCTCAGCCTCCAATGTTCCCAGGTCCAGGAAACACCCCTGGACACAGTCATGGGAAAAAGGCCACAGGCTAGGTAGGGCCCACGTTGGCCCTGGAGTTGCTGAGCTACCCCCTGACTGCTGTTCCATACAGTCTGGCTACATCTGATGGATTATTTACCAAACTGACAATGCACAAGCATTCTTGCATTTGTCCAAGGATCTTCCTGATGCTGATCAACCCAACCCAGACGACACTCTCAATAGCTACGTTTACATGCGCCAAATTTCCCCAATCTGATTAAAATCTTGATCGATCTGAATTCCCAAATCCCTGTTTACATGGACACTAACTGAAATGATCTGATCATGCCATGAGTACACATGCACCAAGCATTCAATCAGGTTAAATGAGTTGAGCATGCGCACAGCGAGTTGTCTTTCCGGGGGAAGAAAAAAAGTAAACAAACTCCGTCCTTTCTGCACGTCTTTCCCGTCCCATCGTGTGCTCGAGCTGACTCACGTTATCCCCAATATGGACCTTCTGCAGGTGATTACCTTTATGTTTGGGTTTTTACTGGTCACATTAACCAAGCTAGAGGCTGAATACATATTACTACTGCTCCTCCACCACAGGAGAGGAGAGCAGGATGACAGGATGACTGCACCAGCAGACCACTTCTGTTTACCTCCCGCTATGTTTTCTACTTGGGTCTGCGAAAGCAGAAAGACGTCACGCTGAAGTTGTACGCATGCGCAGTGGGCTTTTTTCACCCTTTCTTTCCGAATGGGTGTATACATGCACGTCTATCTGAATGAAGATCGGACAAAACCACCCCTCTCGATCGGAAGTAAATTTCATTCTGATCAGGCTGCATCGGATCAAAACATTCTGATTGACATGTTTACATGACGTCTTTTTGTTCCGATTGGGCGTTTATTCCGATTAAATGTGCCCATGTAAACGTAGATACTGTCATTGGAAATGTCATGTTTTACTCGATAAAAGACGTCCCAAAAACCTTCAAAATGATCTGCAGCAAGATATTTGACATGACTGGGAAACATGTTATCTCCTACATCAGCAATTCTATCAAGTCACTCATACCTGTTGACGTCTGAAGATGGTCTGCACACACACGCCAGACAACCATCACTGACCTCCAGTCATCTCAAGAAGAGTCTGACACAAGAATGATGCTGTAGTGCAAGTACGCAGAGTTGCAGGGTTATCATTACTGCAGAGTGAGAAACTCAGACACAGATGTCTTCTTCATCCTTCTTCACCATGCTGCCACACTCAAGGATGTGACTGTCCTGTTTGACACAGGTATGTTGTTTTATTGTCTCTTGCTGTTGTATAGCAGTTCATGTAAATCTTTACATATGTTGTGAAATATTTTATCCTCTACTTTAATTGCAAGTGTTTGCCTTCTGTAGGAACTGGAAACAAGAAGCAACTCATCGATATGACGACTGTCAGCTAGCTATGCCCCAGAAGTTCATGCTGAGCGAGCCAACTACCAGGTGGCTATATGGAAAAGAGCCATGGAGGCCTCACCTCAAGCAAGTCCACAGGGCCATGGATGGACTGTGTCAGTAGAAAATGGAGAACATGCAATGACACCATGTTGGTTTGATGGCCCATCACACCCACAGGTATTGGTGGATATGGCTGATACTGAGATAGAACAAGGAGAGTCAGAGGATGATAATGGTGATGAGATTAACCTCCCCCCAACCCAGTTCCATGATTCTGACTGTGATGATGACTAAACTATATGTAACACAAATGTTTAACAACACAACCTCTCTAATGCTTTTGCTACCATCCTTGTTGATCTAATGTGGTCAGATGTTGAAACTCTTAATGTCTACACAAATACATATTGTGCTGGTATCCACGTCTGTAAGAGCATTGTATGAACTTAGCCTTCCATTGTCATTCAAGGAAGGATGATTTAACCTATTATAGGTTTTGATGTACTTTATACTGCATAACAATACTAACATTAAATGGAAGTTCAGCATCTCAACTTGTAATTTGGAGGTATTGTGAAGTGTTGTAAAAGATCTGTATGATGTTAGAGAAGTATTTCAATATTTTGGAATAGCATTGAACATGATGTAAAATAAGCCTGTACTAATTAGCCTGTAATTACTGTGGATATTATTTATATGTGAAGTGTTAAAGTACACAAACAGAGCTTTCATTTGATGTACAACAGTCCATCTATATTCAAGAATGTATTTGGCCTTCTAAAGAGGAAACTAAAAACTGCTAAATTTGTGCCTGTGTTGGTGTCGTGAACGAGGATTTTGAGGTATTTTTAAAAAAACAGCACTTAACTGTAGTGCACTTGAGGATATTTTCTGTCACCTCCAAGGATCACAAAAAATACAGTTTTGTTGTCTGATGTGGGGGTGCACGTGGGCCTTATCTAGTCTGTGGCCTATTTACCCTCTTTCAATTCTCCTTCCTGCAACAGAATATGAAACAAAGAACGACTGCTTCAAGTTATTCCTGATGAAGGTGGTTCTAAAGCCGATGAATCTCTGGGTGAACTTGGTGTTTCTCACACAGCTGTTCCATTTTGGATTTGTTTTGGTTTTAATAAATCATGAACTGGTTTAATAAGTCATGAATCTGTTGTGTGTTTTAGTGCACACAGGGTAACTGTAGAGGAAGAGCAGTCTTCTTCCAATCAGGAGGTTGGTAGTTTGATTCCCTTTCACATATCAGAATGTCCTTGGGCAAGATACTGAACCCAGTCTGCAATCTGAGTGTGTGTGAATGGGTGAATGTAACGTTTGGTGTAAAGAATTGGTCAGAGCAACTAGGAAAAACAGTCCCTTTACCGTTTACACCTGAGGTAAGACCAGAATCATTTTAGAACCCGTTGAGACCAAATAATGTCTTGTTATTTAAAATCCAAGAACTGAAAGAGCAAAGACTTTCTTTTTCCATGACTGTATCTGAACTTTTGCTTGAGAGAATTTATTTAGGAGGATCTTGCTGAATTTCAATTTAGGATTCCTGGCAAAAGCAGCAGAAGACTCATTTTTAATTACAGGCACATTAAATGGCAAACGATTAAAGGTAAAACTGACCAGATGACATTTACTCACAAGCTTCCAAGTCACGTTATCTGAATTAAAACTGGCTTTGCACTGCTGAAACTCCATCAGGGAGTCAGGTCTCCAGAGTGGTCCCACCAGGACCAGATTCTGCTAGCTGTCTTCCTGCAAATCCCGAACAGCTGGACCTCAGGCTGGTTGTCTGACTGTCAGAAGGAAGCATAGTTTTAGGGTTAAGTTCCCGGTTCACCTTCAGCCAGTTTCAAACCAGGATACAGTGCAACCTGCTCAGCAGGCGGTGCATCCTATACATATACATTCACCATATGAGTGCTCACCAATAACCAGCACTTCATCAGGGTTTTCCTGCCACCCTACAGCCCCTTCCTGAATCAGATAGAGGAGTTCTATACTAAATGATGATGGACGGACTATGACCGACAGCCTTAAACCAGGAGAAATATACTGGAAGCAATAGAACAGGCCTGTGTGAGTCTGGCTGGGTTTGACAAACCTGAGGGTTCTTCCCCTGTTGTCTGGGAAGGGAAGCATGTGATGTGGATGAAGACCTCAGGCTGGACTCTGCATAAAGACAAGCTAGTGGAGATTGAATCTTAGTGACTATGACAATGTGCTTTTCATTTTTGTTTTGTTAAAGAGGTCCTTCCATTAAAAACAGTGTTTCTGAGGTTTCTGTTGAATATTTTAGCTCCACAGGTGTTCTTACCTTCATAGTGGGTGAAAACAGGTCAACAACTTCTCTTTCAGTTTTTATCTCTCAAACTACGCAGGTGGTGAAAAAACCCGAGTTCTCCCGAGTTCTAACAGCCTGTATCTGTTTCATCACAACTCCTTTGTTCGTTAGTATTCATCAGCTCCAGCAGTTGAAACCACACCTAGCATGCTGCTGGCTAAAAGCTGTTAGCACAAGATGTAGCAAACAGGAAGAGTGAACGTCTGACGTTGCCATGCACAGCGGGGCAGGAAACAGTATACCTTGCTCTCATAGGCTAGTTTGTTAACCAATCAGAGTCCAGCAAATTCGAATAATAAATATTAATGAGCTGCTGCCGAAGTCTCACGGAACCTGCCAAATTTTAATGCAGACAGATTAAAAGGTCTGTTAATCAGTGTTTCCTGACGTTTTTTAGATATAAAATGTTTCATATTACTGGTTAATACTTAAGAAATAACCATAAAGTCATGAAATCTTTGTGAAATGGCCTCTTTAACAAAATGCGGACTGTAGATTTTGCTTTAACCACAAGAACGTTTTGTATTTACAATAAACGTTTTGTTTCCTGCATAACCTTGATGCTTGATCTTGATCCTTCATGTCCACACCTAGAACCCTCTACAGGAGATCCTTCCCGTCCACAGGTATAACCCTCTACAGGAGATCCTTCCCGTCCACAGGTATAACCCTCTACAGGAGATCCTTCCCGTCCACGGCTAGAACCCTCTACAGGAGATCCTTCCCGTCCACAGGTATAACCCTCTACAGGAGATCCTTCCTGTCCAAAGAAAGAACCTTCTACAGGAGATCCTTCCCGTCCACAGCTAGAACCCTCTACAGGAGATCCTTCCCGTCCACAGCTAGAACCCTCTACAGGAGATCCTTCCCGTCCACAGCTAGAACCCTCTACAGGAGATCCTTCCCGTCTACAGCTAGAACCCTCAACAGGAGATCCTTCCCGTCCACAGCTAGAACCCTCTACAGGAGATCCTTCCCGTCCACAGCTAGAACCCTCTACGGGAGATCCTTCCCGTCCACAGCTAGAACCCTCTACAGGAGATGCTTCCTGTCCACAGCTAGAACCCTCTACAGGAGATCCTTCCCGTCCACAGCTAGAACCCTCTACAGGAGATCCTTCCCATCCACAGCTAGAACCCTCTACAGGAGATCCTTCCCGTCCACAGCTAGAACCCTCTACAGGAGATCCTTCCTGTCCACAGCTAGAACCCTCTACAGGAGATCCTTCCCGTCCACAGCTAGAACCCTCTACGGGAGATCCTTCCCATCCACAGCTAGAACCCTCTACGGGAGATCCTTCCCATCCACAGCTAGAACCCTCTACAGGAGATCCTTCCCGTCCACAGCTAGAACCCTCTACAGGAGATCCTTCCCGTCCACAGCTAGAACCCTCTACGGGAGATCCTTCCCGTCCACAGCTAGAACCCTCTACGGGAGATCCTTCCCATCCACAGCTAGAACCCTCTACGGGAGATCCTTCCCATCCACATCTAGAACCCTCTACAGGAGATCCTTCCTGTCCACAGCTAGAACCCTCTACAGGAGATCCTTCCTGTCTACAGCTAGAACCCTCTACAGGAGATCCTTCCTGTCCACAGCTAGAACCCTCTACGGGAGATCCTTCCCGTCCACAGCTAGAACCCTCTACGGGAGATCCTTCCCGTCCACAGCTAGAACCCTCAACAGGAGATCCTTCCCTTCCACAGCTAGAACCCTCTACAGGAGATCCTTCCCGTCTACAGCTAGAACCCTCTACGGGAGATCCTTCCCGTCCACAGCTAGAACCCTCTACGGGAGATCCTTCCCATCCACAGCTAGAACCCTCTACGGGAGATCCTTCCCGTCCACAGCTAGAACCCTCTACAGGAGATCCTTCCTGCCCACAGATAGAACCCTCTACAGGAGATCCTTCCCATCCACATCTAGAACCCTCTACAGGAGATCCTTCCTGTCCACAGAAAGAACCTTCTACAGGAGATCCTTCCCGTCCACAGCTAGAACCCTCTACAGGAGATCCTTCCCGTCCACAGCTAGAACCCTCTACGGGCGGTCCTTCCCGTCCACAGCTAGAACCCTCTACGGGAGATCCTTCCCATCCACAGCTAGAACCCTCTACAGGAGATCCTTCCCATCCACAGCTAGAACCCTCTACGGGAGATCCTTCCCGTCCATAGCTAGAACCCTCTACGGGAGATCCTTCCCGTCCACAGCTAGAACCCTCTACGGGAGATCCTTCCCGTCCACAGCTAGAACCCTCAACAGGAGATCCTTACTGTCCACAGATAGAACCCTCTACAGGAGATCCTTCCCTTCCACAGCTAGAACCCTCTACAGGAGATCCTTCCCGTCCACAGCTAGAACCCTCTACGGGAGATCCTTCCCATCCACATCTAGAACCCTCTACGGGAGATCCTTCCTATCCACAGAAAGAACCTTCTACAGGAGATCCTTCCCGTCCACGGCTAGAACCCTCTACAGGAGATCCTTCCCGTCCACAGCTATAACCCTCTACAGGAGATCCTTCCCGTCCACAGCTAGAACCCTCTACAGGAGATCCTTCCCATCCACAGCTAGAACCCTCTACGGGAGATCCTTCCCGTCCACAGCTAGAACCCTCTACAGGAGATCCTTCCCGTCCACAGCTAGAACCCTCTACAGGAGATCCTTCCCGTCCACAGCTAGAACCCTCTACAGGAGATCCTTCCTGTCCACAGAAAGAACCTTCTACAGGAGATCCTTCCCGTCCACAGCTAGAACCCTCTACAGGAGATCCTTCCTGTCCACAGCTAGAACCCTCTACGGGAGATCCTTCCCGTCTACAGAAAGAACCCTCTATGGGAGATCCTTCCCGTCCACAGCTAGAACCCTCTACAGGAGATCCTTCCCATCCACATCTAGAACCCTCTACAGGAGATCCTTCCTGTCCACAGAAAGAACCTTCTACAGGAGATCCTTCCCGTCCACAGCTAGAACCCTCTACAGGAGATGCTTCCTGTCCACAGCTAGAACCCTCTACAGGAGATCCTTCCCGTCCACAGCTAGAACCCTCTACAGGAGATCCTTCCCATCCACAGCTAGAACCCTCTACAGGAGATCCTTCCTGTCCACAGAAAGAACCATCTACAGGAGATCCTTCCCGTCCACAGCTAGAACCCTCTACAGGAGATCCTTCCCATCCACAGCTAGAACCCTCTACAGGAGATCCTTCATGTCCACAGATAGAACCCTCTACAGGAGATCCTTCCTGTCTACAGCTAGAACCCTCTACAGGAGATCCTTCCCGTCCACAGCTAGAACCCTCTACAGGAGATGCTTCCCGTCCACAGCTAGAACCCTCTACAGGAGATCCTTCCCATCCACATCTAGAACCCTCTACAGGAGATCCTTCCTGCCCACAGAAAGAACCTTCTACAGGAGATCCTTCCCGTCCACAGCTAGAACCCTCTACAGGAGATCCTTCCCGTCTACAGCTAGAACCCTCTACGGGAGATCCTTCCCGTCCACATCTAGAACCTTCTACGGGAGATCCTTCCTGTCCACAGCTAGAACCCTCTACGGGAGATCCTTCCCATCCACAGCTAGAACCCTCTACAGGAGATCCTTCCCATCCACAGCTAGAACCCTCTACGGGAGATCCTTCCCGTCCACAGCTAGAACCCTCTACAGGAGAACCTTCCCGTCCACAGCTAGAACCCTCTACAGGAGACTCTTCCAGTCCACAGCTAGAACCCTCTACAGGAGATCCTTCCTGTCCACAGCTAGAACCCTCTACAGGAGATCCTTCCCGTCCACAGCTAGAACCCTCTACAGGAGATGCTTCCTGTCCACAGCTAGAACCCTCTACAGGAGATCCTTCCCGTCCACAGCTAGAACCCTCTACGGGAGATCCTTCCCGTCCACATCTAGAATCTTCTACGGGAGATCCTTCCTGTCCACAGCTAGAACCCTCTACGGGAGATCCTTCCCGTCCACAGCTAGAACCCTCTACGGGAGATCCTTCCCGTCCACAGCTAGAACCCTCAACAGGAGATCCTTCCCTTCCACAGCTAGAACCCTCTACAGGAAACCCTTCCTGTCCACAGCTAGGACCCTCTACAGGAGATCCTTCCCATCCACAGCTAGAACCCTCTACAGGAGATCCTTCCCCTCTACAGCTAGAACCCTCTACAGGAGATCCTTCCCCTCTACAGCTAGAACCCTCTACAGGAGATCCTTCCCATCCACAGCTAGAACCCTCTACGGGAGATCCTTCCCGTCCACAGCTAGAACCCTCAACAGGAGAACCTTCCCGTCCACAGCTAGAACCCTCTACAGGAGATCCTTCCCCTCTACAGCTAGAACCCTCTACAGGAGATCCTTCCCATCCACAGCTAGAACCCTCTACAGGAGATCCTTCCCCTCCACAGCTAGAACCCTCTACAGGAGATCCTTCCTGTCCACAGCTAGAACCCTCTACAGGAGATCCTTCCCGTCCACAGCTAGAACCCTCTACAGGAGATCCTTCCCATCCACAGCTAGAACCCTCTACAGGAGATCCTTCCCGTCTACAGCTAGAACCCTCTACAGGAGATCCTTCCCGTCTACAGCTAGAACCCTCTACAGGAGATCCTTCCCGTCCACAGCTAGAACCCTCTACAGGAGATCCTTCCCATCCACAGCTAGAACCCTCTACGGGAGATCCTTCCCATCCACAGCTAGAACCCTCTACGGGAGATCCTTCCCGTCCACAGCTAGAACCCTCTACAGGAGATCCTTCCCGTCCACAGCTAGAACCCTCTACAGGAGATCCTTCCCATCCACAGCTAGAACCCTCTACGGGAGATCCTTCCCGTCCACAGCTAGAACCCTCTACAGGAGATCCTTCCCGTCCACAGCTAGAACCCTCTACAGGAGATCCTTCCTGTCCACAGCTAGAACCCTCTACAGGAGATCCTTCCCGTCTACAGAAAGAACCCTCTACAGGGGATCCTTCCCGTCCACATCTAGAACCCGCTACAGGAGATCCTTCCTGTCTACAGCTAGAACCCTCTACAGGAGATCCTTCCTGTCCACAGCTAGAACCCTCTACAGGAGATCCTTCCCGTCCACAGCTAGAACCCTCTACAGGAGATCCTTCCTGTCCACAGCTAGAACCCTCTACGGGAGATCCTTCCTGTCCACAGAAAGAACCTTCTACAGGAGATCCTTCCCGTCCACAGCTAGAACCCTCTACAGGAGACCCTTCCTGTCCACAGATAGAACCTTCTACAGGAGATCCTTCCCGTCCACAGCTAGAACCCTCTACAGGAGATCCTTCCCATCCACAGCTAGAACCCTCTACGGGAGATCCTTCCCGTCCACATCTAGAACCCTCTACAGGAGATCCTTCCTGTCCACAGAAAGAACCTTCTACAGGAGATCCTTCCCGTCCACAGCTAGAACCCTCTACAGGAGATCCTTCCCGTCCACAGCTAGAACCCTCTACAGGAGGTCCTTTCTGTCCACAGCTAGAACCCTCTACGGGAGATCGTTCCCGTCCACAGCTAGAACCCTCTACGGGTGTTCCTTCCCGTCCACAGCTAGAACCCTCTACAGGAGATCCTTCCCATCCACAGCTAGAACCCTCTACAGGAGATCCTTCCCGTCCACAGCTAGAACCCTCTACAGGAGATCCTTCCTGTCCACAGAAAGAACCTTCTACAGGAGATCCTTCCCGTCCACAGCTAGAACCCTCTACAGGAGATCCTTCCCGTCCACAGCTAGAACCCTCTACAGGAGATCCTTCCCGTCCACAGCTAGAACCCTCTACGGGAGATCCTTCCCGTCCACAGCTAGAACCCTCTACAGGAGATGCTTCCTGTCCACAGCTAGAACCCTCTACAGGGGATCCTTCCCGTCCACAGCTAGAACCCTCAACAGGAGATCCTTCCCATCCACAGCTAGAACCCTCTACGGGAGATCCTTCCCGTCCACAGCTAGAACCCTCTACAGGAGATCCTTCCCATCCACAGCTAGAACCCTCTACAGGAGATCCTTCCCCTCTACAGCTAGAACCCTCTACAGGACATCCTTCCCGTCCACAGCTAGAACCCTCTACAGGAGATCCTTCCCATCCACAGCTAGAACCCTCTACGGGAGATCCTTCCCGTCCACAGCTAGAACCCTCTACAGGAGATCCTTCCCATCCACATCTAGAACCCTCTACAGGAGATCCTTCCTGTCCACAGAAAGAACCTTCTACAGGAGATCCTTCCCGTCCACAGCTAGAACCCTCTACAGGCGATCCTTCCCGTCCACAGCTAGAACCCTCTACAGGAGATCCTTCCTGTCCACAGCTAGAACCCTCTACAGGAGATCCTTCCCGTCTACAGCTAGAACCCTCTACGGGAGATCCTTCCCATCCACAGCTAGAACCCTCTACAGGAGATCCTTCCTGTCCACAGAAAGAACCTTCTACAGGAGATCCTTCCTGTCCACAGCTAGAACCCTCTACGGGAGATCCTTCCCATCCACAGCTAGAACCCTCTACAGGAGATCCTTCCTGTCCACAGAAAGAACCTTCTACAGGAGATCCTTCCCGTCCACAGCTAGAACCCTCTACAGGAGATCCTTCCCGTCCACAGCTAGAACCCTCTACAGGAGATCCTTCCTGTCCACAGCTAGAACCCTCTACGGGAGATCCTTCCTGTCCACAGAAAGAACCTTCTACAGGAGATCCTTCCCGTCCACAGCTAGAACCCTCTACAGGAGATCCTTCCTGTCCACAGAAAGAACCTTCTACAGGAGATCCTTCCTGTCCACAGCTAGAACCCTCTACAGGAGATCCTTCCCGTCCACAGAAAGAACCCTCTACAGGAGATCCTTCCCGTCCACAGCTAGAACCCTCTACAGGAGATCCTTCCCGTCTACAGCTAGAACCCTCTACAGGAGATCCTTCTACAGCTAGAACCTTCTACAGGAGATCCTTCCTGTCCACAGCTAGAACCCTCTACAGGAGATCCTTCCTGTCTACAGCTAGAACCCTCTACAGGAGATCCTTCCTGTCCACAGCTAGAACCTTCTACAGGAGATCCTTCCCATCCACAGCTAGAACCCTCTACAGGAGATCCTTCCCGTCTACAGCTAGAACCCTCTACAGGAGATCCTTCCCGTCTACAGAAAGAACCCTCTACAGGAGATCCTTCCCATCCACAGCTAGAACCCTCTACAGGAGATCCTTCCCATCCACAGCTAGAACCCTCTACAGGAGATCCTTCCCCTCTACAGCTAGAACCCTCTACAGGAGATCCTTCCCGTCCACAGCTAGAACCCTCTACAGGAGACCCTTCCCGTCCACAGCTAGAACCCTCTACAGGAGATCCTTCCTGTCCACAACTAGAACCCTCTACAGGAGATCCTTCCCGTCTACAGAAAGAACCCTCTACAGGAGATCCTTCCCGTCCACATCTAGAACCCGCTACAGGAGATCCTTCCTGTCTACAGCTAGAACCCTCTACAGGAGATCCTTCCTGTCCACAGCTAGAACCCTCTACAGGTGATCCTTCCCCTCCACAGGCTAGAACCCTCTACGGGAGATCCTTCCCGTCCACAGCTAGAACCCTCTACAGGAGATCCTTCCTGTCCACAGCTAGAACCCTCTACGGGAGATCCTTCCTGTCCACAGCTAGAACCTTCTACAGGAGATCCTTCCCGTCTCCCGCTAGCACCCTCTACAGGAGATCCCTCCCCTCTACCGCTAGAACCCTCTACAGGAGATCCTTCCCGTCCACAGCTAGAACCCTCTACAGGAGACCCTTCCCGTCCACAGCTAGAACCCTCTACGGGAGATCCTTCCCGTCCACAGCTAGACCCCTCTACAGGAGATCCTTCCCATCCACAGCTAGAACCCTCTACAGGAGATCCTTCCCATCCACAGCTAGAACCCTCTACAGGAGATCCTTCCTGTCCACAGAAAGAACCTTCTACAGGAGATCCTTCCCGTCCACAGCTAGAACCCTCTACAGGAGATCCTTCCCCTCTACAGCTAGAACCCTCTACAGGAGATCCTTCCCATCCACAGCTAGAACCCTCTACGGGAGATCCTTCCCATCCACAGCTAGAACCCTCTACAGGAGATCCTTCCCGTCCACAGCTAGAACCCTCTACAGGAGATCCTTCCTGTCCACAGCAAGAACTTTCTAAGGAGATCCTTCCCGTCCACAGCTAGAACCCTCTACAGGAGATCCTTCCCGTCCACAGCTAGAACCCTCTACAGGAGATCCTTCCCGTCCACAGCTAGACCCCTCTACTAGAGATCCTTCCCGTCCACTGCTAGACACCTCTACGGGAGATCCTTCCCGTCCACAGCTAGAACCCTCTACAGGAGATCCTTCCCATCCACATCTAGAACCCTCTACAGGAGATCCTTCCTGTCCACAGAAAGAACCTTCTACAGGAGATCCTTCCCGTCCACAGCTAGAACCCTCTACAGGAGATCCTTCCCGTCCACAGCTAGAACCCTCTACAGGAGATCCTTCCTGTCCACAGCTAGAACCCTCTACGGGAGATCCTTCCCCTCTACAGCTAGAACCCTCTACAGGAGATCCTTCCCCTCTACAGCTAGAACCCTCTACAGGAGACCCTTCCCGTCCACAGCTAGAACCCTCTACAGGAGATCCTTCCCATCCACAGCTAGAACCCTCTACAGGAGATCCTTCCCCTCGACAGCTAGACCCCTCTACAGGAGATCCTTCCCCTCTACAGCTAGAACCCTCTACAGGAGATCCTTCCCATCCACAGCTAGAACCCTCTACCGGAGATCCTTACTGTCCACAGCTAGCACCCTCTACAGGAGATCCTCCCCGTCCACAGCTAGAACCCTCTACAGGAGATCCTTCCCATCCACATCTAGAACCCTCTACAGGAGATCCTTCCTGTCCACAGAAAGAACCCTCTACAGGAGATCCTTCCCGTCCACAGCTAGAACCCTCTACAGGAGATCCTTCCCGTCCACAGCTAGAACCCTCTACAGGAGATCCTTCCTGTCCACAGCTAGAACCCTCTACGGGAGATCCTTCCCGTCTACAGAAAGAACCCTCTACGGGAGATCCTTCCCGTCCACAGCTAGAACCCTCTACAGGAGATCCTTCCCATCCACATCTAGAACCCTCTACAGGAGATCCTTCCTGTCCACAGAAAGAACCTTCTACAGGAGATCCTTCCCGTCCACAGCTAGAACCCTCTACAGGAGATCCTTCCCGTCCACAGCTAGAACCCTCTACAGGAGATCCTTCCCGTCCACAGCTAGAACCCTCTACAGGAGATCCTTCCCCTCTACAGCTAGAGCCCTCTACAGGAGATCCTTCCTGTCCACAATTAGAACCCTCTACAGGAGATCCTTCCCGTACACAGCTAGAACCCTCTACAGGAGATCCTTCCTGTCCACAGCTAGAACCCTCTACAGGAGATCCTTCCCGTCCACAGCTAGAACCCTCTACAGGAGATCCTTCCTGTCCACAGCAAGAGCCCTCTACAGGAGATCCTTCCTGTCTACAGCTAGAACCCGCTACAGGAGATCCTTCCTGTCCACAGCTAGAACCCTCTACAGGAGATCCTTCCTGTACACAGCTAGAACCCTCTACAGGAGATCCTTCCCATCCACAGCTAGAACCCTCTACAGGAGATCCTTCCCGTCTACAGCTAGAACCCTCTACAGGAGATCCTTCCCGTCTACAGCTAGAACCCTCTACAGGAGATCCTTCCAGTCCACAGCTAGAACCCTCTACAGGAGATCCTTCCTGTACACAGCTAGAACCCTCCACAGGAGATCCTTCCCCCCCACACCTAGAACCCTCTACAGGAGATCCTTCCTGTCCACAGCTAGAACCCTCTACAGGAGATCCTTCCCGTCCACAGCTAGAACCCTCTACAGGAGATCCTTCCTGTCCACAGCTAGAACCCTCTAGAGGAGATCCTTCCCCTCTACAGCTAGAACCCTCTACAGGAGATCCTTCCTGTCCACAGCTAGAACCCTCTACAGGAGATCCTTCCTGTCTACAGCTAGAACCCTCTACAGGAGATCCTTCCCGTCTACAGCTAGAACCCTCTACAGGAGATCCTTCCTGTCCACAGCTAGAACCCTCTACAGGAGATCCTTCCTGTCCACAGCTAGAACCCTCTACAGGAGATCCTTCCCATCCACAGCTAGAACCCTCTACAGGAGATCCTTCCCCTCTACAGCTAGAACCCTCTACAGGAGATCCTTCCCGTCCACAGCTAGAACCCTCTACAGGAGATCCTTCCCGTCCACAGCTAGAACCCTCTACAGGAGATCCTTCCTGTCTACAGCTAGAACCCTCTACAGGAGATCCTTCCTGTCCACAGCTAGAACCTTCTACAGGAGATCCTTCCCATCCACAGCTAGAACCCTCTACAGGAGATCCTTCCCTTCCACAACTAGAACCCTCTACGGGAGATCCTTCCCGTCTACAGCTAGAACCCTCTACAGGAGATCCTTCCCGTCCACAGCTAGAACCCTCTACAGGAGAACCTTCCCGTCCACAGCTAGAACCCTCTACAGGAGATCCTTCCTGTCCACAACTAGAACCCTCTACAGGAGATCCTTCCCGTCTACAGAAAGAACCCTCTACAGGGGATCCTTCCCGTCCACATCTAGAACCCGCTACAGGAGATCCTTCCTGTCTACAGCTAGAACCCTCTACAGGAGATCCTTCCTGTCCACAGCTAGAACCCTCTACAGGAGATCCTTCCCATCTACAGCTAGAACCCTCTACAGGAGATCCTTCCCGTCTACAGAAAGAACCCGCTACAGGAGATCCTTCCCGTCCACAGCTAGATCCCTCTACAGGATATCCTTCCTGTCCACAGCTAGAACCCTCTACAGGAGATCCTTCCCATCCACAGCTAGAACCCTCTACGGGAGATCCTTCCCGTCCACAGCTAGAACCCTCTACAGGAGATCCTTCCCGTCCACAGCTAGAACCCTCTACAGGAGATCCTTCCCGTCCACAGCTAGAACCCTCTACAGGAGATCCTTCCTGTCCACAGCTAGAACCCTCTACAGGAGATCCTTCCCGTCTACAGAAAGAACCCTCTACAGGAGATCCTTCCTGTCTACATCTAGAACCCGCTACAGGAGATCCTTCCTGTCTACAGCTAGAACCCTCTACAGGAGATCCTTCCTGTCCACAGCTAGAACCCTCTACAGGAGATCCTTCCCGTCTACAGAAAGAACCCTCTACAGGAGATCCTTCCTGTCTACAGCTAGAACCCTCTACAGGAGATCCTTCCTGTCCACAGCTAGAACCCTCTACAGGAGATCCTTCCCATCCACAGCTAGAACCCTCTACAGGAGATCCTTCCCGTCTACAGCTAGAACCCTCTACA
The DNA here is from genome assembly GCA_006937955.1 of Pachypanchax playfairii. Classification (NCBI taxonomy): domain Eukaryota; kingdom Metazoa; phylum Chordata; class Actinopteri; order Cyprinodontiformes; family Aplocheilidae; genus Pachypanchax; species Pachypanchax playfairii. Next base: position 92,016 of record SSNP01000286.1, read on the forward strand.
GGAGATCCTTCTACAGCTAGAACCTTCTACAGGAGATCCTTCCTGTCCACAGCTAGAACCCTCTACAGGAGATCCTTCCCATCCACAGCTAGAACCCTCTACAGGAGATCCTTCCCGTCTACAGAAAGAACCCGCTACAGGAGATCCTTCCCGTCTACAGCTAGAACCCTCTACAGGAGATCCTTCCCGTCTACAGCTAGAACCCTCTACAGGAGATCCTTCCCATCTACAGCTAGAACCCTCTACAGGAGATCCTTCCCATCCACAGCTAGAACCCTCTACAGGAGATCCTTCCTGTCCACAGAAAGAACCTTCTACAGGAGATCCTTCCCGTCCACAGCTAGAACCCTCTACAGGAGATCCTTCCTGTCCACAGCTAGAACCCTCTACAGGAGATCCTTCCCATCCACATCTAGAACCCTCTACAGGAGATCCTTCCTGTCCACAGAAAGAACCCTCTACAGGAGATCCTTCCCGTCCACAGCTAGAACCCTCTACAGGAGATCCTTCCCGTCCACAGCTAGAACCCTCTACAGGAGATCCTTCCCGTCCACAGCTAGAACCCGCTACAGGAGATCCTTCCTGTCTACAGCTAGAACCCTCTACAGGAGATCCTTCCTGTCCACAGCTAGAACCCTCTACAGGAGATCCTTCCCGTCTACAGAAAGAACCCTCTACAGGGGATCCTTCCCGTCCACATCTAGAACCCGCTACAGGAGATCCTTCCTGTCTACAGCTAGAACCCTCTACAGGAGATCCTTCCTGTCACAGGCTAGAACCCTCTACAGGAGATCCTTCCCATCCACATCTAGAACCCTCTACAGGAGATCCTTCCTGTCCACAGAAAGAACCTTCTACAGGAGATCCTTCCCGTCCACAGCTAGAACCCTCTACAGGAGATCCTTCCCGTCCACAGCTAGAACCCTCTACAGGAGATCCTTCCTGTCCACAGCTAGAACCCTCTACAGGAGATCCTTCCCATCCACAGCTAGAACCCTCTACGGGAGATCCTTCCCGTCCACAGCTAGAACCCTCTACAGGAGATCCTTCCTGTCCACAGCTAGAACCCTCTACAGGAGATCCTTCCCATCCACATCTAGAACCCTCTACAGGAGATCCTGCCTGTCCACAGAAAGAACCTTCTACAGGAGATCCGTCCCGTCCACAGCTAGAACCCTCTACAGGAGATGCTTCCCGTCCACAGCTAGAACCCTCTACGGGAGATCCTTCCCGTCCACAGCTAGAACCCTTTACAGGAGATCCTTCTCGTCTACAGCTAGACCCCTCTACAGGAGATCCTCCCCATCTACAGCTAGAACCCTCTACAGGAGATCCTTCCTGTCCACAGAAAGAACCTTCTACAGGAGATCCTTCCCGTCCACAGCTAGAACCCTCTACAGGAGATCCTTCCTGTCCACAGCTAGAACCCTCTACAGGAGATCCTTCCCGTCCACAGCTAGAACCCTCTACAGGAGATCCTTCCCATCCACAGCTAGAACCCTCTACAGGAGATCCTTCCTGTCTACAGCTAGAACCCTCTACAGGAGATCCTTCCTGTCCACAGAAAGAACCTTCTACAGGAGATCCTTCCCGTCCACAGCTAGAACCCTCTACAGGAGATCCTTCCCGTCCACAGCTAGAACCCTCTACAGGAGATCCTTCCTGTCCACAGCTAGAACCCTCTACAGGAGATCCTTCCTGTCTACAGCTAGAACCCTCTACAGGAGATCCTTCCCGTCTACAGCTAGAACCCTCTACAGGAGATCCTTCCCGTCTACAGCTAGAACCCTCTACAGGAGATCCTTCCAGTCCACAGCTAGAACCCTCTACAGGAGATCCTTCCCGTCTACACCTGCAGAAACGCTCCTTCATGCATCTAGGATGCAGCAGTCTGTCACTGAAGGAGCTCTGCAGTTCAGTAACATTAACATGCATGGAGTGGGAGACTCTGTCCATCAGAGATGTTATTTTGGCCAGAGTCCTTCTGTCCCCAACTACCTGCACTGGATCCAGGGTGCATCCAAAGACAGAGCTCTCCTTCCTGATCAATTTATCCAGCCTATTCCTGTCAGCTGTTGATAAACTACTGCTCCAACATACCCCACTGTAAAAAATGACAGAAGCATACACAGTCATAGAAGGTTTTTATCAGTGCTCCCTGGACTCCAAATGACCTCAGCCTCCTCAGCAGGTTGAGTCTACTCTGATCGTTTCTGTATAGAGCATCAGTATTGTGGCTCCAGTCTAGTTTATTATTAAGGTGAACACCCGGGTACCTCTAAGAATCCACTATCTCAATGTTCACTCCCTGGATGTTCACCGGTGTCAGAGTGGTGGGTCTTTGCCTCCATAAGTCCACCACCAACTCCTTGGTTTCCCCAGCATTGATCAGCAGATGGTTGTGTTGGTACCAGCTCACAAAATCCCGAGTCCACTGTCTGTACTCTGAATCATCCCCACCCGTGATGAGACCGACTACTGCAGAGTCATCAGAGAACTTCTGGAGGTGGCAGCATTGGGAGTTGATGGAGAAGTCCACAGTAAACAACTTCATTTATCAGGAAAATTTGAACTTGCATTTGATATTAAATATTCATTTTGAATTCTTATGTATTTTATGTTCCTAACCTTTTTCATATTGAAGGAACTCCTTCATGTGTAAGACATTTAGACTCATGTTACATGTACCTGCAGGTTTTATGTCAAAATTAAAATGAGAAAATCAGGTTTTTTCATCCATTTGTTCAAAAACAGTCATTTTCTGTCCCAACTTGTTCCTGTTCAGGGTCGCAGGAAGCTGGTGTCTGTCTCCACCATTCAGTAGGTGAGAGGCGGGGCTACACCTGGACAGGTCGCCAGTTAATCAGGGCCACATGAAGACAGTCAACTATTCACACAAACACTCACACTTAGGGCTAATTTAGAGTTATCAATTAACTTTCTGCATGTTTTTGGTCTTTGGGAGGAAGCCGGAGTCCCTGGAGAAACCTACACACACACGAGGAGAACCTGATAGGACCTGGACTGGTTTCAAACCCAAGACCTTCTCGCTGCAAGACAATAGAACCTTCAACTGTACCACTGGGCCGCCCAGTTAAAAACATTTTAGAAATAAAACAACAAAAATACTAATGTGATGACATTTTTAAAATAGAGACTGTTTTATGTCAAAATCAGGAAATGAACCCAAAATGCAGTGAGAACGGATGAGCCCAGTTCACAGGAGGACCACACAAGTAAGTACTATCAGGTAAGGTGATAAGCTGTACAGGTTTGGATTGCTTCTGATTGCACGCAGGATGACAAGAAGTATAACAGAAGATGTTGGTAATGCTAGCATCCAAACAGAAGAGGAGTATTTCTGGTGCTAATTCAAATCCAATGTTGAGACAGAAAAGAGGTCACTTACAGGTAGGCAGAGGTGGCGTAGGTACAGGTAAGGGCTGAGGCGAGAACAACGATGAAAGTACGTGTCCGGTTTCCAAGATCAAAGTTCAACACGTAGGCAAACAAATTCATAGGTCGGCAGGTGGGAGATAAGGTCGGGAGCATTCCAGGTAAGTACACAGGTAAGCCAACAACGGGGTTTTCAGGAATCAGGTAGGTACCGCTGGTAGTGAGACTGATGAGCTCAACAAACTGGTAGTGTGAGTGATAGGCAGAGTAAACACAGGTGATAAGAGCAGTTAATAATTTGACCTACATACCCAGAGCTTGGCAGATACATGACAGACTTTAATGTTTTTATACGACTTTCCTTGTGCCAGTCCTGCTACATGCTGGTATTTTGTCTTTGGTGACCCTGTAAGAAGTGAACTGCAGTAAATGATGCACATGTGAAGCAACTCTGCTCTCTGAACACCTCAGTTTGTTTAACCTCTGAGTCACTTACCAGTAAAATCAAGTTCTTTAGCATTAACTAACTGGAAATTAAGATGTTAGTGGATTCAAGAAATGTATGTAATGGCATGCTTTAATGAAATGTCAATGTCATTTTTTAAATAACACTTTACAACACGAGCTGCACCAAAGTGCTTAACAGCAAAACAGCATACAAAGTAAATGTCAAGATATTGTGACATGGCAATGAAAAAAGATAAAAGAAAAATAGTAAAAATACCAAAACAAAAAGAAAACTTGAAGGAATGTCATCGCTTTTTCAAGTCTAAATTGAGTCAAATGCCAGTGAACACAGTTAACTCTTTAAAACAGTAAGCTTGTTAAAATTCTCAAGGCTCTGTGCAGATCTTACTTCAGGAAGTAGGTTGTTCTACAGATTCAAGGCTACAGTTTTGTGTGAACATCATCTGCTTTTCTTTGAGGTTGTTTGACCCCAGAGATTTGAGTGTGGATGTGTTTACGATCATGGAGATAGGATGAGAGCAGACCTGAACCTTAATCATTAAAAACAAACTCTTAAAAGCGTTCCAATGCTGGATGAGGTGAGAGAAGCCAGCACCAATGTTATGTGCACTCGTTTTCTTGTACCTGTTAGCATTTTGTAGTGTAGGGAAAGGAGGATGGACTGGTCTAGACCTTTAAACAGTATTTGTCAACAAAGATAAAGAATAAAAAGTAGGTAAAAGATGCGGTAAGAAGATATCTTTTCACATGGTATTAATATAGATGCATTTTTTAAAAAAACCCACTTAAGCTGAAAAGGTAAGTGAAAACAGTCAGCTATGTTGTGATGTCATCAGATGAACAAGACAGCAATTTCGAAGAAAAATTAAGGGTTAATTCTAAAGAAAATGAGTTTGTGTTTGAACGTTTGGGATTGCTGGATTAATAATGTGTGTTAAATTATGACTCATTTAGTGTTTAAAAGCAGGATAATCCACTGCTGTGCAGACTTAATCAGTTTACAAAAAATACAGATTTTTATTAAAAAGTCTGGGTCATCTGATCATTGTCTCTGTTTTGGTTCTCACTTGTTCTCTCTGAGCTGAATTAACATACCGTCCATCTGGTCATGGTTCCACTTTATAGATGAAAAGAACTTTCCTCCTCAAATTGTCCATCATGTAGTACTCGTTCGTCTGGTTGTGGCATCTCCTGCTGTTTCCTCAGTGCTTGACCATGATTCAAACCTTGTTTTTAAAGTATACAGACATATTTAAAGTGTAAAATTTAGCTTTAATTAGGAGTATAATCACTTTTCAGTGTGTGTAACTGTTAGTTAGCTAATAATAACATGAGCTTCTTTTATGGACAAAAAAGACAAACAGTGAAAACCAATGAAAGGACATGTGTGAGCATAAATGATGCCACATGGTAAGATGGTAAATTTGAAACTGGCTTAATTTTGAAATAATTGAAGTCTTTGTTAAAACGTGGGATTAAGGATTCCTAAAGCAAAAACAAAATATTTTTTATATCAGATATTTTGTTGAAATTGTTTCAGATTCACTTTAGTAGAATCATGCATGGTGATGGAAACATAGCCAACAACAGTTGTGAGTAAACCACAACAAAGCACATCAATGTCTTAATAACGTCATGTGACCTTGAGCATAAAGGGACTAGGGTTAGGAGTCAAAAATGCACAAGAGCAAGGATGGTGTTAAAAAGGTTTCATAATTTTCAGCAGAGTGGTAGCTCAATACAGGATCTGTGGAGGCATGGAATATGGCTCCTCTCTGTGGTGATTCTTTGATCAATGAAGAGTCTGATGATTGAGCAAAGAGAGTAGTCTTTACCACCTCATTACAGATTGTGATTGAAGAATGGAGACCAATGATATCTACAACATAGGGAGGATGTCTGCTGGAGAAGACCCAGTAAGAATGGAGAATTTTTACTCTTCTTTCCAGGTTAATAGGAGGAGCAAAGTCTGATATAAGGAGATAGAAATAATTTGGTAAGTGGTGATGTCACATACACAAGGTGAAAATCTAAATACAGACACAACAGGGAGGCAATGGGGACACCAGCTTCTTCTGCTGTTGTGGGAGATGATAGAACACCACCAGAAAAATGGTCCATGACTGAGGCAGAAGGTGAGATGATTGACATGTGGCAGGGAAGCTGTGGGTAAACCCTGTTCCTCTAGAGCTACTGTCCAGAATGTTTTAGATGTATCCCTGCTCCAACACAGCTGAATGCTGAAGAGGTAACTCAGTTAACTGATTCAGCTGTTGGAGCAGGGATACATCTAAAACCTTCTGGACAGTAGCTCTCGAAGACCAGGGTTGGAGACGCCTGACTTAGGGCATGAGAAAAAGATAAGATACTCTTCATTAATACCTCGAGAAATTAAGAGCAGTTAAAACATTATACAGTACAACAAAATTACCATGAGAGATACATTTTGACTTTTACTTTCCCTAGGCAGCCGCGTCCGTGTAGGAATCCAGAGGAAGAAAAGACATCGAGAGGATAGAGAGGAAGAAAAAAAAAGATTCCTCTCACTCAGTGCCCTCAAGAGGGCGCTGAGTGGGAGCACAAAGAAAACTCCATGCAGGGTTGATACAACGATGTTCAGACGAGACACTGTGAGAAGGATACTGTCTCTGGGACAACGCAGATGTTATGTCTCTACCATAGTCTTTTGGCACCAAGTGGGCAGGGGAAGTAGGGGGGCTGTGTGTGTTGGTGCTGGGTGCTCCAGGAGATTTGAGTGTTTTTGGCCTTGAGGTCAGCTGAAATGAGATAAGAGAGATTAGGACAGAGTTGTAGAATTCCAACAGTTCTTTATGTCCTTATGGTGCACTTTTAGTGGAAAAGTCAGAAACAGCCAAATTAGATCCAGATTACATAGTACAACAGCCAATCAATCGATCAATCACTTCTCCCCTCCGAGCCGAACCTCCAACTGCTCCAAGGTGGCACTAATCCTTCTAGTGAGATCCAGCAGCGAACCCAGTTTGCAGCTCATATATATATATATAGTATACATATAAATATATAGTATACATATATCAAATAATCTTGTGTCTTCTGTGTGTGGGACTGAGAATATACGTGTCTGTGCATGTGTTTTTGTCACAACACATTACTTGATAATAGCAGGGATGAGCAGCCAGGCAGACAAGGGAGCAGTTTGAAGTCCCCCAAAGAGCACTGAAGACCCAGGGCCACACGTTCTACATGCCCTCCTTAGCAGGATATAGTGGTAGGCTCTAGATGGGGCTCTCACGGTCAAAGGGTCAGCAGCAGAGGCATTAAACAGCCTGCCTCAGTGGTGGCTAGTCATCCCAGCGGAGGCTGAAAATGGAGCCTCAGTACCCGGAGCATCCTGTTGTCCAATGACAAAGATGTCCAAGCTACATAAAAGAGGCAGGGCACTGATCGTGTTAGAATATCTGGCCACGTACCCCAGAATCAGCAAGTGCCCAGACCCCGGGCATGGGTGACAATAGGAAAGGAGCAATGAGAATGGGCAACTCAACTATTAACAACTATGTTTTAATTTGGAAGATAATTTAACCTTATAGAATTCCACCAGTAAGAGCTGCTGCAGCTGAGGAAAACCGATCTACATGAATAGACAAAGTTTTTCCAGTCAGAAAAGATTTAGACCACTGCAGAGCAGTTCGCCAAAACACTCTTCAAGCTGAGATAAGAGGATGCTACGTCTACAGTGTCAAAAGAAGCACTCAGGTCTAAAAGGATCATGGCAGCAGATTTTTCTGAGTCAATAGACAAAAAAAGTCATTGCAAACCTTTAAAAGCGCTGTTTCTGTGTTGTGGTGTTGCTTGAAACCAGACTGGAATTTTTTGGAGAAGCGGCACTTCAGAAGGACTGTAACTGAATGTGAACAATTTTCTCAAGCACTTTAGACAGAAAAGGTAATTTTGAGATGGGCCAGAAATTTGACAAAATAGAGTGCTCTTGATTTTCCTTCTTGATGAGTGGTTGCATCACAACATGTTTACATGTGGTTGGAACTGTACCTGAATTTAAAGAAGCTTTTATCAGTTGGAGAATGAATGATCTCTAAAATAAATGAGCAGGAACATTGTCTGAAGGACATGCTGTAGAGCTCAGATATTGCACCACCTCATTTAGTTGGGACAGAAACACGGGCTCAAACTGATCAAAAACAAATGGCACAGAGGTAATATTTGACAGAATGACTCACTGTAGACCTGAGAGCAGATACTTTATATTAAATATCGAAAACTTTTCACCGTGTTCAGCTGATGCCGTGGAAGCAGGTGTACTGGTGGGATTTAAAACATTAAAAATAACCTGGGGCCTATGGCTGTTGGAGGAGACAAGGTTAGATGGATAAAGTAGTGTAATACTTTAAAAAACTTTTTGATATGCTGATGAACAGTCTTTCAAAATTTCAAAAGGCATATGTAATTTGTCCTTTTTTCCTCTTTCTCCTATTTGCAACACTTACATCTGAGAGCACTAGTGGTTTCTTTTAACCAGGGCTCTGGACATGGTTTCTGGTCCTCAGTGGAGCCACAGAGTCCATGATAATTTTGCAGGTTGAATTAAACTCTAATGAGTCAATCCATACTCGAGTTTAAGCCATCGTCCACAGTAAAAAGCAATATATCATTTAAAGCAAATATAAACTGAAGAAGTAACTGAGTGAAAACAATGTCGCTTCTCAATTATTTTCTTTAGCCCCTCCCCCCACTGACTACCAGCTGCGACTTAAATAGTTTGTTTATTAAGTTGTTATAAGTACACTTCTGCATACCATTGTATCTTTATTAACAATGAACATTATTAATTATTCTGCCTAAATTTTATATTCATAAATGTAAATGTAACCTTTTTTGATCCACTTCTATAGCCCTTAAATGCTTTGTCAAGTGAATTTAGAGTGTCTAGGAGTGCAAAAAGTTTAAATTGGTCTCTCCATGTGTTGTGGAGATATTTTTGTAAAAGGTTGTGATCATATTTTTCAAGCTGTTCAGTTTTCTCTATCCTCTATTAGGTTTTTTGAACTAGTACATCACAGTTCATGCCCTGGAAATGCCAAACATGGTTATGGACTTCTCCTTCTCCTTCCCCGGTGACACTCACTCAGATGCAGCAGGTAGCACAATCACCCCCTCCTCTCTTCTCTTCTTCTTTTTGTGAGGATGTCTGCGGCGATGCAGAAACCCACATGACTTCCAAAACATTGTCAGAGCGGAGCTACACAATTTTTCAGATGCCAGCTGTGTAGGATATGGTGCATGTTCTTCCCTTAGATACTAAAATGAATTATATTCTGGATGGTTTGTTTGGAACAAGGAGTCATTTGAGTTACTGTCAGCTAGTCTGTGTTCCTGTGACCTCTGACCAGGGCCGGTTCTGGGCATAGGCAGACTAGGCAATTGTCTATGGCGCCCTCTGCTGGAGGGGGCACCAAATTCTTCTTTTTTTTTTCTTTTTTTTGGGGGGACAAACTGTTGGACACACCATTCATCTCATGTAAAGAGCAAAGTAATAATTAAATATCTATCTATCATCTCTACTGTTCATTTTAGTATAGATAAATATTTTTTTGCAATGTAATCCAGTTATTGAGTTAAGTTGTTTCTGTTCTGGGCAGTAGGGGGCGCCAAAATCCTTTTTCGCCTAGGGCACCATGCAGCTCAGGGCAGATGAGCATACTGTATATATGTATATATATTCTTGCATCTCATCCATTTCTGTCTGGTTGTTGTTGTTCCAGTAGCCCATTTTACATCAAGGTGTCTGACGCAGACCTTGTCTCTCATCACAGTATGAGGTAGGCAGTAGCGTGAAGGGCCTTGCCCAAGGACCCACACTGGCTAACTCACTGTTCAGAGCTGGATGGGTTTTAGCTGGATTTTATTAATTTTTTTCCCCAGGCAGGAATTGAACCTGGGTCTCCCACTTGTCAGCCTTCTGTCTTGAGCTATCCAGTCAGCTCAGAGAGGAGCTAGAGAAGACTTGGAAGATGAAGGTGACAATAGTACCCGTGGTAATCGGAGCACTTGGGGCAGTAATCCCCAAACTGAAGGAATGGCTCCAGCAGATCCCTGGAAGAACCTCAGACATCTCAGTCCAGAAAAGTGCAGTACTTGGAACAGCTAAAATACTGCGCAGGACCCTCAAGCTCCCAGGCCTCTGGTAGAGGACCTGAGCTTGGAACGGGAAAAAACACCGCCCAGTGGCGAGAGGGGAATTTTTTTTTATATATAAAACAACACAATCTAATCTTCTAAAACACATACAAAAATAATTTATCTCATATGATTAGGATTCTGTGCAGTATAAAGTATAATATTTGCTATGCAGTCCTATTGTAACACACCTGAGGTCAGAGCGATGGATTGGCTGAAGGCAAATATTATGACCAAAATTATTCAATGTAAAGTCTCCCTGTTGGTTTAATGTCTGTTACATGATATGGCAGGTAAGGAAACTGCTGGGGAAACTGAAGATGTTGGAAAGTGCAATGGCCTCAGGTGATCATCAAAGGGCAAAGCAGATGACAGCACTGACAATAACTCTCCCTGTATAAAGCCTAAGGGAGGTAGTTAATTATTCCACATGCATCTCATGAGGGAATCAAGAGCCACGGGGGAAACTGCCAGGATCACAACAGTGAGATGAAATGAATGATGAAATATGAATAAAATATCTAGTTGAGTCTGTGTACAACAAAAAAAGGAGAGATGAACTTTTTAAATATGCCTTTGGACAGATGAAACAATCCGCCACACGTCACAGGGACACAAGTATTAACTTTATTTTTTCTATATGCAGTTTTTTTTGTTATTAGGTCTGATAATGCAACTGAGCTGAAATCTGTGAATGCACAAATAAAACAAATTATAATTTGTGATAAAAAGCCTATAATCTGTTTTATGCAACAACTTCACTTCAACTTATTTCTTACAGTTACAACGTGACGTGTTGAATTGTCCAACTTCATGGTACTGGTTACAATATTCATTTTCATTTCTCAAGATGAAATCCAGTTCTTCATTAAGACACATCATATACATCCTGAGCACCAACCAGAACCCTGGTCATATATATCTTAAATGTAGAAATTAATAACTGATTATATGCATGACTGAGGTGCGTTCGCTGCTATTATATTTGTCTTTTCTTCTGTACTCTCTGAGCGAGGCTCCAGCAGCCCCCGCAGGAGCTAAAGACATTTGCAGACATGAGATATTGACTTTATTATCCTGTTGAAGTGATCTCATTCAGACATTAGTGCTGTTTGTGTTATTGTTTCCACTGACTCCTTTGAACAGACTTTTTAAATGTCAGTAAGAGCCACGTGATTTTTGCCATTTGTGAGACTCTACAGCTAATCAAGTGAGGTTATACCATTGAAGTCCTTATAGAGTCACAGTTTTCATACAACATCTCAACTCAGAATGAACATTAATGTGCCAAGTAAACCATGATTTTATAAGAAATAGTAGAAATTAATAGAAGCAGAAGAAAATATCTGAGATCAATGAGATCAATCAGCCGTTGGATTAAAACCACAGCCACTGGTTGGGAAAACCTTTATCCCCTTACAGTAAAATCATATACATCAAACCATGCTTGTAAGGCCATCTTGCAGCAATAATGAGACTGCTGATCTGAAACACTGATGACACTCAGATATTGTGTGCAATGCCCATGACACGGCATGATAGACATTATGTCAACTCTCTGGAAGCCATTAGTTCTACTTCCACCTAATAGGAGAGATAAGACCTGTTCAAATTGTACACCTTGATAGAGGCACTGCAGGTTGACATGCATCCTAGACATATTTTTGCAGCACACACACACACACACACACACACACACACACACACACACACAGAAACATATAACTAGTGGTAGTTTTGCTTCACTGACTCTGACATATGACAGTATTATAGTTGTGCTTTCAAAAGCTCTGAGTTGCTATTGATTTCTCTTCTCCTTTTGGTCCACTTCCCTTAATCCCTCGTCCTCTCTCCTTTTATTTTCTGTGCTACTTTTCATCTGACAGTGTTTCTGAGATGCAACTACCGGTACTCTTATTCTCTCACATGAAAAGAAAAGATTTATTTAATGAAAAATGTTCACTTGATACAGTTTCAGAGGAAGATGATATACTTAAAATTTTTTTTTGTTCAACATTAACATCAACATATGTTAAATTATTATTATGTAGAAAAAGTAAATGGTTTCATTTTCAGTTGGTTAGTTCACGTCACATTGATGAAAATAATTTGATAGTTTGTGTATTTATTTTACAACATTTTCTGAAACATTTGACCATGTAAGTTTTTTTTTTCAGATGGGGCTTTATTTAAGGAATCTTGCTTGCAGAGCACATTTTTGTGGCACTTTGCTACAGTTAAGTTTATTAATCATTTTTTCTGCTCTATTTTTATATTTAGGCTAAGTGCAGCATTGATCTAATTTGTTACTTTTTTCTCATTTAGAAGAATTCCTCAGGTCCTAATTAATTATTTGTATCCTGTTTTACATTTTCACAGGTACTTATTGTATAAAAAATACTGTATCCCGTTACTACTGTCTTTTACTTACTTTACTTTTACTGCTTTTTACTGGTAGTCATGTTTTTATTCTATAAATTTTAACCCATCTGTCTGTCTCCTGCCGTCACTCATCAACAAGATACCAAGATACTTGAAATCCCTCCACTTGAGACGAAGACTCCCAACTAACCTGAAGTGAGCACCTTTGTACGATTGAGGTTCTTCATGCTCAGCTGCAAATTGCTCCGCGTACGCTGAAGGTCATGGTTCTAAAACACTAACAGAACCACAAACTGGAGTTCACAAACAAGACCCCTTCCTCCCCATTGGTACTTGTCCACTGGCATGATGTAGCCCTGCACGGCTCACCCCGACACGACACGGCACAGACCAGTTGTGTTTCCATCATGTTCACATAAATGAGGGCGAGAGATGGACGAGGACAGGTGTTCGCCCCCATAGTTCACTAAAATCCATCCACAACATTTTAAGATATGTTGCTAACAGAGAAACAAACCAACGCCAGCAGAAACATTCTCTCCTGGAAGAGGAAATCAGTCCTAGACCTTAGTACCAGAGTGGCCCAGTACCTGGTACCTGGTACCGTATGGACTGCATTACGTTTCAACATGGTGTTTGTTTTGTACAAGCAATGCTTAGCACAAAAGTCCAGTTAAAAAACACTGCTTGGATTCAGATAGCGGAGGCCAATCCCCCCAATCGAGCCCCTCCAAGTGACTCCGCCCAATCTCACATGGGCACTGAAGTCCTCCAGAATACTGACAGAATACTGTGATGGTCTCCAGCATACCTGTCACAGAGTCCAAGAAGGCCAGAAAATCTGAACTGCTGTTTGGTACATACAAGCAAACAGCAACCAGAACCTTCTCTCCTATTAGTCAGAGCTGCAGAGCGGGGAACCTCGTATTCACCGGGGAGAACTTTACCATCCAGGCACTCAGCTGGGGGCTTCTGAGTATCCCCAAGTCCACCAGATGCCTCGCCCCCTGGTAAACTCCAGAGTTGGTGAAAGTCCAGCTCCTCTCTAGGAGTTCCAGAGCTGTGTGTAGAGGTGAGCCCAACTAGATCTTGTTGTGTGGCTGAGCTGCCTGTGGGTGTGAGTGTGTGTGTGGGTGTGTCTAACTAACCTCTCACAGGTGGATCAGCTCTGGAGCGCAGGTGTGGCTCATCTCCTCATCACCTGAGTCGAGATTTAAGGGGAGGATCAACACGAGACAGGCGCCAGATAGTTCTCTCCTTCCTTGTGGTAGAGTGGCTGACTTACTAACCTGATTTTTCCCGATAGATGAGCTTTATAACGCTTGGTCTATTTCTTCCTTCCTTCCAGGAGTTTCACCCGGACCTGACGCCTTCCCGCAGATCCGTACCTCCTATCCTGGGGAGCAGTCCGATTCCACGGTTCTCATACCAGGCTTGGTTTTCCCGGACCTGCTCTCTGCCTGTCTCTCGTCCTCCCCGGAGCTGCACCTGCTGGACACACACAGACCCAGAGCTGATCTGTTCACCCTCCAGCACCTGCACACCTTCTACCGGACCCACAGTCGCTATTCTCAGCCTCCAACCACTCCTCCTCCTCACAACCACCAGCATCAGCGCCATCACCGTAAGCTCTCTCTCTCTCATTCTCATGCTTGCTCATCCCTGCTACCCACCAGTTCACTAACCTGTGTTCTCCGCACCCAGATACAGTCGGTTCCTCCAGTGAGGCCCAGTTCCTGCCCCGCCAGCTGCACAGGAACCTCGTGCCTGGCTGTTGTTTTCTCCTTCTGTTTCTTGTGTCATTAAACACCTTAAAACTGTTTTGTCGTCCTGGAGTTGTGCTTGTAAGAGGGTTCGAACATCACACAAACGGTCATGACAGATCTATAAACCTAACAAATAAGTTCCAGCTCGTTTACCAACAGCAGTATTATATTCTTATAATAAAGACGTTTAAATTCACAACTGTGTTTCAGAGAATGGCTTGGTAGATTTTATTAATGTATTTTTTTTATTTTAAACTGTCCAGATCCTTTCATAATAAGAGTTCAGGTGTCCAAACTTGTAACTTTTAACTTGTTGTCTAATCATAAAAATGTCAGCAGCATTTTTTAATTTATTTTGCTGCTATTCCAAGTTTAATTTATAAACCACTTCATTTATCCAATCAGAATGTGTCAGTCTCAAGAGTTTTCCAGACCAACCTGATTAATTAGCTCTCAGTCAACACTCTTGAAATATCTGTCTAAGTTGTTCACTTGATTTGGGCATCATCATTTGGGAAGTGCCAAACACACCAAACTGAACATCACTACCGAAGCAGCAATTAACTTTTGTTGACTTTATGACAGTATCTCACCTGTTGGCCAGAATGTGTTGTACCTTTCACTGAATTTTTCTACAGAGCGTCCAACCTGGAGAAATGATCATCCTACATCAGCCAGACAGTCTCTGCTGCAATCAAACCCTGGGATCAACAACTATTTCTCCCAAAACCCTGAAGCTATTTGTGTCAGCTGTAATGTCTTCTGATGCCCAATCTGATATTATTTCTTGGCTCTTTCTCTCTAATTTTATTCTTCGTTATCACTCAGAATTTAGATAATTCTAAATTAATTCAGCTCCTTTTCCGTTCTGTTACTGAACATTTCATAGCTTCAGAATCCAACCCGTCTTTTCAGTTTCCTAACAATAGATTATAGTACTGAATTTCAGTTGACAGGATTTATTTCTTAGTGTTTATTCCCATTTTATTCTGTTTAATTTCAAATAATTCTGATAAATATTTATTCTTAATTTGAACTAGCTGCTCAGTTTTCATGTGTGGCCTTCACACCTTAAAGAGAGAAGGCAGAGCTTAATTTCTAAGTCTGATCATATTAAAAAATTGATTTCTCCTTTTTAAACAGGTCCTTCTATTAAAAACAGTGTTTCTGAGGTTTCTGTTGAATATTTTAGCTCCACAGGTGTTTTTACCTTCATAGTGGGTGAAAACAGGTCAACAACTTCTCTTTCAGTTTTAATCTCTCAAACTACGCAGGTGGTGATAAAACCCGAGTTCTCCTGAGTTCTAACGGCCTGTATCTGTTTCATCACAACTCCTTTGTTTGTTAGTATTCATCAGCTCCCACAGTTGAAACCACGCCTAGCATGCTGCTGGCTAAAAGCTGTTAGCATAACACCTAGCATGCTGCTGGCTAAAAGCTGTTAGCATAACACCTAGCATGCTGCTAGCTAAAAGCTGTTAGCATTAGACGTAGCAAACAGGAAGAGACTACGTGTGCTGTTACCATGTTCAGCGGGGCAGGAAACAGTGTACCTTGCTCTCATAGGCTAGTTTGTTAGCCAATCAGAGTCCAGCAAATTCAAATAATAAATATTAATGAGTTCCAGCCTGAAGCCTGACGAATCCACCCGAATTTTGACGCAGACAGATTGAAAGGTCTGTTAATCAGTGTTTCCTGACGTTTTTTAGATATAAAATGTTTCATATTACAGGTTAATACTTAAGACATAACCACAAAGTCCTGAAATTTGTGAATGCAATTTTAACCTAATTTATTGCAAAACACTGAAGAAGATTTTCTAAATTTGATGCAATCCAGTCATAGAGATTATTGGGGGGTTGTTATTGTATGAGAAGTGTGGTTTACATGTGACATGTGTTGCTGTCTTAATAGGTAAAATTATTACAATTTATCATTTTAAATTTTTATATGAATAATTTATTATATTTGTTTGGCTTCTGAAAAAATATAAAAGAAAGAAATCGAAGCTAAAAAGTAGAAAATCATTAGCAGCACCAAACAGGACGCTGGTTGTCAGAGTCATCGGAGGAAAGCTGCCAGTGTAACTGGGAATAAACAGAAGAGTGTGTGTGTGTGTGTTCGTGCGAGTCTGTGAGCACACGTGGAAAGCATGTTTATCTGAATATGTGATATATAAACACGTCTTGTCATTTTTCCTCTCTTATTGGAACAAAGTTAGAAATAAAAAGTCTTTTCCTCCAGTGAGTCGATGTAAATGACCACTCATATAATCCATCTGTGTGTTTCATCACAGGAGTCTCATGATGTTTGCTGCAAGATGGTATAATAGGATGCACATATACTATTTCTGTAACTCCCGCGTGTATATGTACATGCTGCGATAAGTACAGCTCAGTCATGCAGACCCAGACACAGACATATGTTTGTACAAGTGTCCTATGTGTGCATCCCGTGTTGGCACACACACACACACACACACACACATGCTCAAGCATAAACATGTTAGTTTTACATTCAGTATCTTACAACCAGTGGGTGTCACGCTAGAGCAGCAACGTCTCAGTCCAAAACATTCACAGATTAAACTTACAATCTTTCAGCTTCTTCTGAAGTCCACTATCTCAAGAAAAGTCCAGCAGTGTGAACTCTGATTTTATCCTGAGATGGTACCCCCCACCCCCCTCCCCCCAACAAGGATGCAGAAACCTGAAGCCCTGCAAGGCCAGACCAGCTGCAGCAGTTTGACTGAGATATCTGAGCTGAGTGTTTCCACCTGCAATAAAGCTCCACTACTCTTCAGGCTCTTCTCTGAATACATCAAGATACAGTACATGGTAAAATGAGAAATGTTGTGACAGTACTTTGAGAAAATCCCTTTAGATACTCTCTTAATCTGGTTTCAAACTGTCGACACCAGACGAGAGGGGCCACGGTGCGAGATAGTCTGAGTTGATCAGTGTAGTATAAGCTCTGTATATTTAGTTAGTTTGTGAAAACTGAAGTTCTGCAGGGGACATGGAGAAAAGATAAAAAGATTCAGAGTTACTTTTGTATCCTCTACTCGCTGGGTTGGTTCTGTTCATGCTTTCAGTTCATTCATTTAATTTATTTAGTTAAAAGAAAAATCCATCAAAAGACACTGTAGTAGATTTAAAGACATTAGCTCAGGCAAAGGCGTGGCCGTTAACTGCGTGGTCAGTTAGACAGACTACCTGTACAGGTACTTCGTTATCAGCTTCACCTACATTCACAACTCACATGTATATGATAATATATTTGTTTATACAATCTAGAGTTATTAGTATTTACAGCCCCAGGTTTGAAAATACATGTTGCTTCATAATAAGTTGTGTTTTTTTGTTGCATTATGAAAAATCATTTTTAATGTTTTTGTTCTCTGAGATTCTGTGTGTAAAAACGTCTCCTGAAAACTCAAAATGACTGAAGTGAGAATTAGTTGTTGGTTATGTTAGTACTTCATTTTTACATCTTTTTTTATTGGACTCAGAAGAGCTAAGAAACGAGACGAAATGGGGAGTTGTATAATCTAGGTAGTGTTTGCATCCGGCTCTTCATTTTGATTTTAACATTAACTGGAATAAAAAACAGGAATCACTGCAGCTTTGTTCATCTTATTTAAGGGCTATAATGAGATACTTGACTCAGCCCCTCCCACCAGCTCCTCTTGAGCAGATTCTTACACACAAATTACCTAAAACATTAAAATGAGTCTTGCATGTCCATCTTGAAAATCTGATTAAAATTTACATTTCCACCATCAGAAATGTGACCATGGATAGTCGGTTATCATTCAACCTTAGACACATGGTTGTTGCAAGATACGTTAAAAAAATTACACAAAATATACCATAAGCAACATTTCTGAGAACTCTACTACTTTAAGTTTATTAACATCTTTGCCCCCCAGATCAGTATGAGTTCCACCGTCACACCCATCAGCTTCAGTCCAAACAAGCCAAACCAGCACCAAACTTCAAACAGGAAATAGAAGAGAGATAGCAGTGAATTTATCAAGGGGATCAATGAAGAAAGACTGGGCATGTGTCCACAGGCAGCTCTGTGCCTTTACCCAGTCTGCCAGAGGAGTTTCAGTTTGTGTTTGTTTTGAAGATCTGGCTCTATTTGCATCATAGAAACAATTTAAATACATCCCGCTCCTTTCCAGATTTTATTTATGTCTGAAAAAAGCTTCCTGGGGACTAACCTGAAGTGGGTTAAAACCAGTGTTGCAGCAGTGTTTTGGGAAAAGGAACCATGCAATATGCCTGAGTATAAACTAATAATCAGCTCCGTTACAAGGGAAGTCAAACACTGCAATAAACAGTCTGAAGCCATGATGGACCTTAAAGACTGGACGACTAACTGGAAGGTGTTTTAGTACATTTTATTAAATGTCAGCTGGTTTACTGAGGTAGCAATTAGCTTCATTTACACTAATTAACCAGATTATTCCTACAGTCATCATACCAGCCAAAAGCCATGGAGCTGTTAGACACTTTTAAGTGACTCTTAACATTTACATCATTGAACGAAGAAGCTCAGGACTGCCACACGCCAGCGCTAGCTAAAATAACACAACTTCTGTTGTACAGTGAAGAACATTAATGGTGCTTCAAAGACCTTGTTGAAGACTAATTTCAAACACATCTTATAGTTGTGGCACAGGTGGTATAATAGAACTGATTTAAATGATAACAATCACACCATTGGGTGTCAAATTTGTGTTTGTGAACAAGCTGAACATATTGTACATGTAAGACTACAGGTGGCCTCAGCCCATATGGATGTGGACAAACTGCAGGTACCCTCGTGTCAAATAAAGAAAAACCCACAACAGTCAGTGAAGCAACAGGAAACTGAAGAAAGTACTTAAATTCTGAAAATTAACTCAGATTAACTAACTCTGGCTCAACAACATCATTTTGAAAAACAAACTATGAAAATAAGCTGGAACAAATGTCGGTACCACAAGAACCTTTTTACCATAATTTGACCATAGCAACATGTTAAACTTGTGTGTTCTATACTTTACATCGCAGGTGTTTTCAGTCATTCAGCCTGTTTAAATGGACCCAACAGACTCTTGGATAGTTTGGACATCGTCCCTTGCTGTAACCCATCGTGGAAGAGCCTTATGGAC
>SSNP01000286.1:129165-189165 GCA_006937955.1 Pachypanchax playfairii
AAAAATGATTAGAATGGATTTTGTAGCTCAGAGGTATAGCTCACAGATTTTTTTATTCATAAATTATTCTACTGAAAAAAACAAGCAGTTGGGATTGATTATTAGTAAGTGTCATAAAATGATGTTTGAAAGAAGAACTCAACTGCAGGACATACAGGAGACAGAGGACAGAACGTTTAACAGAGACCCGGGAAAGCCGGAGGAAAAAGAAAGGAGCATGACACAGTGTAAAAAACTAGTTAAAGAAAACTAGTAAAGGTGACTAGAAAGTGGACACAGCTGATCTGATTGAGAAAGTGAAACTAAAACAGGGGCAGCTGAGGGCATCTGGAGTCTATGAGAAGAATTACATGAAACATGATCAACTGAAAAACTAACTTAGTTAACTAATATAGTTAAAACTATAAGGCCCAGATTCACACAGGAAATTGCACTGCCTGTTTCTTTGCTTCATATCTGAGGATCATTTACATCTGCTATCTGATAGACATCAAGTCGACAAAACAAATAGTTTTAAATATACTGGTGCAAACAAGCTCGTGGAATTTAGCAGGTGAGAACAATTTGAACACTCTGCATCAAAAAAATACACTTATCTTTACTGTACAATAAAACTATTAACTATTGATACTTCTTATTTAAAAGTAAATGAAGAACAAACTCATTCATTAAAGCTACAGTATGTAAGAATTTTACAGGTAAATACTCACAACAGTTTAATATCCCACTGATGCTGAAACTAAAGTCCCATTGATCTGGATCTCAGTCAGCTGGGTGGTCACTAGTTTCTGGTCCGGATCAGAACCATTATTTACACGTCCAGACTTCCTGGTTCCATAACGAATCACATGTGAGTCTGCAAGGCTGCCAAGTCTTCAACACAAGCAGCAGCAAAAAGTAAGAAACCACCACATCCTTCCAACTGATCAGCTGAGCTGCACGTGATGGGGCGTTCAAATGCACTTAGGAAAACTCAACGCTGAACAAATAGACCTTCAGACATTCCCAAAAATTGAACAAATACAAGAGAAACTAAACGAGGATCAACATCAGAACTCGCAACCCAACAGAAACATCAGGGAGGGGAGGGGGGGAGGGGAGGGGGTGAGTCGCTGAGAACAGACGTTTTTATTCTACATGAACTGCAGGATTCAGATTTGACAACAAGGTCTAATTCTTACATACTGTAACTTTAAAAACTGCATGAATTGAAATTTACACACTGATACATAAAAAGCCCTCGACATACGCTAAAACAAACACAAGCATACCCACATGCAGGTATGTGTGCATATGCATGAGCAAACAAATCTCTGTGTAGAACTGAATATTCTCTTAGTGTTATATATAATATCCTTATGATTAACAGCAACAAATGCACTTGTACTGTTTGGGTTTGTCTCTGTGTTTTAGTTGGATCAGCCCAGAAAACCTCCAGAGGAAGATGAACAGGAGGAATAGATTCCAGACCTCCTCTGGACCTCCTGCAGTTCACCTACAGAACAAACTGGTCTGTATGTGATGCTATGAACATAGACCTGCACCACATCTGGACTCTCAAAATAACAGTCCACAGTAATAACGTAAGTTCACTAATTAAATAGCAGTACCTGTGCAACAAATTGTCAGGTCCTGGGGTTTTGTTTATTTTCACTCCATGTTGTAGCTTTTGGTTTTTCTTTAGTTGTGTTTCTTTTCCAGTCATCTGTTTTCACTCTGTGCTTTATATTAGTTTAGTCTTATTCAGTTCTCCTCATGTGTCAGCTCAGCTTCTCTTCAGTCTAGTGTTTTTCCATTCAGGTGTGTCTTGTTAGTGATTAGCTCCTCTGTTTAATTCTCTCCCAGTGTTCCCAGGTGTTCTGTGTTTGTAATCAGTTTGGTGTTTGTATTTAAGTCCCATGTGTTTTTCAGTCAGCACCATAGCCATTCCTCGTGTTCGCTCTTAGTCGTGACCCTCTGTCTCTTGCCGTTATCAGCACCCCAGCCTTAGCCCGTGTCTTAGCCCCGTCTCCGTGGTTAGCTTGGTTCTGTTCCCTCCGTTACCCTGGATTACTTTTGTGTTGTTTACCCCTTGGACTCCTCACCCCTCATGTAAGTTATTTTGCTGCCCCGTCAGCATTTTATTTTCTTCATTAAAATCTTCTTTTGTTCCTATTCCCGTTCAGCTGTGTTTTCCCTCCCACACTCACTGCACCTGGGTCCAGCATTACAACCTCAAACGTGACACAAATGGTGGTGACTTCAAGGTGTAACCGTTATTGTTGTCCATCCGGGAACAGCGCCCGGTGGCGGATGGTTTAGCAATATTGTTATCCAGGTGGAGAAATTTGGGAGAATGATGGTCCCGGGAGAGCATTAAAATTTGGGATTCTCCCGATTAAATCGGGTTGGCAAGTATAGTCGGACAAAAATAACTTATCCCCCCAGGGGGACCCAGAGGGGGGGACATCAAAAGCAAAGGGGGGGAGGGAGGGAATCCCCCCGATCCCCCCGACAAATCACACCCTGCTCATAACCCCCAAGTGGTGCAATGGATTAAAAAACTCACGGTTCAGATCAACAGAAAGCAGAAATAACGGTTTTTCAAAGTCCTTGTTTTGCACAACAGAGTCTGGCCTCATGTCTGCAGCTACAAGGACACGGATAGCATTTGTTAGCGCTTTAGCTCGGTCGGATTGTGCCACTAAAGGCTGTTTAAATGTGATTAGTGGTTGTTGTGTTAGATCCTCTCACTGACACACCAGAATGATGTCACTTCACCGCCCTTCTTCTGTCATTACAGTATTTTACAGGGAAGCCAAAATGTTCTCATACAATTTTAATTGTCATTGTTTAAAATTTTACAAAGGAAATATTTATTTACACATCTTTATTGTGTGAGGAAACAACACTGCATTTTGTAATTATTATCATTACGTTTTTCCAACGCTACATTTTGCACCCCCTAGTGGCAGCTCATGCACCCCCTAGTGGCAGCTCGCGCACCCCCTAGTGGCAGCTCATGCACCCCCTAGTGGCAGCTCACGCACCCCCTAGTGGCAGCTCGCGCACCCCCTAGTGGCAGCTCATGCACCCCCAGCTTGCACCCCCTAGTGGCAGCTCATGCGCCCCCTAGTGGCAGCTCATGCACCCCCTAGTGGCAGCTCACGCACCCCCTAGTGGCAGCTCACGCACCCCCTAGTGGCAGCTCATGCACCCCCAGCTCATGCACCCCCTAGCATGCACCCCCAGCTCATGCACCCCCTAGTGGCAGCTCATGCACCCCCTAGTGGCAGCTCCTGCACCCCCTAGTGGCAGCTCATGCACCCCCTCGTGGCAGCTCATGCACCCCCTAGTGGCAGCTCACGCACCCCCTAGTGGCAGCTCATGCACCCCCTAGTGGCAGCTCACGCACCCCCTAGTGGCAGCTCGCGCACCCCCTAGCCTAGTGGTCATGCACCCCCTAGTGGCAGCTCATGCACCCCCAGCTCATGCACCCCCTAGTGGCAGCTCATGCACCCCCTACCCCCAGCTCATGCACCCCCTAGTGGCAGCTCATGCACCCCCTAGTGGCAGCTCATGCACCCCCTAGTGGCAGCTCATGCACCCCCAGCTCATGCACCCCCTAGTGGCAGCTCATGCACCCCAGCTCATGCACCCCCTAGTGGCAGCTCATGCACCGCGCGCACCCCCTAGTGGCAGCTCGCGCACCCCCTAGTGGCAGCTCGCGCACCCCCTAGTGGCAGCTCATGCACCCCCAGCTCATGCACCCCCTAGTGGCAGCTCATGCACCCCCTAGTGGCAGCTCATGCACCCCCTAGTGGCAGCTCTTGCACCCCCTAGTGGCAGCTCATGCACCCCCAGCTCATGCACCCCCTAGTGGCAGCTCATGCACCCCCAGCTCATGCACCCCCTAGTGGCAGCTCGCGAACCCCCTAGTGGCAGCTCGCGCACCCCTAGTGGCAGCTCGTGCACCCCCTAGTGGCAGCTCGCGCACCCCCTAGTGGCAGCTCATGCACCCCCTAGTGGCAGCTCATGCACCCCCTAGTGGCAGCTCATGCACCCCCTAGTGGCAGCTCATTCACCTCCAAGTGGCAGCTCACGCACCCCCTAGTGGCAGCTCGCGCACCCCCTAGTGGCAGCTCATGCACCCCCAGCTCATGCACCCCCTAGTGGCAGCTCATGCACCCCCTAGTGGCAGCTCACGCACCCCCTAGTGGCAGCTCACGCCTAGTGGCAGCTCATGCACCCCCTAGTGGCAGCTCATGCACCCCCAAGTGGCAGCTCATGCACCGCCAGCTCATGCACCCCCTAGTGGCAGCTCATGCACCCCCAGCTCATGCACCCCCTAGTGGCAGCTCATGCACCCCCTAGTGGCAGCTCATGCACCCCCTAGTGGCAGCTCATGCACCCCCTAGTGGCAGCTCATGCACCCCCTAGTGGCAGCTCATGCACCCCCAGCTCATGCCCCCCCTAGTGGCAGCTCATGCACCCCCTAGTGGCAGCTCACGCACCCCCTAGTGGCAGCTCACGCACCCCCTAGTGGCAGCTCGCGAACCCCCTAGTGGCAGCTCGCGCAACCCCTAGTGGCAGCTCGCGCACCCCCTAGTGGCAGCTCATGCACCCCCAGCTCATGCACCCCCTAGTGGCAGCTCGCGCAACCCCTAGTGGCAGCTCGCGCACCCCCTAGTGGCAGCTCATGCACCCCCTAGTGGCAGCTCGCGCATCCCCTAGTGGCAGCTCGTGCACCCCCTAGTGGCAGCTCATGCACCCCCAGCTCATGCACCCCCTAGTGGCAGCTCATGCACCCCCTAGTGGCAGCTCATGCACCCCCTAGTGGCAGCTCGCGCACCCCCTAGTGGCAGCTCATGCACCCCCAGCTCATGCACCCCCTAGTGGCAGCTCATGCACCCCCTAGTGGCAGCTCACGCACCCCCTAGTGGCAGCTCATGCACCCCCTAGTGGCAGCTCACGCACCCCCTAGTGGCAGCTCACGCACCCCCTAGTGGCAGCTCGCGCACCCCCTAGTTGCAGCTCACTTAAGCAGGATTCATACTAATGCAGCTCCGACGTGTCGGAGACACGCATCGCCATGATATGACATCGTATGGGCTCTCCAACTGCCTCGGATGGTCGGTTGGAGTCACGCTCTATTTTCTAACTTTCCGATGGCCGCGTCGGATGGCGCACGTCTGTGATTGGTCAGCCAAACAACCCAACATAATTTCCGGTACGTCGTAACTTCCCTTTTGTAAACAGCGCGAGTGTTTGACAAATTTGTCCACATTAAAAGAGGTCTGAAGGGCAGCAGTGCCGATGCCGGCGGCCGTAAAGTCTCTGCTTTTTATTTGTTCCTCTCGTGGTTAGAACCACACAAAAACCACCGGGAGACCTCTAAGTAAGGAACGCGCCTCCTGCTGTCCTGGAGGAGAATTTCTTTGCAACAGGGTCGGAGTAGTATGAACAGAAACTGGCTCCGTCAGTACGCCGCCGTGTGGGAGCACATTTGCCTTTGTGTTAGCATGAATCCAGCTTTAGGGAATCCCTGCACTAGAGGAACAAGACAGCAGAGGATGAACTTCCTGCAACAACTGAGGAAGCTCCACCTTCACAACATTAATGATGGTGATGGAGTGGAGTGATGGTGATTTTTATATCAGCCTCTCTCAATAATGATCTCAGAACTTTGATCAAGAGTCATTTCAGTCCCAGAAATGTACAATATGTAAAATGTAGCCAACGACCTCTTTTTATGACCCAAATGGACCATGTTGTATATTAAGTGCTGAGATTATGTGCCATTTGTTCACTTAATGTAGATTTATGTATAACCAAGTGAATAAATCTAAACACGCACATTCACTTCATGCATTCCAGTTTAAAACCCATAGAAATATTTAATAATTAATTTATTAATAATTTTGTTGGCTGTTGTTTTACTAGTAATGATAGAAATACAAAGATCTTCAATCAGGTGTAACAACTTCACAAATATAACATAACCAATCATTTGTGTTCTTAATCAGTTCTTATGTAATTATGTATTTTTTTAACTACTAAACCTAAAGTACTATCAGACGTCTCTTAACTGTTTCAGACCTGAGACTCACTGAGTGTGTGTATCTGCAAGCTGCCTCAAAACTTAATGGATTAAATAGATAATCTACAGCTGATGGAGAGCAGGATTTAACTGAAGAACAACCACTGCACACAATGGCTTTCATGTTACTCTCTGCATTCTGTTCACACGTCAGCCTGACTGCTGACAGGAAGAACATCACAGAAGCATTTAAACTGGCCATCAGCAGCTTCTTACTAGACGTTCTGTAATGGGACTTAATATTAGTGAACTCTATATAATTTCAGTCTTATGGATTAAAATGTGGAACTCACAATGGTACAGCTGGTAGCGCTGCTGCCTTGTAGCTAGAAGGTCCTGGATTTAGAAACTCAGCTGGTCTTTCTGCATGGAGTTACATGTCTGGGTTTTTACACCAATAATATAACCTGGCTCTACCAGATCTATGTTTAGCCCCGCCTCTTCTCGATTCGGGGACACATACATCTGGAACTGCTCCATTTGAAACCGTCTATAAAAGGGAGGGACATCTGATATAATATTTTAATCTGATTGGAGGAGCCAGCAAGTGTCTGCCTTTGATGATTTGTCTTTAACCAATCTCAGTAAATCAAGTTCTTGTAAATCCATTCGGTAGTAAAACACACACATCGTTACTGCTAAGAAAAGCAAAACACGTCTTTACCATCAAGAAATACACAAAGTTTTTACCTTTGATCATTTTTCAATGAAGAAATCGTCTCTAGTCCTAAAACAGATTAAATATCCGCTTTTATGTGTAAATCCACCAGCAGCCATGTTTGTTTTACTTTACCTGCCAATCATACCTGAACACCCGCCCCAAAGCACAATGCTAACACATGATTGGTGCGGGCGTTTTTTTGACCAAAATAGACGGTTTTCAATGGAGCGGTACAAGACAGATTTTCGTGGGTTTGGAAAACTCCAAATCTCGTGAGAATCCGTCTTGCAGCACAAAGCTACCAATAATATGCATGTTTGGTTAATTGGTGATTAAGTTTACACTCAGTGTGATTGGTTGATTGTCTCTATGTGGCCCTGTGATGGACAGGTCATCCAGGTGTGACCCCGCCTCTCACACAGTGAATAATGGCGATAGACTCCAGCTCCCTGTGATCCTGCACAGAACCAAGCAGGTACAGAACATGGATTAAAATCCATCATGAAATTAAGTTTTACTGCATAAGAACTAGTTTTTCATGTAATCTGTGTTGATCAGTTAACTTTTGCCTTAGTTGTAATTAATATTTTTATAAGCTCCTATAAAACACGTGCTTCTCTTCAGGCTTTTAACTGCTAGAAATCAGTTTCACAACAGAACGTAGAAATGAAGCTTCTTTTTCTATGAGGTTGGATTAAAACTTCACCTTCAAATATTTTCTTTATTTTTTTTCATGTAAAATTATTCAATGCAATTAAATCACTTTTATTTTTTTTATCACCGTTTACGTTTTTTGACATTTTATTCTCAAATTAATTTTTGCATTTCATCTCCAAGTGCTTTATTTCCACCATTTAAAAAAAAATCTCTCTCATTTTTTGCTTTTGCACACAAGGACAGATAAAAGAAGGAGGTTTGATGCAGCCTTTCAAACTGTGTCATGGACAGATTCAATGTCATGTCTTTTTAAAAACTGTGTAATCCCTCCAGTTTTTGAATCAGTGAAAACTCCTGCACAGCGAACCTTTAGCAGCATATTCATGCTCAGGATTTTCATCCTGGTAGAAGAAGTGCACTTATGGAAACACAAGTTACAGCACACGTTTCTAATGAGAGCTCTTGTGACGTGTCCTTCTTATTATTCATCCTAATTTGTTTAAACTTTGACAAGGACTCTCATATTCATGTCTTCATTCTCTACGGTATCATAGCAAGAAATAAACTAATAAAACATTTCTCACATTAGCTGCAGTAATACTAGAACGTCAGTGTTGCAAATGGAACCACTGCAGCTTCTTTCTATAATGTGATGTGTGTTTAGCTTAAATTATCAGTTATCAGGTTCCTCTCCTGGAACCAGCTTCCACTTTTAATCCATCAGACACAAACTCTGTTTACTTTAAAGACTCACATTAAAACCTTTATGTTGGATCAGTCCTATAGTTACTGTTAGCTTAGATTCTCCTGATCCATCCCTTTAGTTATGCTGCTATAGTCTCAGACTGCTGGAGGTTCTCCTGATCCATCCCTTTAGTTATGCTGCTATAGTCTCAGACTGCTGGAGGTTCTCCTGATCCATCCCTTTAGTTATGCTTCTATAGTCTCAGACTGCTGGAGGTTCTCCTGATCCATCCCTTTAGTTATGCTGCTATAGTCTCAGACTGCTGGAGGTTCTCCTGATCCATCCCTTTAGTTATGCTTCTATAGTCTCAGACTGCTGGAGGTTCTCCTGATCCATCCCTTTAGTTATGCTGCTATAGTCTCAGACTGCTGGAGGTTCTCCTTATCCATCCCTTTAGTTATGCTTCTATAGTCTCAGACTGCTGGAGGTTCTCCTGATCCTTCCCTTTAGTTATGCTTCTATAGTCTCAGACTGCTGGAGGTTCTCCTGATCCTTCCCTTTAGTTATGCTGCTAGACTTCTGGAGGACATACTGTCCACATGTCTTCACTCTGCTGTCTCTCTTTACTCTTCATGTTTGTATTGATTGTTACTGCTGCCATTAACTGTTTCTCTGTTTATCTTTCTATAGACATGACGACTGGCCCAAATCCATCAGTGTTTGTCTCTTTCCTGTCCTCTCAGACCCCAGTGGGTCCAGACAGAACTCATCCTGGTTCTGGTTCTGCTGGAGGTTTTTGTTTAGCCCAGTTTAGTGGTTCTTTATGTTTTACCAATTGGCATTTTATAACTTACTGAATCTGATTCTTTAACAATTGAATCAAAGTGTCTGTATGTAATTGGTTCTGAATCTGGACCTGTTGATGTGAACTGGACCTGTTTCTGGATGGTGCTTTGAGATGATATTTGTTGTGACGAGGTTTGATACAAATAAACTGAAATGAAGTGATTTACATTGGAATTCACTTGTTTCCGTGAGGAGCAGCATCTCTATTTCAAGCTCCTTCTGGATCATTAAACTCCTGATTTTATCTCTGAGGCTGAAGGTTTTTATAAAAATAACTCTGAATCTGGAGTGTTGATGTTTGTTTTTTCACATAGTGCCTTGAAATTACTTTTGTTATGAACTGGTGCTAAATAAATAAAACTCCAATCAGTTTAATTGAATGATTTATATTCAGGTCATGTGTTACACTGTCACTCAGTTCTGCTGCACGTCTGTCCCTGTTAATCTCCCACTGCTTATTTCTTTAATGTGTTATTATTTTTTTACCATATTCATGACTTTTTTTAACTTCTTTCTGTCCATCATATGGAAACTCTTAAAGGCAAGTGAAAAATATTCTCATTTTCAACATCTGACAAAGTTTCTGTTTTTCATTTGACCTTTTGAACAATTACCAGATTAAAGAAAACATTTTGGGAGAAATTAATGTTTTCAAATTTTTCCCCTTGTTTCTTATTTTTTGCCCTGAATGACAACGGAAAAAAACAACTTGGGCAGATTTATGTTGCACAGTTCACAGCTAACGTCGTCATGGCAGACTGCATTGTGTTGAATAATCAGCTGTTCTAGTTTTAAATAACAGCAAAAAAGTTTAACCACACATTAACAGTGGCATGAAACTTTACTGTCAGCTGATTAAAACTCTTCTGTATGAGTGTGTTTGTGAAAGTCTACATAACAAATTCCCAGCATGCATCACACATTTCACACTGTCCATTGACAGTGGACAGTGCTGGCCTGCCTCGGACTAACACCAACCAGATGAGAAGGTATCTGTCTCATCCATGTCACCTTAGGGGCTCCGGAAGTTTTAGGACAAAAAGAAAATAAATAACTAAATAAATAATCTGTGTCCAAATTCAGGGTCTGCATCCTTCCAAGGTCGTATTTCAAGGATGTTACGTCACAGCGCCGTAGGGTGTCCAAACTCCAAGGATTCCTTAAATACTTCCAACAAATGCATCCTGCTTTTCCTCATTGGTCTGATGTATCCTTTAACATTCTACATCAGTGGCGGCTGGTGAAATATTTTTTGGGCGGGGCTTCATAAATCCAATTAAGTGACGGTCGATAAAACACTTGTAAAGATGAGTTAATGTAAACCCTGTAGAAAAATACATTTTCAACTTCAGTTAAATATTTAACAAAGACTTTATTCAATTGTAAAAATAAAACTATTTACCAGAACAGGTTAATCTAGTCAGCCAAACACACACATTCTGGGTATTAACATTAAATGTTGTATTTTAAGTAATATTTAATATAATATAAACATTAAATATGTTTGATCATTTTAATTGTCCAGTACTAGATAACCCTCCACAGTTGTGTCCAGTGTGTCTCAGGAAACGTCCCACTGTGCTGTAGAGACAGTTCTCCATGCAGCAGGTCACACTGACGAGATGAGTGAAGACAAAACACTCCTCAATGTGCAGCAGGATGGTGTCACACACCTGGAAAACTGGTTTTATATTATAATAAACTTACAGACATCTACTAGTTATAATATTAAACTTCCTAACAACTTGTTTTTTTCTTTACAGACTTCTCTATCACTGGGTTTAACAAGTTTCCCTTCTGTTCAGTTTTATTCTACCAGAAAACAAAAAGAAAACATTGTTCTGCCATTGTCACTGCTTTCCTTTCTCATTTATCAGCTGTTTGATAGCAGATAATCTCACGGTACTTTAACGTGGTTTGGGGCACCTAAAAAATCGCCCTTTGTGAAGTTATTTTCTCTGCGTTTATTGGATTTATTGGATAAATTAATAAATAGCTCTTCCTTTTGGCAGTGCAGATCTGT
Source organism: Pachypanchax playfairii (assembly GCA_006937955.1). NCBI lineage: Eukaryota > Metazoa > Chordata > Actinopteri > Cyprinodontiformes > Aplocheilidae > Pachypanchax > Pachypanchax playfairii. The sequence goes on from SSNP01000286.1 coordinate 140,117, forward strand.
TATTGGCTAATTCGATCTAAGAGCCCGCCTCCTGAGGGCGATTTCTCCAGCGCCCCAGAGCTGAACTAGACATATGAGAAGTGAAGAAGCAGGAAGAAATCATGTTTTACAAAGTAATTTCTATCTTTCAGGAATCATTTATACAATCTTCTCAGCGTCTTTTTGACTCTAAATACATGTAAATAAAAAAAATGAAAATAAATATTTCTTATTTGTTGCCACATCATGTTTTTTAATAGGGAGGGTGGTGCAGGTTTCAGTGTTTGGACCGTACTGGAGGAGAACTTTATACACCAGGTTCCTCTGATCACTGTTGTTGCTGTATGTTATATAACATTCTGCAACATCACAGAGTGGAACCTGAAGACGTCTTTACTGCAGATTAATAATATATTTTATATCTTCCTTCATATTTGAAGCTCCAATGGCTCAAATTTCATTTTCTGTTTGTGTCTTTCTTTCACTCGTAAGAGAAAAATCACTGTCAAACTCCTCATTTATATATTACTGTTTGCACCTGTTAACAATTACGCAATCAGTCTTAGTAGATCGCCCTTGGCGCAAAACTTTTGCCGCGCACGCAATTTTGCGCTCCTTACCTGGAATATTGATAAATGAGGCCCATTGTGTTTTTTGCTGTATTTTAAGTTTGTTCTTCATTAAAACATCTTTTTAGGTTTTCTTGCTGCTTGTCTGCAGCTGCTAGCCTCGACAGACACATTCTCACCAGTTTATGACAAACAGCTTTTTGTTTCTTTCTCAGCAAACAAACGTTTTATAACTGTGGCAACATGATTTCACAAGTTTTCACAACTCAGACTTTTATTTTCTTTCAGTCATTTTAATTAACACATTGTATAAAGACTTTGAAGGCTAAAACATTCCTCTCTGGCTCACATGTGAGGACAGATGGTGACAGCACATCTGCTGCCTCCCATTAGAGATGTTCCATCAGACTATCATGACCTCTGACCTTCAGTCCATGTTTGTTCTGTTTCAGCTCATTGACATTCTCATGTTTGACCGTGTATTTAGGTACATTTCTTGTTACCGTCACTTAGCGGATGAACGACCATAAATCAGTTTAATGAAGCGTTTAATCAGCACCTTCAGAGCAGAATAATCTGCTTTTATTTCCAACCAATAAACAGAAGTATAGCTCACTAGATATGTCCTCATATCTTCATCTGGTGTATTAAATATGAGGAACATGTTACCTGTAGTGGCTCTAAACATTCTACCCTATTACAACAACTACAGTAAAGCTAAGTGGGTGAACCACAATGACTCACCTGCAGACATTTGTGTAACAAAAGATGGAAGTCAATTCAGTTCCACTCTAAAATCCTTGGTAAATGTGTCCTTAGCAACATCAACAGAAGAGTTGCATTGTTACAACGGCAGCTCAAATTGTCCGTGTAATGCTGAATGTTTCTGTGTTGTGCATAGAGGCGTGTTCATATACCTGCTAACCCATAAAAACACATGGTGACACGTGGTGGCTGGAACTTTCCCATCCTCAGGTTTAACCTATAAACACACAGTTATTACATGTTATTAAATACATATACTAACTGTACATAATTGTACTCTGTTTATTATTTTATAGCATCAACAAATCTGTGAGTATATTTTTATATTTACATGATGACAGAATTTTTTGGCATGATATCTGTATCCTGCTTTTGCAGTTGAATTTCTTTCTACAGTCTCTGGATGTCAACAGTAAGCTCATCATCTTTGTTGCTTGTATGCCCAATAATGTCAACATTTGTTCATGACTTACTTATAACAGTCTCCTTCCCACTGTAATAACTTTGGGGGCTGAAATTCTGTATGTGGCCAACAAGTGAAATCGTGGTCCTTCCTTACATAAATATTTCAACATGACCAGGGATTTAAGGACATATTCTCACTGTGACTCTCTTATGGCAGACTGTGCTCTGTTTGCTTCAGAAAGCTGTTCCACTCTCATGGATTTGAATGCTGACCTTATACAAAAACAGTCCATGTATTATAGTAGATGTTTCAGTCGTCGGCTTGTCAGTGTGCTTTGTGCATGCAAGGTTCAGTGGTTGTGCATTTGCTTTAATAGCAAAATGAAAATAGACTTTTGCTAGAGAAAGTGCCTATTGGATGCATTACTAATGATTGTAAAGATAAGATCTGCTGACATCACACTGACTTTCAGGGCCTAATGTGCAGATCTGGTCTCCATCATCAGTTGTGCTCTAATAAGATAAATACCTCACATCAGACTCGATGTGGAGATTTTTCCCACTGAAGGACACTTTGATTTTGCAGACTGTGCACGAGGCCTGTGAGCCACTGTGCTTAATCCCCTATTTATGCACTGGGCTTTCTGAGAGAGATATAAAGGGGGGCAGTGACAGGAGCTTCCCAGGCCTCACATACAGTTGGGCTCAGAGGGAGCATTCATCTGTCTTAGGGAGCACTCGCTATGCTTATCTTAATTGATGGCAAGCTATTTCTGGCTGCCATGCAACAGCCTCTCACATTATTCTTCCCCCCCACCCCTTTGCCTCTTCTCACTACCTCGCTGGCTCTCTCTAGCTCTTCCCCACTCTCAATTTCCTTTCTGTTTATCTCATTCCCTTTTTCTGTGGTCCTCCTACACCAGTTCCCTTTCTCTGAGTCTGACTCAACCTATATCCCCTCACTTCTTGCTGGGTGATTTATTGGCTCTGGTCCACCTGGTCTGAATTTCCCTCTATATTATGGAAATCTTGTGATGCTCGACGGCAGCAGTGATGTAGGCCAGCTCCCCCGAGGGAAGCATACAGGCTAAACTCTGCATCAGCTGCTCCATTACACACACAAATGCACACAGTCCTTAAGGTATTGTTTGAGCTTTGAACACCATCGAGAATGTTTTCAGTCTTTATATGAAGATTTTCAGGAGTCAGCTGTTTCATTTCGATCGTTTTTGATTTAATCTCTTGAACATCCCATCCCCAGTGGTTTTGAGCAGCAGAGTGATATGACTAATCTGACTAGATATGAGTGAAAGCCAAAATGATTTACTGGCTTATTTTTGATGCATACTGCTACAATATCTATGTTTCCTGATCCACCTGGCTTATCTTTTGATCCATTCATCAAAACCTCCCCCAGGCTCTACGTTTCTCCACAATTGCACATGCTCGCTCACATTAGAGCTGAAATTGGTGACTACATGCTGTTGCACTGAAATGCTATGAATCTTTGAAAGGTCTGAAGTAAAGATTTCAAAGGTTTTTGCTTCTTCTTCTCTTCTTCACTCTGTTTTTCTTCAGCTGTAATGAAAGAGGGTAAATTCTGCTGCTCCAACGTTCATCTTGTAAATAATCTGCCTGACAGTCAGTTTGGTTGGAGTAAGCTAGCTCAGCTAAAACAATACAGCTTTTTAAAGTAACTGATTCTAAATAAACCTTAAATACAGATTATTTATCTGTATGTTTCCATAGATGTCTGGAAAGGCAACAAATTCACCAAAACCCTTTTTTTATTTATTTATGAGAATAAAGTTTGAGTTCAGTATAATAATTATCTGTTTAATAAAATGTTATTATTGTGATTGGTTTTACAAAATACTTTTATTGTGTCTAAGAATATAAGATAAATGTGTCACAGGGTAAAAGATGTGATTCACACATGTATGTTCCATTCAGAGCTGAAACAATATGAATGTTTTATAAAATATATTTATCAAGTTTTTACATGTCAGTGAATTCAAAATGGTAAAATTTCAACATGTTATATGATGTTTATGTTACATTATGAAAATCACTGCTTTCTGTATTTATTTTGGTTTTTAGGGGCTGGACACACGGGAGACGACATCGTCTCTCCTACATTCATTTTCAATGAGACATGCGCGTCAAACAGATAATCTCATGTCTCCCTGCTGCTCAGCGAAATGCAAAAATCATGCATGTGAAATTTCGCGCTCATACATGTACCGTGCACACGCAGGCCTGCGAATCCCAGAAGTTTGAGAAAATTTCAACTTTTCATCGCTGTCGCTCAGACGAGGACCAATCAGACGAGGTTTCATTGACCAATGAGCTGACAGGAAGCTGCTCGGTCATCTCCAGGAAAACATGGAGGAAACTTTGAATTCAACCCGTTTAGATATTTTTCATCTCTTGTACAACAAAGTCAGAAGTGAGATTTCACTTTACTCCAGCAAAATCTTATGACACGTCATATCTAGCCTTTTTCACCCTTGAACTGCTTTGACACTCAAAAATTCCCTCCAATCTATCAGCCAATCAGAACCTCACCTGGAACAGAGCACGTCGCTGGCTTGTGTCGCTGGTTGCTGCTGCACGCCGCCTCCCGTGTGTCGAGCACCTTACTCAGCAGCTCAGCTCTTTTGGAATTGGGGTTTTTGGGACTCTTTGCCCCGTCAGTTCCAGCTCAGTCAGTCAGATCTAGAGGAGGATGTAATGTAGATGTTAGTAAATTAGTTTATTGATTTTATATTAAGTGATTTAAAAGATCCAGCTCAGTAAAATGGTCTTTTTGGCAATAGTTTGTGATCCAGAGTGCATGTAAATAAGCATTAGTGATGCCCATCATGCGCTGTGAGCAGGTCTGTGTTTGTTACTATCAATATACTTTGAATAACTTTATTATACTTTGAGTTTTCTGAGAAGACTTTTTATATTATATTTATATTATATTATATGTGTTATTTCTTGATTCTACAGATTTTTGTCCAGAAATCAGAATTGCAGATGAAGAAAAATCATTTGTTTTTGTTCTCTGACTCCAGGCGTTGTCTTCTCACGTCCACACCTCTTGGCTCTTTTCTGTCCCATTGGAATGAATGAACGAACGAACGAACGAACGAACGAACGAACGAACGAACGAACGAATGAATGAATGAATGAATGAATGAATGAATGAATGAATGAATGAATGAATGAATGAATGAATGGAGAGAAATAAAATCCTCTCACGCAGCGCCCTCTTGTGGCGCTGTTTGAGATTGAAAAAAAACACCTCAGCAGGGAAGAGATACTACGTAACACAGTGAGGACATTAAGGGGCATTAATGCAACGTGTCATGTGATTATGTATGTGAGAGGAATGTAAACACCGTTGCTGAGCAACGCTCTCAGATGTTTTGTGTCAGGAAATCACTGTCCTTGAGAGTCTGTTCACCCCAGTTTCAGGTGTCTGGAGTGGGCGGGGGACAGGAGAGGGGAGCCGAGTGTCCCGTCAGCGTCTCCTCAGGGGAGCTTGGAATGTTTTCCTTCAGGCCCAGTCAAAATAAGATAAGAGGGATTAGGGCAGAACCGAAGAATTCAACAGCCTTGAGTCCTTATGGTGCCGCTTTTCAGTGGAAGTCCAAAACAGCCAAAATGGACCAAATCAGATGAAAACAGCCAATCAATCAATCAATCAATCAATCAATCAATCAATCAATCAATCAATCAATCAATCAATCAATCAATCAATCAATCAATCAATCAATCAATCAATCAATCACACAGAACTGAACCTGCAGCTTCTCCTACATGACACCCATCCTTCCAGTGAGATCCAAACCACATCAGTTTATAATCCAGACCCCCCCTGAGCTTTCAGTCCGACTGCTGCCAGATAAGGTTACATACTTTCCATTTGTTTTCTGAATTTGTCGATACGTCAGGTGACTGCCAGCTCCAATCAGCAGGTTCCCACGATCAATAATCCAAATATATCCGTCCTCCACCGACAGAGCAAGTGTCGAGTCTGGGCATGATGGCTCCCCCTTCACGACCCTTGACTTGGAATAAAATTAATTTCCCAGTGTGTAAGTGATCACTATACCAGATCGGGGGGGCAGGAGAAGACAAGAAAGCATGCGTCCTCACCAAGACCAAGCAGGAAAAAAAAGAAAGAAAAATAGAAAGAAGGAGTTAAGAGCTCAGTACAGCCTTCGTCTCGATGACCCATCAAACAGCTGCAAACACGTTACACCTGTTTTTTGGGCCTTTTCCTTTGGCCTCCTTATTACAGCCTTTTAAAGAAACCAGCATTTTTAGTTCATGGCAGGTCAGTGTCTTCTCAAAGTGCCATGATGACCTTTGGCATAGGGCCACCAGTCTCACACTGTTCATAGATTATTTATATTTACTTTTATGTATAAAAGTCACACAGGCTGTAAGAAATCATTTTTTACTCAATGTTTTCAAGGAGAAAACTGCTTCCAAATTTCTGGATTTTATATTATTTCTGTTTCACATTTAAATGCACAATAAACTATTGTTGCTTCTAGAAATGTACTCTTCCCCCTATTCATGATGAGTGGAGCAACACAATCCAGTTAACCTCATGGAAACTGGAAAGGTCCTGCCTGGTTTTGAACCTTCTCATTGCAAGGCAGCAGTTACTAACTGCACCACCGTGCAGCCACAGGAACCAGACAGCTGGGTTGAATCATCAATCATCAGTATTTTCTGATTAACCTCTGCTGTAATTATATTTTCTATCTGGGACGTCATTATGAACTCAAAGGTTAATAAAAATAATCAGAGAAGACTGTGATGAAACACTATCAGCTGTTCAGTCTCTGCACCATCAGTCAGAACAAGATGAAGATGATAGAGAGTTGGTTTGTTTACATTTTGGGAAAAATGTTGATTGTGAAAGATGGTTAAATGTTATATTTAGATAATCATCATCAACATGAATATTGAATCTCCTACTATAATGATTTTATCAGTTTTCAATAATAAATCTGATAAAAAGTCTGAACATTCAGACAGAAACTCAGAATAAGAGCCGAGAGGACGAGAATAATAAATAAAAACAAGTCTGAAAGACTCAATGAACTATAATTAATAACTGATCTATAGCTAATCAATAGACCTGATTGGAAACTAGCTGCTGCTCCTCCTTGAGTTAATACGTTAAAACTAACAGGATCCTCCTGCTGCAGGTTTCTGTAAGACTCAATAATCAATAAGATGATCACTTATCAATCATTAACTAACAAAGATCTAATAATCAATAAGACACATCTAATGCTTTTATTTTTTGTTCTGTAACACTAACAGTGTTTATTTTAATCAGATGATTTATTGTTCTTGAGCTGATTTTATGTTTATTTAATGAATAATGATAATAAGTTATTTAATTTGGATGGTGGTTGAACAGACATCGTCTCTGTGGGAATGTGGAAGGAGAACATCAGAGAAGCTGCAGAGACGTGTGTAACTCTGCTTCCTGGACTGGACTGTGGTCTGGACCATAGTCTGGACCATGGACTAGACCCTGGACTGGACCCTGGTCTGGACCATGATCTGGGTCCTGGACTGGACCATGGTCTGGATCCTAGACTGGACCATGGTCTGGACCATAGTCTGAACCCTGGACTGGACCCAACAATAGCTACGTTTACATGCGCCAAGTTTCCCCAATCTGATTAAAATCTTGATCGATCTGAATTCCCAAATCCCTGTTTACATGGACACTAACTGAAATGATCTGATCATGCCATGAGTACACATGCACCAAGCACTCGATCATGTTAAATGAGTTGAGCATGCGCACAGCGAGTTGTCTTTCCGGGGGAAGAAAAAAAAGTAAACAAACTCCGTCCTTTCTGCACGTCTTTCCCGCCCCATCGTGTGCTCGAGCTGACTCACGTTATCCCCAATATGGACCTTCTGCAGGTGATTACCTTTATGTTTGGGTTTTTACTGGTCGCATTAACCAAGCTAGAGGCTGAATACATATTACTACTGCTCCTCCACCACAGGAGAGGAGAGCAGGATGACAGGATGACTGCACCAGCAGACCACTTCTGTTTACCTCCCGCCATGTTTTCTACTTGGGTCTGCGAAAGCAGAAAGACGTCACGCTGAAGTTGTACGCATGCGCAGTGGGCTCTTTTCACCCTTTCTTTCCGAATGGGTGTGTACATGCACGTCTATCTGAATGAAGATCGGACAAAACCACCCCTCTCGATCGGAAGTAAATTTCTTTCTGATCAGGCTGCATCGGATCAAAACATACATACAAAACAAACATTACATGACGTCTTTTTTATCCGATTGGGCGTTTATTCCGATTAAATGTGCCCATGTAAACGTAGCTAATGATAACCTGCGTCAGTGAGGTTGTCAGTAATTTAATTCATTCACACAATTAATTCAACAAAAACCGATGAGTGGAACCAATGTTGGAAAAACCAGGTCCACCTGTTCTGTTTCTTTACTGGTATTTTAGGATTTTTGTTAAAAATTTTTAAAAACGGAATGTTTTACCTGTTGTAGATAACTCTGACTGACCTCAGCTAACTAGAACACTACACTAACAAGTACACTGCACTAACTAGTACACTGCACTAACAAATACACTGCGCTAACAAGTACACTGCACTAACAAGTACACTGCATTAACAAGTACACTGCACTAACAAACACACTGCACTAACAAGCACACTGCACTAACAAGCACACTGCACTAACAAGTACACTGCATTAACAAGTACACTGCACTAACAAACACACTGCACTAACAAGTACACTGCATGAACAAGTACACTGCATGAACAAACACACTACACTAACAAGTACACTGCACTAACTAGTACAATGCACTAACAAACACACTGCACTAACAAGTACACTGCATTAACAAGTACACTGCACTAACAAACACACTGCACTAACAAACACACTGCACTAACAAGTACACTGCATTAACAAGTACACTGCACGAACAAACACACTGCACTAACAAGTACACTGCATGAACAAGTACACTGCATGAACAAGTACACTGCATGAACAAGTACACTGCACGAACAAACACACTGCACTAACAAGTACACTGCATGAACAAGTACACTGCATGAACAAACACACTACACTAACAAGTACACTGCACTAACAAGTACACTGCACTAACTAGTACACTGCACTAACAAACACACTGCACTAACAAGTACACTGCATTAACAAGTACACTGCACTAACAAACACACTGCACTAACAAACACACTGCACTAACAAGTACACTGCACGAACAAGTACACTGCATGAACAAGTACACTGCATGAACAAGTACACTGCATGAACAAACACACTGCACTAACAAGTACACAGCACTAACAAGTACACTGCACTAACAAACACACTGCACTAACAAGCACACTGCACTAATAAAACATTGCACTAACAAACACACTACACTAACAAGTACACAGCACTAACAAGTACACTGCACTAACAAACACACTACACTAACAAACACACTGCACTAACAAGCACACTGCACTAACAAGTACACAGCACTAACAAGCACACTGCACTAACAAACATACTGCACGAACAAGTACACTGCACTAACAAACTTTCTGCACTAACAAGCACACTGCACTAACAAGCACACTGCACTAACAAACACACTGCACTAACAAGCACACTGCACTAACAAACACACTGCACTAATAAAACATTGCACTAACAAACACACTACACTAACAAACACACTACACTAACAAACACACTGCACTAACAAGCACACTGCACTAACAAACACACTACACTAACAAACACACTGCACTAACAACACATTGCACTAACAAACACACTACACTAACAAGTACACTCCACTAATAAAACACTGCACTAACAAACACACTGCACTAACAACCACACTGCACTAACAAGCACACTGCACTAATAAAACACTGCACTAACAAACACACTGCACTAACAAGCACACTGCACTAATAAAACATTGCACTAACAAACACACTGCACTAACAAGTACACAGCACTAACAAGTACACTGCACTAACAAACACACTGCACTAACAAGTACACTGCACTAACAAGTACACTGCACTAACAAACACACTGCACTAACAAGCACACTGCACTAACAAACACACTGCACTAACAAGCACACTGCACTAACAAGCACACTGCACTAACAAGCACACTGCACTAACAAACACACTACACTAACAAACACACTACACTAACAAACACACTGCACTAACAAGCACACTGCACTAACAAACACACTACACTAACAAGTACACTGCACGAACAAGTACACTGCATGAACAAACACACTACACTAACAAGTACACTGCACTAACTAGTACACTGCACTAACAAACACACTGCACTAACAAGTACACTGCATTAACAAGTACACTGCACAAACAAACACACTGCACTAACAAACACACTGCACTAACAAGTACACTGCACTAACAAGCACACTGCACTAACAAACACACTGCACGAACAAGTACACTGCACGAACAAGTACACTGCATGAACAAGTACACTGCATTAACAACACACTGCACTAACAAGCACACTGCACTAATAAAACATTGCACAAACAAACACACTGCACTAACAAGTACACAGCACTAACAAGTACACTGCACTAACAAACACACTGAACTAACAAACACACTGCACTAACAAACACACTCCACTAACAAGTACACTGCACTAACAAACACACTACACTAACAAACACACTGCACTAACAAGCACACTGCACTAATAAAACATTGCACTAACAAACACACTGCACTAACAAGTACACAGCACTAACAAGTACACTGCACTAACAAACACACTGCACGAACAAGTACACTGCATGAACAAGTACACTGCACGAACAAACACACTGCACTAACAAGCACACTGCACTAACAAACATACTGCACTAACAAGCACACTGCACTAATAAAACATTGCACTAACAAACACACTGCACTAACAAGAACACAGCACTAACAAGTACACTGCACTAACAAACACACTGCACTAACAAGTACACTGCATTAACAAGTACACTGCACTAACAAACACACTGCACTAACAAACACACTGCACTAACAAACACACTACACTAACAAACACACTGCACTAACAAGTACACTGCACGAACAAGTACACTGCACGAACAAACACACTGCACTAACAAGTACACTGCACGAACAAGTACACTGCACGAACAAACACACTACACTAACAAACACACTGCACTAACAAGCACACTGCACTAACAAGTACACAGCACTAACAAGCACACTGCACTAACAAACATACTGCACGAACAAGTACACTGCACTAACAAACTTTCTGCACTAACAAGCACACTGCACTAACAAACTTACTGCACTAACAAGCACACTGCACTAACAAGCACATTGCACTAACAAACACACTACACTAACAAATACACTGCACTAATAAAACACTGCACTAACAAACACACTGCACTAACAAGCACACTGCACTAATAAAACACTGCACTAACAAACACACTGCACTAACCAGCACACTGCACTAACAAGTACACAGCACAAACAAGCACACTGCACTAACAAACACACTACACTAACAAACACACTGCACTAACAAACACACTGCACTAACAAACACACTGCACTAACAAGCACACTGCACTAACAAACACACTGCACTAACAAGCACACTGCACTAACAAACTTACTGCACTAACAAGTACACTACACTAACAAACACACTGCACTAACAAACACACTGCACTAACAAACACACTACACTAACAAACACACTACACTAACAAGCACACTGCACCAACAAACACACTGCACTAACAAACACACTGCACTAACAAGCACACTGCACTAACAAACACACTGCACTAACAAACACACTACACTAACAAACACACTGCACTAACAAACACACTGCACTAACAAACACACTACACTAACAAACACACTGCACTAACAAACACACTGCACTAACAAGCACACTGCACTAACAAACACACTACACTAACAAACACACTACACTAACAAGCACACTGCACCAACAAACACACTGCACTAACAAACACACTGCACTAACAAGCACACTGCACCAACAAACACACTGCACTAACAAACACACTGCACTAACAAGCACACTGCACGAACAAACACACTGCACTAACAAACACACTACACTAACAAACACACTACACTAACAAACACACTGCACTAACAAACACACTACACTAACAAACACACTACACTAAAAAACACACTACACTAACAAACACACTGCACTAACAAACACACTGCACTAACAAGCACACTGCACTAACAAACACACTACACTAACAAACACACTGCACTAACAAGCACACTGCACTAACAAACACACTACACTAACAAACACACTACACTAACAAGCACACTGCACTAACAAACACACTGCACTAACAAACACACTGCACTAACAAACACACTGCACTAACAAACACACTGCACTAACAAACACACTGCACTAACAAACACACTGCACTAACAAGTACACAGCACTAACAAGTACACTGCACTAACAAACACACTGCACGAACAAGTACACTGCATGAACAAGTACACTGCATGAACAAGTACACTGCACGAACAAACACACTGCACTAACAAGTACACTGCACTAACAAGTACACTGCACTAACAAAACACTGCACTAACAAGCACACTGCACTAACAAACACACTGCACTAACAAACACCCTGCACTAACAAGCACACTGCACTAACAAACACACTACACTAACAAACACACTGCACTAATAAAACACTGCACTAACAAACACACTGCACTAACAAGTACACAGCACTAACAAGTACACAGCACTAACAAGCACACTGCACTAACAAACATACTGCATGAACAAGTACACTGCACTAACAAACTTTCTGCACTAACAAGCACACTGCACTAACAAACTTACTGCACTAACAAGCACACTGCACTAACAAGCACATTGCACTAACAAGTACACAGCACTAACAAGCACACTGCACTAACAAACATACTGCACGAACAAGTACACTGCACTAACAAACTTTCTGCACTAACAAGCACACTGCACTAACAAACTTACTGCACTAACAAGCACACTGCACTAACAAGCACATTGCACTAACAAACACACTACACTAACAAGTACACTGCACTAATAAAACACTGCACTAACAAACACACTGCACTAACAAGCACACTGCACTAATAAAACATTGCACTAACAAACACACTACACTAACATTTACACTGCACTAATAAAACACTGCACTAACAAACACACTGCACTAACAAGTACACAGCACTAACAAGTACACAGCACTAACAAGCACACTGCACTAACAAACATACTGCATGAACAAGTACACTGCACTAACAAACTTTCTGCACTAACAAGCACACTGCACTAACAAACTTACTGCACTAACAAGCACACTGCACTAACAAGCACATTGCACTAACAAGTACACAGCACTAACAAGCACACTGCACTAACAAACATACTGCACGAACAAGTACACTGCACTAACAAACTTTCTGCACTAACAAGCACACTGCACTAACAAACTTACTGCACTAACAAGCACACTGCACTAACAAGCACATTGCACTAACAAACACACTACACTAACAAGTACACTGCACTAATAAAACACTGCACTAACAAACACACTGCACTAACAAGCACACTGCACTAACAAACACACTGCACTAACAAGCACACTGCACTAACAAACTTACTGCACTAACAAGTACACTACACTAACAAACACACTGCACTAACAAACACACTGCACCAACAAACACACTGCACTAACAAACACACTACACTAACAAACACACTGCACCAACAAACACACTGCACTAACAAGCACACTGCACTAACAAACACACTACACTAACAAACACACTACACTAACAAGCACACTGCACCAACAAACACACTGCACTAACAAACACACTGCACTAACAAGCACACTGCACTAACAAACACACTGCACTAACAAGCACACTACACTAACAAACACACTGCACTAACAAACACACTGCACTAACAAACACACTGCACTAACAAACACACTACACTAACAAACACACTACACTAACAAACACACTACACTAACAAGCACACTGCACCAACAAACACACTGCACTAACAAACACACTGCACTAACAAACACACTGCACTAACAAACACACTGCACTAACAAGCACACTGCACTAACAAACACACTGCACTAACAAACACACTCCACTAACAAACTTACTGCACTAACAAGTACACTACACTAACAAACACACTGCACTAACAAGCACACTGCACCAACAAACACACTACACTAACAAACACACTGCACTAACAAACACACTGCACTAACAAGCACACTGCACTAACAAACACACTGCACTAACAAACACACTGCACTAACAAGCACACTGCACTAACAAACACACTGCACTAACAAGCACACTGCACTAACAAACACACTGCACTAACAAACACACTGCACCAACAAACACACTGCACTAACAAACACACTACACTAACAAACACACTACACTAACAAACACACTGCACTAACAAGCACACTGCACTAACAAACACACTGCACTAACAAACACACTACACTAACAAACACACTGCACTAACAAACACACTGCACCAACAAACACACTGCACTAACAAACACACTACACTAACAAACACACTACACTAACAAACACACTGCACTAACAAGCACACTGCACTAACAACCACACTACACTAACAAACACACTGCACTAACAAACACACTGCACTAACAAGCACACTGCACCAACAAACACACTGCACTAACAAACACACTTCACTAACAAGCACACTGCACTAATAAAACATTGCACTAACAAACACACTGCACTAACAAGTACACAGCACTAACAAGTACACTGCATCAACAAGTACACTGCATGAACAAGTACACTGCATGAACAAACACACTGCACTAACAAACACACTACACTAACAAACACACTACACTAACAAACACACTGCACTAACAAGCACACTACACTAACAAACACACTACACTAACAAACACACTACACTAACAAGCACACTGCACCAACAAACACACTGCACTAACAAACATACTGCACTAACAAGCACACTGCACTAACAAACACACTGCACTAACAAGCACACAGCACTAACAAGTACACTGCACTAACAAACACACTACACTAACAAACACACTGCACTAACAAGCACACTGCACTAACAAACACACTACACTAACAAACACACTACACTAACAACCACACTGCACCAACAAACACACTACACTAACAAACACACTGCACTAACAAGCACACTGCACCAACAAACACACTGCACTAACAAACACACTGCACTAACAAGCACACTGCACTAACAAACACACTGCACTAACAAGCACACTGCACTAATAAAACACTGCACTAACAAACACACTGCACTAACAAGCACACTGCACTAATAAAACATTGCACTAACAAGCCACTGCACTAACAAACACACTGCACTAACAAACACACTGCACTAATAACACACTGCACTAACAAACACACTGCACTAAAAAAACATTGCACTAACAAACACACTACACTAACAAGTACACAGCACTAACAAGCACACTGCACTAACAAACACACTGCACTAACAAACACACTGCACTAACAAACACACTACACTAACAAACACACTACACTAACAAACACACTGCACTAACAAACACACTACACTAACAAACACACTACACTAACAAGCACACTGCACCAACAAACACACTGCACTAACAAACACACTGCACTAACAAGCACACTGCACTAACAAACACACTGCACTAACAAGCACACTACACTAACAAAACATTGCACTAACAAACACACTGCACTAACAAACACACAGCACTAACAAGCACACTGCACTAACAAGCACACTGCACTAACAAGTACACAGCACTAACAAGCACACTGCACTAACAAACTTACTGCACTAACAAGCACACTGCACTAACAAACACACTACACTAACAAACACACTACACTAACAAGCACACTGCACCAACAAACACACTGCACTAACAAACACACTGCACTAACAAGCACACTGCACTAACAAACACACTGCACTAACAAGCACACTGCACTAACAAACTTACTGCACTAACAAGTACACTACACTAACAAACACACTGCACTAACAAACACACTGCACCAACAAACACACTGCACTAACAAACACACTACACTAACAAACACACTACACTAACAAACACACTGCACTAACAAACACACTGCACTAACAAGCACACTGCACCAACAAACACACTGCACTAACAAACACACTGCACTAACAAGCACACTGCACTAACAAACACACTACACTAACAAACACACTACACTAACAAGCACACTGCACCAACAAACACACTGCACTAACAAACACACTGCACTAACAAGCACACTGCACTAACAAACACACTGCACTAACAAACACACTGCACTAACAAACACACTACACTAACAAACACACTACACTAACAAACACACTGCACTAACAAACACACTACACTAACAAACACACTACACTAACAAGCACACTGCACCAACAAACACACTGCACTAACAAACACACTGCACTAACAAGCACACTGCACTAACAAACACACTGCACTAACAAGCACACTGCACTAACAAACACACTGCACTAACAAACACACTACACTAACAAACACACTACACTAACAAACACACTACACTAACAAGCACACTGCACCAACAAACACACTGCACTAACAAACACACTGCACTAACAAGCACACTGCACTAACAAACACACTGCACTAACAAACACACTGCACTAACAAGCACACTGCACTAACAAACTTACTGCACTAACAAGTACACTACACTAACAAACACACTGCACTAACAAACACACTGCACTAACAAGCACACTGCACCAACAAACACACTGCACTAACAAACACACTGCACTAACAAGCACACTGCACTAACAAACACACTGCACTAACAAGCACACTACACTAACAAACACACTGCACTAACAAACACACTGCACTAACAAACACACTACACTAACAAACACACTACACTAACAAACACACTGCACCAACAAACACACTGCACTAACAAACACACTGCACTAACAAGCACACTGCACTAACAAACACACTACACTAACAAACACACTGCACTAACAAACACACTGCACTAACAAGCACACTGCACTAACAAACACACTGCACTAACAAACACACTACACTAACAAACACACTGCACTAACAAGCACACTGCACTAACAAACACACTACACTAACAAACACACTACACTAACAAGCACACTGCACCAACAAACACACTGCACTAACAAACACACTGCACTAACAAACACACTGCACTAACAAACACACTGCACTAACAAACACACTACACTAACAAACACACTGCACTAACAAGCACACTGCACTAACAAACACACTGCACTAACAAACACACTGCACTAACAAACACACTGCACTAACAAACACACTGCACTAACAAACACACTACACTAACAAACACACTACACTAACAAGCACACTGCACCAACAAACACACTGCACTAACAAACACACTGCACTAACAAGCACACTGCACCAACAAACACACTACACTAACAAACACACTGCACTAACAAACACACTACACTAACAAGCACACTGCACTAACAAACACACTACACTAACAAACACACTACACTAACAAGCACACTGCACCAACAAACACACTGCACTAACAAACACACTGCACTAACAAGCACACTGCACTAACAAACACACTACACTAACAAACACACTGCACTAACAAACACACCACACTAACAAACACACTACACTAACAAACACACTGCACAAACAAACACACTGCACTAACAAACTTACTGCACTAACAAGCACACTGCACTAACAAGCACACTGCACTAACAAACACACTACACTAACAAACACACTGCACTAACAAACACACTACACTAACAAGCACACTGCACTAACAAACACACTACACTAACAAACACACTGCACTAACAAGCACACTGCACTAACAAACACACTACACTAACAAACACACTGCACTAACAAACACACTGCACTAACAAGCACACTGCACTAACAAACACACTGCACTAACAAACACACTGCACTAACAAGCACACTGCACTAACAAACACACTACACTAACAAACACACTGCACTAACAAGCACACTGCACTAACAAACACACTACACTAACAAACACACTGCACTAACAAACACACTGCACTAACAAGCACACTGCCCTAACAAACACCCTACACTAACAAACACACTACACTAACAAGCACACTGCACCAACAAGCACACAGCACTAACAAACACACTGCACTAACAAACACACTGCACTAACAAACACACTACACTAACAAAACACTGCACTAACAAACACACTGCACTAACAAGTACACAGCACTAACAAGCACACTGCACTAACAAACACACTACACTAACAAACACACTGCACTAACAAACACACTGCACTAACAAGCACACTGCACTAACAAACACACTACACTAACAAGCACACTGCACCAACAAACACACTGCACTAACAAGCACACTGCACTAACAAGCACACTGCACTAACAAACACACTACACTAACAAACACACTACACTAACAAACACACTGCACTAACAAGCACACTGCACTAACAACCACACTACACTAACAAACACACTACACTAACAAGCACACTGCACTAACAAACACACTGCACTAACAAACAAGCACACTGCACTAATAAAACATTGCACTAACAAACACACTGCACTAACAAGTACACAGCACTAACAAGTACACTGCACTAACAAACACACTACACTAACAAACACACTGCACTAACAAACACACTACACTAACAAACACACTACACTAACAAGCACACTGCACTAACAAACACACTGCACTAACAAACACACTGCACAACAAACACACTGCACTAACAAGTACACAGCACTAACAAGTACACTGCACTAACAAACACACTGCACTAACACACTGCACTAATAAAACATTGCACTAACAAACACACTCACTACACTAACAAACACACTGCACTAACAAACACACTGCACTAACAAACACACTGCACTAACAAACACACTGCACTAACAAACACACTGCACTAACAAACACACTGCACTAACAAGTACACAGCACTAACAAGTACACTGCACTAACAAACACACTGCACTAACAAGCACACTGCACTAACAAAACACTGCACTAACAAACACACTGCACTAACAACACTAACAAACACACTGCACTAACAAGCACACTGCACTAACAAACACACTACACTAACAAACACACTACACTAACAAACACACTGCACTAACAAGCACACTGCACTAATAAAACATTGCACTAACAAACACACTGCACTAACAAGTACACAGCACTAACAAGTACACTGCACTAACAAACACACTACACTAACAAACACACTGCACTAACAAACACACTGCACTAACAAACACACTGCACTAACAAACACACTGCACTAACAAACACACTGCACTAATAAAACATTGCACTAACAAACACACTGCACTACCACACTGCACTAACAAACACACTGCACTAACACGCACACTGCACTAACAAACACACTACACTAACAAAACACTGCACTAACAAACACACTGCACTAACTGCACTAACAAACACACTGCCCTAACAAACACACTGCACTAACAAGCACACTGCACTAACAAACACACTACACTAACAAACACACTGCACTAACAAACACAGCACTAACAAACACACTGCACTAACAAACACACTGCACTAACAAACACACTGCACTAACAAGCACACTGCACTAACAAACACACTACACTAACAAACACACTACACTAACAAACACACTGCACTCAAACACTCTGCACTAACAAACACACTGCACTAATAACAAGTACACAGCACTAACTGCACTAACAAGCACACTGCACTAACAAACACACTACACTAACAAACACACTACACTAACAAGCACACTGCACTAACAAGCACACTGCACTAACAAACACACTGCACTAACAAACACACTGCACTAACACTGCACTAACAAACACACTGCACTAACAAGCACACTGCACTAATAAAACATTGCACTAACAAACACACTGCACTAACAAAACACACTGCACTAACAAGCACACTGCACCAACAAACACACTACACTAACAAACACACTGCACTAACAAGCACACTGCACTAATAAAACATTGCACTAACAAACACACTGCACTAATAAAACATTGCACTAACAAACACACTGCACTAACAAGTACACAGCACTAACAAGTACACTGCACTAACAAACACACTACACTAACAAACACACTGCACTAACAAGCACACTGCACCAACAAACACACTACACTAACAAACACACTGCACTAACAAGTACACAGCACTAACAAGTACACTCCACTAACAAACACACTGCACTAACAAACACACTGCACTAACAAACACACTGCACTAACAAGCACACTGCACTAACAAACACACTGCACTAACAAACACACTGCACTAACAAACACACTGCACTAACAAGTACACAGCACTAACAAGTACACTGCACTAACAAACACACTGCACTAACAAGCACACTGCACTAACAAACTTTCTGCACTAACAAGCACACTGCACTAACAAGCACACTGCACTAACAAAACATTGCACTAACAAACACACTGCACTAACAAGTACACAGCACTAACAAGTACACTGCACCAACAAACACACTGCACTAACAAACACACTGCACTAACAAGCACACTGCACCAACAAACACACTGCACGAACAAACACACTGCACTAACAAACACACTGCACTAATAAAACATTGCACTAACAAACACACTGCACTAACAAGTACACAGCACTAACAAGTACACTGCACTAACAAACACACTGCACTAACAAGCACACTGCACTAATAAAACATTGCACTAACAAACACACTACACTAACATTTCCACTGCACTACTAAAACACTGCACTAACAAACACACTGCACTAACAAGTACACTGCATTAACAAGTACACTGCACTAACAAACTTCCTGCACTAACAAGCACACTGCACTAACAAACTTACTGCACTAACAAACACACTGCACTAACAAGCACACTGCACTAACAAACACACTACACTAACAAACACACTACACTAACAAGCACACTGCACTAACAAACACACTACACTAACAAGTACACTACACTAACAAGTACACTGCACTAACAAGTACACTGCACTAACAAGTACACTGCACTAACAAACACACTGCACTAACAAGTACACTGCATTAACAAGTACACTGCACTAACAAACACACTGCACTAACAAACACACTGCACTAACAAGTACACTGCACCAACAAACACACTGCACTAACAAGTACACTGCATGAACAAGTACACTGCATGAACAAACACACTGCACTAACAAGTACACTGCACTAACAAGTACACTGCACTAACAAACACACTGCACTAACAAGCACACTGCACTAACAAGTACACTGCACTAACAAGTACACTGCACTAACAAACACACTGCACTAACAAGTACACTGCACTACTAAAACACTGCACTAACAAACACACTACACTAACAAGCACACAGCACTAACAAGTACACTGCACTAACAAACACACTACACTAACAAGCACACTGCACTAACAAACACACTGCACTAATAAAACATTGCACAAACAAACACACTGCACTAACAAGAACACAGCACTAACAAGTACACTGCACTAACAAACACACTGCACTAACAAGCACACTGCACTAACAAACACACTGCACTAACAAGTACACAGCACTAACAAGTACACTGCACTAACAAACACACTGCACTAACAAGCACACTGCACTAATAAAACATTGCACTAACAAACACACTGCACTAACAAGTACACAGCACTAACAAGTACACTGCACTAACAAACACACTACACTAACAAACACACTGCACTAACAAGCACACTGCACTAACAAACACACTACACTAACAAACACACTACACTAACAAGCACACTGCACTAACAAGCACACAGCACTAACAAGCACACTGCACTAACAAACACACTGCACGAACAAGTACACTGCACTAACAAACTTACTGCACTAACAAGCACACTGCACTAACAAACTTACTGCACTAACAAGCACACTGCACTAACAAGCACATTGCACTAACAAGCACACTGCACTAACAAGCACACAGCACTAACAAGCCACACTGCACTAATAAAACATTGCACTAACAAACACACTGCACTAACAAGTACACTGCATTAACAAGTACACTGCACTAACAAACACACTGCACTAACAAGTACACTGCATTAACAAGCACACTGCACTAACAAACACACTGCACTAACAAACACACTGCACTAACAAACACACTGCACTAACAAACACACTGCACTAACAAACACACTACACTAACAAACACACTACACTAACAAACACACTACACTAACAAGCACACTGCACCAACAAACACACTGCACTAACAAACACACTGCACTAACAAGCACACTGCACCAACAAACACACTGCACTAACAAACACACTGCACTAACAAGCACACTGCACTAACAAACACACTGCACTAACAAGCACACTGCACTAACAAGTACACTACACTAACAAACACACTGCACTAACAAACACACTGCACCAACAAACACACTGCACTAACAAACTTACTGCACTAACAAGTACACTGAACTAACAAGTACACAGCACTAACAAGCACACTGCACTATGGAGGACAGATGTTGAAAGTATTGACTTGGCAGTATAATAGATAAAACGGGTTTCCTTTTATTCAGTGAACGTATCTTACTGCCCTGCAGAACAAAATACTTCAGGTGAAATTGTTCAATATGAAGGTTTGGACTGATTTGCTTATTTGGACACAATATTGATGTCTTCCATTGCCGTCTGATAACTAGAAAGCTCTCCTTCCAGGAAAATATTGTTGTGCATTTTTAAGTGGATGAGTCCAAACTTTTAACTGGTACTGTGTATGTGGATTGATATTTAATTGCTATTCCTATTTGTCCTCTGCCTCCGGTGCACCTTGTCCTTTCTCTCTGTTTTCTATTCTGTTTTCATTCCAGTTCTGCTTCAGGGGTTTACAGAAAGGACTGATTTGCCATCATAATTTCATCTGCCTCAGTCCAGCTATGCTTGGCTGCAACTTTGTGTGTTTTTGCTTTAGGTGATAGTTATTAAAAGTGAGTCACACATGAAGCGTTTGTCTGCAGATGCATTTATATCATGACAGTCGGCAGGTTAAATTATTACATGACAATAACATTCTGACCAAATTCTTTGTATGTGGCTTTGTTTGATATACAGGAAATGTAAAAGAAAAATAAATATATGGACAAAAACTGAAACAGTCTGACTAAAATAAGTAAAATAGAAAGAAAATATTGTAATTAAGCTGAAGAAGTCAATTAATATTAGACTGTCAATCTTTGTTGAAAGCAACAAATAAGAGTGATTGCAGCTCTTCACAATGCTACTGAAAAACAACAAAAACTAAAGCAATGTTTCTTTTGTTTCTACTTTACTGCTAAATAATAAACTGTAGAACTGCAATTAGGGAGCAGGCTTAAAAATATTAATGCATTTTTATGCAATTTGAATTAAAAGTCTCAATTCAAAGAACTTTTAATGATGCTGCACCTTCACTATTTGGATCATCTTTGTTCTTAGCCTGTTTCACATCATGTCTAATGTCAGTATTTGTTTTAGTAACATGTCTACAAGCAAACTCTTTGTTCAAACAACTGAAATCTCAGCAGGTTGTTTTGTTCATTCCTTAACTGTAAAAAATAAAATGTAATGATGACAATGGAAACTATTGTCTATGTGGTACTTTAAGAATAATCCATCACATTAAGCATCTTAAGTTGAGCCACTCAACGAAGGTAACGGATAAAAAAACGAATAAAGGAAAATAGTTTTCCACATGTCAACAAATAAACCACATTCTGTCTGGCTTTTATTTGTTTATTTTACATTTTAATAGCAAGAACACAGCAGGTTTTCACAGAAACACAAATTCTCACACCTGAAAACAAAAATAAATAAATAAAGTGAGTCACAGCTATGATCAACTGAATGAAAAATGGGCTACAAATTACTTTCAATATCAATGTTAAAGCAATAAAAGCTAAATATAAAACATATGTATATTTTTAAACTTGTAAGAATACTTCTAATAATGAAGTTATTAAGAATATTACATGTAACACTCTAACTTTGTGTCTTGGTTTATCAAAGGACCCAAAGTGCAGGAAAAACTCCAGGAACTCGGGAGCAGCACAAGAAGCAGGCCAGTAGAAGACAGTCATGCAATCAGCAAAACAGCAGGATCTCACAGTAAGTGAAAGAAACCAAGGGCTTTATTTACAGAGGAGGTGTGATTAATGGGATGTGAGGCAGCTGGGAGGAAGGCAGGTGAACTGATTACTAAACTACTAACAAGAACAAACTGGAGAAACAATGAAACTGGCATGAGCAGGAGAACTGAAAACAAGACGTGATCTGAAGGAGCAGATAAGAATGCAGTGATGATCAGAGGAAATCCAAGGTACAACAGAAGCTCAAAGACAGACAGGAAACTGAAAACTGTTGATATAAAACAAGCAGAAAACAATAACTGTCAGATGACTGTGAAGAGAATGTTCTACAAAGAAAACAGAAGATCCTGAACTTGAGCTAAAACAAAGAACCCTGATGAAAACAAGGAGTAAGACTGAACACAGAGATGATGTAAATCTAATGAACTCAGAATGAACGTTAAAGAGGTCCTTCTATTAAAAACAGTTTTTCTGAGGTTTCTGTTGAATATTTTAGCTCCACAGGTGTTCTTACCTTCATAGTGGGTGAAAACAGGTCAACAACTTCTCTTTCAGTTTTAATCTCTCAAACTACGCAGGTGGTGATAAAACCCGAGTTCTCCTGAGTTCTAACGGTCTGTATCTGTTTCATCACAACTCCTTTGTTCATTAGTATTCATCAGCTCCTGCAGTTGAAACCACGCCTAGCATGCTGCTGGCTAAAAGCTGTTAGCATAAGACGTAGCAAACAGGAAGAGACTACGTGTGCTGTTACCATGCACAGCGGGGAAGGAAACAGTATACCTTGCTCTCATAGGCTAGTTTGTTAGCCAATCAGAGTCCAGCAAATTCAAATAATGAATATGAACGAGCTGCTGCCCGAAACCAGCCGAATCTTCATGCAGACAGATTTAAAGTTCTGTTAATCAGTGTTTCCTGACGTTTTTTAGATATAAAATATTTCATATTACAGGTTAATACTTAAGAAATAACCATAAAGTCATGAAATTTGTATGAAATGGCCTCTTTAAAAACAAAAACAAACCTGAGCACCAAACTTTACAAAAAACTTAGACAAATAAATACTTGCTTGTATTACTACATTGTTAAAATACTTTATTACTTAGGTACTCAGATACTTTATTATTCTTACTCTTTATTTTAGCATCAGAGAAACTTGAATCTCTCGTTCCTGTTTACACGTGCAAAGTCTCTACAAATAAAAATAAAAAATCCCAGTGTTCACTTAGAAAATAAAAGCCTATTTCAAAGTAAAAGCAGCATATTTGGAGTTGCAATATATCTCTAACTAATTTTAGTATTTAAGGAATTAGAGTTTTCTGGTACACAGGGTTAGGGTTGGGCATATCTCTAGTTGTTCTATCTCTAAAAATCATTTTGGTAAGCATAATGTTGATAATTTATTTTTCTCTTATCTTTTTTAATCAACCAGATGTGATAGTTGCCAGATGTTTAACCTCAGCTAGTACCGTAGTACTGTAACTATTTAATTCCTTCTGGTTGGTATTTAATTATTTAGTCTTTTTTCACTGATGTCTGTGTATGAGCGCAATATTTAAAGTTCTTAAAACTTATCATAATTATACCAGATGGCTCGTTATGTCAGCTGGAATCCTCTTGAGACGGGCAGACAACAACAGATGAGACAGGAGATGGAGAGGAGTCATCTGCCTCCCAACACACTGTCTAAATCTGCTGTTTGACTAAAAAACTCCATTCTGAAGTTGTTACTCAGATTTTTTGAGAGCGGAACAAGATTAAAACTCTTCTTTAAAAAGTTTTATCTATATTTTATTTTTTTGTTTACATCAGAACATGGTTAATAACTCTCTAAAGCAATCCCTGGACGGGGATCCACATCACTCACAACATCTAATGAACTGGTCCTCCTGTCATTCCTGACTCATCTTAAACATATCCTTCATATTTGTTGATGATGTGTCACATTATGTTGTTAATAAATAGATAAACAAACAGAGAGCACAGACCTCTGCTAAACAGTTCATTATCCATATGTTAGCATTTGTACATAAAACTAATATTCCTACATTTACATCATGAACAGTATTGGTTTCCTTGTTCATCTGGAATAATTTTATTGTCATCATTACTTTAATACTTATTCATATTTCCATACCAGCAGTTTTCCGGAACACTCCTGAAGATAAAAACGATCCATCTTTTTACCGTCTTGTGGAAGGTAAATATGGCTCATCATGTATTCTCGCTGGACCAGCTGTTGCTTCAAGATGTTACCTTATTGTAAAAGATCTTGAAGGAATTTCTCAGCCATTTTGAAGTGAAATATTTCAACATCTGGACCATAAGATCACTCCTCGTGCGTTGGATCATAAGATCACTCCTCATGCGTTGGATCATAAGATCACTCTACATGCATTTGATCATAAGATCACTCCACGTGCGTTGGATCATAAGATCACTCCACGTGTGTTGGACCATAAGATCACTCCACGTGCGTTGGACCATAAGATCACTCCACGTGCGTTGGACCATAAGATCACTCCACGTGCGTTGGACCATAAGATCACTCCACGTGCGTTGGACCATAAGATCACTCCACGTGCGTTGGACCATAAGATCACTCCATGTGTGTTGGACCATAAGATCACTCCACGTGCGTTGGACCATAAGATCACTCCACGTGCGTTGGACCATAAGATCACTCCACGTGTGTTGGACCATA
This sequence comes from Pachypanchax playfairii, assembly GCA_006937955.1. Lineage (NCBI taxonomy): Eukaryota > Metazoa > Chordata > Actinopteri > Cyprinodontiformes > Aplocheilidae > Pachypanchax > Pachypanchax playfairii. The sequence continues at coordinate 167,174 of SSNP01000286.1, forward strand.
AGATCACTCCACGTGCGTTGGATCATAAGATCACTCCTCGTGCGTTGGCTCATAAGATCACTCTACCTGCGTTGGACCATAAGATCACTCTACCTGCGTTGGACCATAAGATCACTCTACATGCGTTTGATCATAAGATCACTCCTCGTGCGTTGGATCATAAGATCACTCTACCGGCATTGGATCATAAGATCACTCTACCTGCGTTGGACCATAAGATCACTCTACCTGCGTTGGACCATAAGATTACTCTACATGCGTTTGATCATAAGATCACTCCTCATGCGTTGGATCATAAGATCACTCTACCTGCATTGGATCATAAGATCACTCTACCTGCGTTGGACCATAAGATTACTCTACATGCGTTTGATCATAAGATCACTCCTCGTGCGTTGGATCATAAGATCACTCCTCATGCGTTGGACCATAAGATCACTCTACCTGCATTGGATCATAAGATCACTCCTCGTGCGTTAGCTCATAAGATCACTCTACCTGCGTTGGACCATAAGATCACTCTACATGCGTTTGATCATAAGATCACTCCACGTGCGTTGGATCATAAGATCACTCCTCGTGCGTTGGATCATAAGATCACTCCTCGTGCGTTGGCTCATAAGATCACTCTACCTGCGTTGGACCATAAGATCACTCTACATGCGTTTGATCATAAGATCACTCCTCGTGCGTTGGACCATAAGATCACTCTACCTGCGTTGGACCATAAGATCACTCTACCTGCGTTGGACCATAAGATCACTCTACATGCGTTTGATCATAAGATCACTCCTCGTGCGTTGGCTCATAAGATCACTCTACCTGCGTTGGACCATAAGATCACTCTACCTGCGTTGGACCATAAGATCACTCTACATGCGTTTGATCATAAGATCACTCCTCGTGCGTTGGACCATAAGATCACTCTACCTGCGTTGGACCATAAGATCACTCTACCTGCGTTGGACCATAAGATCACTCCACGTGCGTTGGACCATAAGATCACTCCACGTGCGTTGGACCATAAGATCACTCCACGTGCGTTGGACCATAAGATCACTCTACCTGCGTTGGACCATAAGATCACTCTACATGCGTTGGATCATAAGATCACTCTACATGCGTTTGATCATAAGATCACTCCTCGTGCGTTGGACCATAAGATCACTCTACCTGCGTTGGACCATAAGATCACTCTACATGCGTTGGATCATAAGATCACTCTACATGCGTTTGATCATAAGATCACTCCTCGTGCGTTGGACCATAAGATCACTCCACGTGCGTTGGACCATAAGATCACTCCACGTGCGTTGGACCATAAGATCACTCTACCTGCGTTGGACCATAAGATCACTCTACATGCGTTTGATCATAAGATCACTCCTCGTGCGTTGGATCATAAGATCACTCCTCATGCGTTGGATCATAAGATCACTCTACCTGCATTGGATCATAAGATCACTCTACCTGCGTTGGACCATAAGATCACTCTACCTGCGTTGGACCATAAGATTACTCTACATGCGTTTGATCATAAGATCACTCCTCGTGCGTTGGACCATAAGATCACTCTACCTGCGTTGGACCATAAGATCACTCTACATGCGTTGGATCATAAGATCACTCTACATGCGTTTGATCATAAGATCACTCCTCGTGCGTTGGACCATAAGATCACTCTACCTGCGTTGGACCATAAGATCACTCTACCTGCGTTGGATCATAAGATCACTCCTCTTGTACTGTAGTGTTTTTTCCAACCTGGATTTCAATCATTGTCTCTTCATACTAAGCACCAGAAGATAAAAATGTAATTATTTAAAATGATCAGTTTGTTGGCCACAGTCTCTCTCACAGTAACAATATGATTCACAGTGTTCTGAGAACAATCTTCACCCTGATTTAAATTATTATGAGCAGTGTGCTTGTTTTAACACTGTTGATGCAGTATTGCATCACCTGTGTTTATCTATGATCATGTAAAATTCTCTTAAGAAAAAGAAGCATGTTTTATTTATATAAAACCACAGGCTTTAAGATATTTTTTTTACAAACAAAGCCTAAGGTTGTATTAGTTAAAAGTGGCTCTGTTTTAATATCAACTAACCCCCTCCTCCACCAAAATACCTTATGAAACAATTTATCTTATATAGCAAGAGTGGGAATCCGGTATGTTGAAGCAGGAAACTGTCATAATAGCGAGGGAAATGGACTCTGAACTAACAGGCTGGTTCTTTAGTAAAACTGAGTGGGAAGCTAGCGATGTAGCGTTGGAGTCGTCCAGATTAGAAAGAGGGTCTTTCAGAAATTTGTCTCTGATGGTCCTCAGAGGACATGTGGGTTCAGACTGGGTTCAAGCACCTGAAGAGGCGACGGGCGCTAGGCGACAGAAACTACTTGGCTAGTTTCCTTCTGTCAGTTTCTTAGCCTATTATCATACAGACTGAGTTATTAGTTATTTATGTGTGTATGTGTTGGCTGTTTATATTTAAGATTTTGTGGATTTTTTTAAATGAGCTGCTTGACAGTTTGAATAACAATGATTCAAAAATTCAATCCATTTCCAACTTTATACACAGAGAAAAGTAGACATCAGTTTCCATACAGTGTGAAAATATGTTAAAAACTATAAACTATGAATCAGACAGTAAAATGGACATCTAGCCTAGAAGTCATTGGGAGCAGAGCACTTGACACAGCGCCACAACTACTTTTTGCATAATTAAACCATTAGCTAAGTACCACTAGTATTTAAAAGAAAACATTTATTAAGTATTGTAGACTGTGACCACAACTTAATCCATCATTTCAATAATCAATTTGTTTTAAACCTGCCAAGCTGATTACATTTAAGGTTCCCTCCTACTATAGCTACCTTTTCTCATGTGCAGCATATCTGTACATCCAACATGAAGTTTATTGATCATGTGGTCCTTGTTTTAGTCGTTTTTTGTTTTACTAGTTTTCAAAACAACAATATTGTGGTGTTTTACTTTTCACTCATGGTTGTGGGGTAGGATACACACAACCAGCATCACACAGCTTCATGCTCTGAGCTGGTCTGTTTCATAGTTATACTAGAGGACACTGGTCTCGTGAGTAAAAGCAGTTGATGTCACATCTACTGCTCCAGCATGATAAAAAGGAACAAAACGCACTCAGAACAGCTTTACAAACCAACTATGAAAGGCAAAATAACCGCTTTCTAACATGAACGATAAATGGAGTGTATTTGTATAGACGCTTTTCTTAAAGGTCTTGTATTATGAAAAATTCACTTATCCTGGTATTTGGGGTGTTATTGTGTGTCTGTGGTTCATTGACACGCATACAAAGTTGGAAAAAACCCATCAGTGCTGTTTTGAGTAAGGTAGGGGTTTCTGTATTTGTCCTGCCTCCAGTCTATAAGCGAGCTGTTCAATATTGTCCCGACTGCCTACATCACAAGCCGGGTGGGGGGGTATCTGTGCTCTGAGGGGGTTCAAACACCCTCCCTGAACTTTCTCCACCTACCAGGTACAGCAGTAACTTCCTCTGACACCCGCAATTTAGTTACCAATTCAAAACCACTGGTTCAGATTAGGAAACTCACCACACAAAATGTTCTGTTGTTGTTTGCTGCTCAGAAGAACACAAAACACTTCATCAGGTACCAGATGAAGAGGACAGAAGAGCAGAATGGGTTGAATTTATTTATGATAGTAGTGTCCCTGCTACAGTTGGCAAAAATGACCGGAGCCGAGCTGCTGTTAATGAAGTTCTAACATCGTTACATCTCTTTCTGGGTCAAACTGGTCAGCTTGAAGAACCACATCTCTACCAGATGCAGCAAAACAACACAGATACATGAGTAAATGTCAGACTAACTTTTCAATAACATGCTGTTAGAGTCTTCAGGCTCAAAGTTCCTCAGTCCAAAGTTTTTAATCACATTTTAAGTCCATCTTTTGGCACTGCAACACTTGTTTATTATTAATTGCAGTGTAATCAGCACTGCTAAAATCTCTGATGTCTCAAGAACGCACACAGGGAACAGAGATGGGTGGGGCTTAGAGCTGTTAGTCTGCACAGCCCATCTGAAAAAGAGCATTCCAAGATAAGGTGAGAGGAGACGAGATGGAAACAACAGCTGAACTTTCAAAAAGGGCCAATTTGAACAATTCATGGCTTTTACATGTTACTGAGATGTAAAGGAATGATTCAGAGTGTGTGAAAAGTTCATAATATGGGATCTTTATATCCGGTGTCTCCCAACTTTCTTCACACTACAGTTAACCCATTAACACGTTTGGTGATAAACTACACATATGTTGTAGCCACAGCTGTCCTGGAACACACACTGACAGAGGTGAGGCTGCCAGGTGCCACCAAACAGGTGAGGTGGGGGAAGTGTCAGATGATATTTTTCCAGGCAGAGCGGGTATTTGAATCGGTGACCCTCCAGGTACACGACAGTCTGCTCTTCCACCTGAGCCACGGCAGTTTTGAGAGTTTCATTCAAACTATTAGATCTCTATTTTTAAAAATGGTCAATGGTGTTTCAATGCACTTTCAAGAAACCTGTGCAAACCTGCTCTGCTGAGAAGGTGATTGGCTGCAATCTTCCTTCCCTGTAGGACCAGTACACCTCCCGGACCTGTACACCTCCAGGACCAGTACACCTCCCGGACCTGTACACCTCCAGGACCTGTACACTTCCAGGACCTGTACACCTCCAGGACCTGCACACCTCCAGGACCTGTACACCTCCAGAACCAGTACACCTCCCGGACATGTACACCTCCAGGACCTGCACACCTCCAGGACCTGTACACCTCCAGAACCAGTACACCTCCCGGACCTGTACACCTCCAGGACCTGTACACTTCCAGGACCTGTACACCTCCAGGACCTGTACACCTCCAGGACCAGTACACCTCCAGGACCTGTACACCTCCAGGACCTGTACACTTCCAGGACCTGTACACCTCCAGGACCTGTACACCTCCAGGACCTGCACACCTCCAGGACCTGTACACCTCCATAATGAGGTCCCTTCTCTCATCCCGGACATAAAATCTTTCAGACTCTCCTTCCTGGAAGAAGACTTCAGTCCATAAGGATCTAGAGCTCACAGGAACAGGTTCTTCTCCTCTGCTACTGGACGATTGAATAAGGCCCAATAGAACTCATCGTGTGTGTGTGCGCGCGCGTGAGCGTGCGCGTGTGCACAGGTCCATATAATTTCTCCATGCTGCATTTATAAATCAGCTTTAGGTAAAACGTATACACACCTGCTTTGTGTTTATATACACAATGTTTAATGCATCTTTCTCCTGGTAAATAAATATATAAATACATTAATGTACATCTTAATGACAGAGAGAATTAACATTTCCCTTAACCTTTAATGTTTTTACAGGTTTGTAAATCTCTTCCATGTAACCAGACTGAAACTGTTGAAGCACATCTGCACACCGTATCTAACTAAACTACATGAAATCCCAAATGAGTTACACCTTCTCAATCTGAAGACTAGAACAACATATGAAGAAAATAAACTTTCAATGAAGAGACCAGATACCTGCTTTTATTATCACTGAGTTTTCTGTTTCCTCTCAACACAAAGAAACTAATCAGTGAAATTAAACTACTTGTTTTATTAAAGTTATGTAGAAAAAAATATGTTTTCTGGATTTGTTCAAATAAATATTTTAGAAACTATCATAAAACTTGAGTTTTAACCAGATTTCTGTAGCTGCGCCAGCACTAGCTGTTTTTTAAACTCAGCTGTTTCAGCAGTTGTACTGCAACAGTTTAAAGTAAAATATTTCACATCATTCAACTAAGTAAAATGTAAACATCTGAGCCCTTGGTGGGATGTTCCACTCCTTTAGAAATGCTCTTCTTATTCTAAATTTAGCCTACACCTACATTTATACAGTCAGTTTCTTATCAGTGACTCACATGTGGGAACATTTCTCCTGCTCAACACTGTCCTGGCACATACTGCAGCATCCTCATCACTGGGAGGCTGTCCTATGTGCCTACGCACACTGTTCTTTTGACACCCACACAAAAGATTAGCAGTGTGCAGGGGCATGCAGTCAAAGTTGGCCAGATATACACTCACTGTGTACATAAATCAAACATACACACCAAAACCATTAGGTGACTGTTTACTTCTAACTTTACTTTGAAATTAACATTCTGGTCACACAGAGCATTTTGTGAATGATGTTAAATGTCTTTACTAACCTTCACTCTTCATTTGTTGTCCTGCAGGGTTAATGGGTGCTTTCAGAATGTAGGAGCCATTAAATTATTCTTTTAACTAAAGGAGGATTTTTAATATCTGCATTAAAGAAATAGCTGATAGTAATGCACAGGTCTGTACATTGACCCATTAAAGCAGCATAACTGTTTAGTGGTATTACCAGAGACTGCTAAGTAACTACGTATGAACACAATGCTACCTGTATCTGTTACCTGTACTTGTTACCTGTATCTGTTACCTGTTACCTGTATCTGTTACCTGTACCTGTACTTGTACCTGTACCTGTACCTGTACCTGTACCTGTACCTGTACCTGTACCTGTACCTGTACCTGTACCTGTATCTGTTACCTGTACTTGTTACCTGCACCTGTTACCTGTATCTCTTACCTGTATCTGTTACTGTTACCTGTACCTGTTACCTGTACCTGTACCTGTACCTGTACCTGTACCTGTACCTGTTACCTGTATCTGTTACTGTTACTGTTACTGTTACCTGTATGTGTTACCTGTACCTGTTACCTGTACCTGTACCTGTACCTGTACCTGTACCTGTATCTCTTACCTGTATCTGTTACCTGTACTTGTTACCTGCACCTGTTACCTGTACCTGTTACCTGTATCTCTTACCTGTATCTGTTACTGTTACCTGTACCTGTTACCTGTACCTGTACCTGTTACCTGTATCTCTTACCTGTATCTGTTACTGTTACTGTTACCTGTATCTGTTACCTGTACTTGTTACCTGCACCTGTTACCTGTACCTGTTACCTGTATCTCTTACCTGTATCTGTTACTGTTACCTGTATCTGTTACCTGTTACCTGTATCTTTTACTGTTACCTGTAGCTGTTACCTGTACTTGCTACCTGTACTTGTTACCTGTACCAGTTACCTGTACCTGTTACCTGTATCTGTTACCTGTACCTGTTACCTGTTACCTGTTACCTGTTACCTGTTACCTGTTACCTGTACCTGTTACCTGTATCTCTTACCTGTATCTGTTACCTGTACTTGCTACCTGTACTTGTTACCTGTACCTGTTACCTGTATCTGTTACCTGTATCTGTTACCTGTACCTGTTACCTGTACCTGTACCTGTACCTGTACCTGTACCTGTACCTGTACCTGTACCTGTATCTGTATCTGTATCTGTTACCTGTATCTGTACCTGTACCTGTACCTGTTACCTGTACCTATACTTGTTACCTGTATCTGTTACCTGTACCTGTACCTGTACCTGTACCTGTTCCTGTTACCTGTACCTGTACCTGTACCTGTACCTGTACCTGTACCTGTACTTGTTACCTGTACTTGTTACCTGTATCTGTTACCTGTATCTGTTACCTTTATCTGTTACCTGTATCTCTTACCTGCACCTGTTACCTGCACCTGTTAGCTGTACCTGTTACCTGTATCTGTTGCCTGTATCTGTTACTTTTACCTGTACCTGTTACCTGTATCTGTTACCTGTACCTGTTACCTGTACCTGTTACCTGTATCTGTTACCTGTACCTGTTACCTGTATCTGTTACCTGTACTTGTTACCTGTACCTGTTACCTGTACCTGTTACCTGTACCTGTTACCTGTATCTGTTACCTGTACCTGTTACCTGTATCTCTTGCCTGTATCTGTTACCTGTACTTGTTACCTGTACCTGTTACCTGTATCTGTTACCTGTACCTGTTACCTGTATCTGTTACCTGTACTTGTTACCTGTACCTGTTACCTGTACCTGTTACCTGTATCTGTTGCCTGTATCTGTTACCTGTACTTGTTACCTGTACCTCTTACCTGTACCTGTTACCTGTACCTGTTACCTGTACCTGTACCTGTACCTGTACCTGTACCTGTACCTGTACCTGTACCTGTACCTGTACCTGTACCTGTACCTGTTACCTGTATCTGTACCTGTACCTGTACCTGTTACCTGTGTTTGTTTAGGTCTGCTGTTGGTGTTGGTGCAGGAGTTTGAAGAGTTTCTTCTCCATCGATCACTGTGGAAGAATCAGGTATGAATCAGTCACACGGATGCTGGTTAATCTGGATGAGGCTAAATCTTAAAATTGTTGTGAGTTTCCTTTTATAGCATGTCTGTGGTTGGACCGGACCACTAGCTGTCCAGCTGTCCAACAAGGACAAATTAGGGTTAAAAATCCAGGTGTTTTTACAGCCAAGTCTAAACTGTGGAGAAAACTTTGTGTCTTTTCTGTAGCAAACATGAAACCCAGAAAATCTCCCACATGAGCAACTGGCAAGGTTTTCCCTGAGCCAGTCCAAATCCCTACCTGCACAGGAAGCACATGTAAAATCCTCAGCCAGCTTTTAAACCTGCAACATTATTCTGAAACAATTTGTTTTGTTGTTAATTCAGAATGTTTGGCATCATGATGCTGCACTGGTTTAAACTGGTTCCTGAGTTCTAGTTCTTTAGATATTATTATTCTCTGTTGTTAAACACTCATGGCCTTCAAGAGGACATATACCAGAGCTTTTCTTTCTGAAATCACAAAAATATGAAGATTATTGTCGGGCAGATTGCAACAGAACAGTAGCAGTGAAATCTGTGACCAGCTGTTGTCCCTTATTGTCTTTACTGTCTCAGTTGTTAGTTTACTGGGTTTTATTCAGGAGTTTCATCATCTGTGTTATAATCTATTTGTTATGCATGATCAACAGTCGAGTCTACCAGGAAATGTCTTCTGCTGGTTTCTAATCCAGTAACCTTCTTCACCTTCTTTATTGTTGAGGAAATGAAAGAGGATATTGTAATTCAAACAAGTTATTATCAAATGGACCGTGTTCTTTTCACAGTCCTACTTCAAAATGTCCAATTATTTCTAAGTTAATAGGGCTGCAGTGTCAACAGAACTGTTCCAGTTACCCATCATGTTATTTGTTATCTATGTTAACAGAACCAGTAACACCTGAGTGTCACCTGTTTTAATCATGACTTTAAGGTGTTTAACTGTTGTTAATGTTTCAGTAATTAGTTACACAGAGACCGTGTTGTAACTTTGTACTAACAGGGTTTTTATTTCCACACACTGAACCTTCAGATCGACATTTACAGTTAATATAATTATTCTGAAATCTGAGGTCACATGAGATGCATCTAGTCCAAACTGTCCCAGTTCCCTGTCCCAGTCTACACCTGTCCGGGGATCACAAACTTTCTGACAGACAGGACGCAGCAGGTGAGACTAGGGACTAGCATCCAGCACGTGGACCATCAGCACTGGGACCCCCCAGGGATGTTTCCTGTCCCCCCAGGGGTGTGTCCTGTCTCCCCATGGTTGTGTCCTGTTCCCACAGGGATGTGTCCTGTCTCCCCAGGGATGTGTCCTGTCTCCCCATGGTTGTGTCCTGTTCCCACAGGGATGTGTCCTGTCTCCCCAGGGATGTGTCCTGTCTCCCCATGGTTGTGTCCTGTCCCCCCAGGGATGTGTCCTGTCCCCCCAGGGGTGTGTCCTGTTCTCCTAGGGATGTGTCCTGTTCTCCTAGGGATGTGTCCTGTCCCCCCTGCTGCTTTCCAGTGATTCGTCGCTTAAACTCCTGAGGTTTGCAGACAACACGATGGTCATCGTCCTCATCAGGGGCGGAGACGAGTCCGTTTACAGACAGGAAGGGGACCAGCTGGTCCTCTGGTGCAGTCAGATAACTGTTGAGATAACAGTGGACTTCAGGAGGAGGCTTCACCTCCATCTCCCATTATCATACACAACACACCTGTAACTATGGTGGACAGGTTCAGGTTTCTGAGGATCACCATCACCCAGGATCTGAAATGGACAGCCAGCATAGAAACGGCAATTTTAAAAAAAAAAAAGGAGGGGGGGGGGCATCAGGGTCACTGAAGTGATTTCAGTCCTCCCTGGTGGACCAAACCTTTTGTGTTGGTGTTTTACACCAATCCTCTTGCTCAGGTCAGCTGATCAGCTGCTCCTGAATGTTCTCAGGACAAAAACATAAACTTAGACCAACATCATGTCCTCCTTCATCATATGTCTCCTCCTTGGTCCTCCTCTAGACCTCCTGCCTGGCAGTTCCATCAGCACCCTGCAGGTTACTGACACTGGTGGTGGTCTTTATCCCGTCCTAGACCTGATCCAACATGGAGATCATAATCAGAACTTTCATCATTGATCATTTGGTGCAGGTTTTACATCAGATGTGTTTCCTGTCTGTATCTGGGCTTGGGACCAGCACAAAGGAGACACTGGACTTGGACTGTATTATAATAATCATCAGAGCATCATCAGAATATCTCAAATAAAAAATAGACTCTAACTTGCCCAAAACTAACATGAAGAGTAACTCACATCTGCAAAAGTTACAACAGCTGAATCAGATCATCATAATAAGAAATAAAATGTTGACAATGGTGAAAAATATCTGCTTCCTTTCTCTATTGTTTTAATTAGTGTATAACATGATAATAATTCTATTAACAATGAGAGTTTTGCTCTTCTGACTGTAGTAACGGAACCAAAAGGCTTTTGTTCTGGTATCGGTTCTGCAGACAGCAGTGATCTGTCACTGAACACTGAGTTCTGCAGCTTCTTCCATCTAACTAAACATCCTGGATTAGAATAATGTGTGTTCATGACGCTGACAGCAGCTGACATTTAGTTTTTGAAGACTGGAAAAAGAAGGACTTTTTTCTTGACTTATTGATTTGGCTGGAATACCAGATGTGATTCTGGGAACAGTGAGGTCAGCGGAGCCTTGATGAAATGTCTTTGTGTAAACAGTCAGTGAATCGCGGCCAGTCGGTGCAGCAGGACCAGACTTATGAATGAAACAGTGTTATATGAAGGTCTGTAGCAGAGGGGATGCTTTTAGCATCATGTTTGTGGATCAGCAATAAAATGTTGATAATGATGATGCGATAGTTACCGACGAGTCGCTCTCAGTGATGGAACAACTGCAGCATTAGTGCTGCAATGTTGGCTGCAAACCACTGAAAACATGCCAAGATACAATAGAAAGCAGTTGAACTCATGACTGGAAGCGCTGAAGCTGGCGTGTCTGTGTTTGAACTGTGGGGGTGGGGGGGGTGTTGGGGGGGGTTAGATACTACAAATAGTCTCAGACTGGGTGAGATTGAGTTTATTTTCATGTATAAGGTTTAAGAGGAAAGTCTGCAGCTTCCCACTGGGTCTTTTACATCATTTAAAATAAAACCGAATACACTCTCATTTACATTTTTGTTTTATTTTACAGACAAACATCATTTTGAAACAGCTTCATATTTGTTGTCTAATGCTTTTTATGTCTGCACAGGAAATGATAAAAGAATTCCCATTTGTTAGGCTAAATGTGGGGCTTGTGCTTTTAGTGTGAAAGTGCCATTAAAAGCAGGAGAAAAGCTAAATCTTGATTTTATATAACATTTAAAATGAAAGTGCTTGGAAAGTGTTTTCATGTTTTTTTCAGGCACATTTTATCAGAGTGTGTGAGCAGTAGTGACAGATTAATGTTAACAACTGAAGAACCTCTCAGAAAGAAGAAAGAAAGATGCTGTTTGTTGCATCATTTCAGTCAGTTTTAATAACACCAGGCAAGAAGATGCTGCTTTTTCTGCTAAATTTGACCCCAGAGGAACACAATGTTCACAGCACCTTGAAGGTACTTAAAAGCTGCCTTGTAATGTTAATTTGCTGTTTTATTTAAGATTAACAACCAGAACTGCATTAACATTTTCTTTGTTTATATTTTCATACAAGACAAACTCACTGTTACTGGTTTATGTTAGAATATTCCTGCAACGTGTTCACAGCTGGTTTCATATTTTCTTTATAATTCAGTGTCAGTCAGATTTTCACACCTGGAGATAAAAAGCATTTTATACAAATATTTTGATTAACTTGAACTCTCTCCTAATACCTCTTTAAAGTATTCAATGAACTTGTTTAAGTCAGAAGACTAATCTTGAGAATGTAATCACAGAAAATAATTTTGGTTTGGTTTCAAGGCTGTAAAGTATTAATTACTCTAAAATATTCTTCTGTAAAATAATACCATGATGGGTATTTACTGATTCTACATTATACATAGAAATCTTTCCAAATGGGATTTCATGAAGCTTAAAGTACGTGAAACTGTACGTTCCAGTATTGTTGATACTAACAAAGAATAATAAATTCAACTATCTGGACATTCTTTGTAACTGAAATGACCCACTGCAGTATAAAAGTATTTTTCATGATAGTATTTGACAGGATGAAGTAAATTCTTTGCCCACTGTCAGAGCTTGAAACAACAGCGAGGTTAAGTTTTACTGAAGCTGCTCAGCTGAATGTGGAGGAGGGTTTGGGAGGAGTTTGAGGATCTTCATGATCCTGGGAGCTGTGTTGTCTGGGGTGTCAGACCCAGGTAGGGTCTCAGGTTCCGGATCAGACTAATACAGTCTAAAGCAGTTCAAGAATCTTGATTAGACTCATGGCAGGTAGAAAACCACCCACCAAGGTTCCCTACTAGCCAGGCTCGGGGGTGGGCTCGCCTGCGAGACCCTGGTGGTTTACAATCTTAGGGCTCAGCTGTTCTCAGTCTGAAAAGCCGTCTTCATGTGGACTCATTGAGTGTGTCCAAATTCAGGGTCTGCGTCCTGCTGAGAGTCCTTCCTACACGGTCTAAAGAGGATGGGTCCTTCAAGAGCACAAAAACCAGAAGTTGGTGTTTTGTGAATTTGTACAGTCTACCCTTCCTTCTGTGCCCTCCTTAACACTCTGCGCATGTCCTGTTGCCTAGCAACCATGAGGTTGCTAAGCAATAGCAGAGAAATGGGAGTGTGAAGGAGGTGTCCTTCTCACGTTTATTCTACAGTTACTTATTTAAATATTGTCCTGTGTTCTGTAAATAGTTTTATTTCTGTGTATTATTGAATTTTTGTATCATAAATATTTTCTACACGTCATTAAACAACTTTAGTGATATAAAGTTCATTCTTGTTAATAAACAATCTGTTTACTATAAAAAAACGGAAATAAAAAGTAAACACAGTGAATTATGAGAAGTATTTCTTTTATTTCGTTTATAACATAAAACCAAAAACTTGATGAGAGTTCTTCATCCGTGTCCTCCTCTTCCTCACTGACTGACTGACTGAGAATAGGATTTATAAATAGATTTATTCTTGTACCTCCACCCCACAAGTTGCTCTGTAGCTTGATAAAAGTGTTTTTCTGAAAAAGTTTAAATCACTAACAAGAAATTACCTGTGTGTCTAAATACTTACACTTACACAGGTTTTTAGAGACGTAAACATACAATAAAAACATGATTAACACTAAAACCAAAGACCTAATTAGACCACCGCTGTAAGAATTTACTTTTTACCGCTAGTTTTTTTTCTACTTACCTGAATACAAACTCCTCCCCCTCTGCGCTACCGCTCGCTTCATCCATCATTGGTTTAAACTCTCTGCCGAGTTGCCAAAAGGAATTGTGGGAAATTTAGTACGTAAAAGGATCCATCAGATCCATCCTTAAAATTCAGGGAAAAATAGTACGCATTTGTAAGAAATATTTGAAGAATCCTTGAAATTTAGACAGTTCTCATTGTGACGGTGTGATGTAACATCCTTAAAATACGACCTTGGAAGGATGCAGACCCTGAATATGGACACAGCCTTCTACTGCTTTGAGGAAAATTGAGGTTTGGTTCAAAGGGAAGTGAGTAGCTCTCGTCATACCGATCCTCTGCATTGTTGGAACATGGAACAACACGTCATGGTAGAGGAACCGAGTCATGTGAGTGTGAGGTTAAGAGATATTAGATGGAGTCTCTACTCATTCTCTTCAGATTGGCTGGATTCTCTCTTACTTTGAAGTCACTCTAAAGGTGAGTTGGATCTGCTGGATCTTTGGGTCCGTCTCAGAGGACTCGGTTGACCGGTACCATATGTACCTATATACGGTACGCTGTACCTACATTCTCTGCAGGAAGTAGACTTCAGACTTTTCCATGGATGCCCCTTATCAGAGATCCTGTTTGTGGTGTTCATGGATCTCACGGTGTAGCCGTGGTGAGGAGGGGGTGTGGTTTAGGAACCTCAGACCTTCAACGTGCACTGGAGCAGTAATTATCTTTCAGGATGAGAATCAGCTCCTCAAAGTCTGAAGTCATGATTCTAAACCAGAGAAAGTTGAACTGCAGGTTGGTTCAGTCTTTGCTTCAAGTAGGAGGAGTTGAAGTATCTGATTTGTTCACTAGTGTTTCAGCAGATCTGAAGTTACTGTGTTCTGAAGAGGATGATGAGGGTTTTCATCATGTTCTTCATCCTCCTTTTGGACAATCAACTCAAGAGGATCCAGATCAGAACCAGAACAGAAGATTAATGAATTAATTAATTAACAATGTGACATCAGTATGTAGATAAAAAGTTAAAAGAGAAGAAATGATGATGATTACTGATGATGGAGTGATGAATAATATATGCATAACAATATCATTTCATTTAAATATGATTTAAATAGGAAAAAAACTTTAGAATACAACTTTTATTTTAATATCAGGAGTTACGTTTTGGAACATTCTATCAGATGAATCATAAAGCAGTTCAAAGGAACATTAAAAACTAATTAAATACAAGGATGAAGAACTGAATGACATCATCAGTGTTAAAGCAGGAAACATCCGTTAGTCACACGTCGTCTTTAATCAACATTGTGTGATTTAGTTTGGTTTTTCTGTCTCAGGTTTTAGTCTTCTTCTCTTGTTTAAAACAGGTTGAGTTGTTTATAGTGGGAGTGAGTAAATAAGTTTTCACTTCAGCTTTTTCAAACGTGTGACGACGTGAACTATCGGATGTAAACATGGTGAATAATTAAATAACAGAAAATGAAATGGAGACAGATTCTCTGCTGCTGGAATAGAAATAATGTCCCAACCAGATTACATTTATTTAGAATATTAAATATGCGGCATCATTTTTATTCTGTGTACACACTGCAGGAAGTGACTTGTTTCATGGTATGGAAGATGTTTTTAATGAAGATATATTTCCTCTTGTATAAAATCCTGATAGATATAAAAATTATTTTGCATGTTGAACCAAAAAACTCGTTTTTTTCTTACTATTGTTTAGAGACTTTAGAAATATTTAAACAAAATAAAACATTTAAATGAAAGTGTTGTTTAATGTAAATAGAAAGTTTGTGACCGTTCATGTGAAACTTCTTCTTCTATCTGAATAAATAAACGGAAGGTTTTTGTTGTATTTTAATCATTTTACTGAGAACCATATTTTCTGACTCAAGTGAAACAAAATGGTGCGATACTGATCTCAGTAAAAATGACTTGTATCAATGAATCTTTTGGAAGTGACAGTAGTGAAGATCTTATAATGTCTCATCTCCATTACCATTTCAATTAAAGCTGTGAATGGTGGGGAAGGCTGTTCTGGGTAAAGCAGTTAATTTTACTCTCAGCTTAATGCTGGACCCCATTAGTGACAAAGGACTTTTAAACAGGACTTTAAATTCACTAAGTAGCTTTCCAGATGATCAATGTCAGATGCAACCGTAAGTCTACGTGAAGCAGCTGATTGCTGCTGCAGATAAATGACAAAAGAACAATAAGAACAGAAGAGGACGGACAGAGCAGCTGATGGAGAGACGTGTTTAAAAGTGAAGGAAATTTTATATTCTGAGAAAAAACTTTGTTATTTTGTATTCTGGAACAGTTTAGTTACATAAAACATGCACATTTTAATGTTTGTTTTTTATAAATGTTTAGTAAATTATGGTACAGTGAAAGATCAAAATACGTAATATTATAACTATAGAAAACAATATAACCAGGGCATAAATCAGGGCAAAAACTTCATTTTACTGCAGTGATTGTGTGGATGTGATTTGTGCACGTTATATTTTTATTCAGACATTTACTCAGACCCATGTCAGCAACACAGCGATAGCTTTAGCATTGTGGCTAACAATAATCAATCGGTAAACTACTCTGAAAACTACGACACAGAGAATAATTAATATCATTTAAAAAATAATTAAATCAGAGTAAATACTTCCCTGCAGTGGTTGTGATTGTGTGGATGTGATTTATAGACGTTATATTCTCATCATGGTCGGGTTACCTCTCTGCAACACGGCAGAGGCTAATCTAAACACGTAGGAGTGCTACACGTCAATCACAGCTCAGGACCGCCTCTTAAAGTGACGCCTTCTTCAGCATTATTTGAAAAAGCAGTTAGAAGTCAGGAAGATCATTTAGAGGGAGGTGAGTTCCTCTTTAATGATTTTCCTGATGTAAAATGTTTCATACATTTATTTTGTGCTGACTCGTGTCCTCTTTTGTCTAGTTTTTAATGGATTTCTTTTTGTGTTGCAGGTGATTCATTTAGTCCAGAGTCTCCTTGTCTTTGTCCCGTCAGCTGTCCCTTGTTGTTTCAGCTGATCTCCATCCAGTCAGACTCTACACACTCCTACAGGTCAATAATTCTTTGTTTCTTAGCTTTTCTGTCCACTAACCTGTTTCATCATGCCCTCGTCTTCTCCAGTGTTTTGGGTTTTTACTTGTCCAACATCCGCTCCACCTCCAGTCTTCATTCTGGGTCCTAACACCCATATGACGGGGTTGTGTACATTAGTGAAGCTCTTATCTCGCCGCTGTAAACTGGAATGTTTATTTTTTTAATATTCCATCATCATGAAGGTGTGCAGGTGAGTCAGAGGGACTTTCAGACCCTCGTTTGTACTACTACTACTACTACTACTACTACTACTACTACTACTACTGCTACTACTACTACTACTACTACTACTACTACTACTACTGTCATTTAGCAGACGCTTTTATCCAAAGCGACTTACATTGAGAGAACATACAAGCAAGAATTCAAAGAGAAGGAAAAAACAATATAAGGAGGCGGACTGTTTGGAGTCCAGTTTAATTCCGACGCTGATACATCAAGTGTATCAATTTTTTTTTTTTTTTTTAGTGAGAGATAAATTCTCAAATCGCTATCATAAATCATAAATTAATCCCACATTAAGACTGAAAGTGTTCTTTAAAGAGGTGAGTCTTAAGTCTGCTCTTAAAAGTAGCTGCAGACTCTGAGGATCGGACCGAGTTTGGTAGGTCATTCCACCATCGGGGGACAACAGAGGAGAAGAGTTTGGAACATGATCTCATGCCACGTTGTGGTGGAAGCGCTAGGCGTCTTTCAGCGGCTGAGCGTAGCTGACGCGTGGGAATGTAGGTTTGGATGAAGGAGTGAAGGTAAGTAGGAGCTGTGTGTGTTAGAGTCTGGTAAGCCAGAAGCAGAGCTTTGTATTTGATGCGTGCTGCAACTGGAAGCCAGTGCAGGGAAATGAGCAGCGGAGTGACATGAGCCCTCTTGGGCTGGTTGAAGACCAAACGTGCTGCTGCGTTCTGAATCATCTGCAGAGGTTTAACCGAGGACGCCGGAAGACCGGCCAGCAATGAGTTGCAGTAGTCGATCCGGGACAAGACCAGGGCCTGGACCAGAAGCTGTGTGGTGTGGTCTGTGAGGAAGGCTCTGATTTTCCTGATGTTGTAAAGCGCGAATCGACATGAGCGAGCTACGGAGTTAACCTGCTCTTTGAAGGACAGCTGGTTGTCCAGTATGACACCAAGGTTTCTGGCGGAGGTTTTGGGGAACAGCGTGATGGAGTCAAGCTGCACTCTTATCTGAGGAGGTAAGGAGTTACTGGCAGGACAGACAATGAGGTCAGTTTTGGACAGATTAAGCTGAAGGTGGCGATCCCTCATCCACGCCGAGATATCTGAGAGGCAGGCAGATATCCGCACTGAGACGGATGTATCGTCTGGAGGGAACGAGAGGAGGAGCTGAGTGTCGTCAGCGTAGCAATGGTATGAGAAGCCATGGGAGCGAATGGGAGTTTGTAGTAATTAGACTCTGGTTTGAAGAAGCAGTTGCTGATGTCCAATCAGATGCTGGTACTGCTCAGTTATTGGCCCCGCCCCTTTTAGTTCTGTGATCCTGGCCAGGTGTTTTGAAAGCACATACACAGTTTTATTATAAATTCTCAGTATAAATCAGACGATAGATACAGTGTTGTCCTCTGTCCACAGTGGACAGTAGCTAAGCTGTCTGTCCTCTGTCCACAGTGGACAGTAGCTAAGCTGTCTGTCCTATGTCCACGGTGGACAGTAGCTAAGCTGTGTCTGTCCTCTGTCCATGGTGGACAGTAGCTAAGCTGTCTGTCCTCTGTCCACGGTGGACAGTAGCTAAGCTGTCTGTCCTATGTCCATGGTGGACAGTAGCTAAGCTGTGTCTGTCCTATGTCCATGGTGGACAGTAGCTAAGCTGTCTGTCCTCTGTCCATGGTGGACAGTAGCTAAGCTGTCTGTACTCTGTCCATGGTGGACAGTAGCTAAGCTGTCTGTCCTCTGTCCATGGTGGACAGTAGCTAAGCTGTCTGTCCTCTGTCCACAGTGGACAGTAGCTAAGCTATCTGTCCTATGTCCACGGTGGACAGTAGCTAAGCTGTGTCTGTCCTCTGTCCACGGTGGACAGTAGCTAAGCTGTCTGTCCTCTGTCCACGGTGGACAGTAGCTAAGCTGTGTCTGTCCTCTGTCCATGGTGGACAGTAGCTAAGCTGTCTGTCCTCTGTCCACGGTGGACAGTAGCTAAGCTATCTGTCCTATGTCCACGGTGGACAGTAGCTAAGCTGTGTCTGTCCTATGTCCATGGTGGACAGTAGCTAAGCTGTCTGTCCTCTGTCCATGGTGGACAGTAGCTAAGCTGTCTGTACTCTGTCCATGGTGGACAGTAGCTAAGCTGTCTGTCCTCTGTCCATGGTGGACAGTAGCTAAGCTGTCTGTCCTCTGTCCACAGTGGACAGTAGCTAAGCTATCTGTCCTATGTCCACGGTGGACAGTAGCTAAGCTGTGTCTGTCCTCTGTCCACGGTGGACAGTAGCTAAGCTGTCTGTCCTCTGTCCACGGTGGACAGTAGCTAAGCTGTGTCTGTCCTCTGTCCATGGTGGACAGTAGCTAAGCTGTCTGTCCTCTGTCCACGGTGGACAGTAGCTAAGCTGTCTGTCCTCTGTCCACGGTGGACAGTAGCTAAGCTATCTGTCCTATGTCCACGGTGGACAGTAGCTAAGCTGTGTCTGTCCTCTGTCCACGGTGGACAGTAGCTAAGCTGTCTGTCCTCTGTCCACGGTGGACAGTAGCTAAGCTGTCTGTCCTCTGTCCACGGTGGACAGTAGCTAAGCTGTCTGTCCTATGTCCACGGTGGACAGTAGCTAAGCTGTCTGTCCTCTGTCCACGGTGGACAGTAGCTAAGCTGTCTGTCCTCTGTCCACGGTGGACAGTAGCTAAGCTGTCTGTCCTATGTCCACGGTGGACAGTAGCTAAGCTGTCTGTCCTCTGTCCATGGTGGACAGTAGCTAAGCTGTCTGTCCTCTGTGAGTTTTACTTGTGGTAGTTTTATTACTATTTAAGTGACTTCCATAATTTCTCTGCAGATATTCACATTTTTATGGGACCTAAAACATTCTTCAGACTTTTCTTCATTTTTTTATATAAATTTTAAATATTAGCATTAGGTTTGATGATGCATCGGATCCTCGTCTGTCTTTGTACCTTATAAATACCTGTAATTGCTGCAGGGCAGCTGTGAGCACAGTTGAGGTTTAAAACCTTTTGACATTTTATTACAGTGTGAACGAGGAAACCATACAGAAATGGACCATCAAACAATTTATGGGACATTATTCCATTTAGCAGTGTGCTTACCAATATTTAACAAGAATTATACCTGTTAGACTTTCTCACTTTTCTTTTATTTTATACTTAAAGAAGAGAAAAAATACAAGAGGCCGACAGAAAGATTTAGATAAACAGTCTGAGATTCTGAGAGTAAAGTTATCAGTAATGTTTAGAAACGATCTGTAAACCGTTCACGCAGACAGCAGCTCCTTTACCAGCTTTTAGAAATCTGAGAAGACTTTCTCTTTACACTATAATACAGATCTGAAATGTGTATAAATAATATTATTTTAAATCTTACTGTTAGTAACTGCTCTGATTGTTTGCTTTGAGGCGGTTTGATTAATAACTTATTGTTTAAAATGAGAGTAAGACGATATCTCTCTGCGAGAGGTGGAGGAGCATCTTCACTGATCATCAACGGCTCATCGCCTCCGTTTGTTCAAACTCTCATCAGTGTTTTCAAACCTCAGACCCTGAGATTTATTAACAGACTGAATGTTTGCAGATAAAAATGAAGATGGTGATGAAATAAACTGGAAACGTAAACAGAAACGAGACAGTATCTTAAATATATGTGAACGTATACGAGCCTCGTGTAAATGTGACAGTGAGGTATCAAGCAGCTCGTCTCCCACCTGTCTGTTAATCAGAATCTTCTCAGTTATAAAAACATTTTTATTTGAACAGATGAAATAATACTGATTAAATATTCTGATGTCTGTTGTGTCACACTGAATGTTTTAGAATTTACCAAACCTGTTAATACTTTAACAAGTCGGATGCTCCTAACCCTTGTCATGAGTTATTTTGCAGTTTTTATTGGTAAAATGATTCAGTTAAAATATTCTTTCAGTAATTAATTTAATATAAGTTAAAGGTTCACGCTCAGAGCCGCGGCTTTTCTTGGAACCACTTTATGTTTTGACTCCCAAAGCACCAGAATCTCAAGTGGGCGGGACAACGTGGACCAAATCAAATGAACTGCAGCAGTGTTTTTAAAGTGCTTGAGTGCTTGAGTCTCCTGCATGTTTTAGATGTTTCCTGCTTCAACACACTGATGGTTGAAGTTCAGCAGAATCCTGTTAATCAGTCATTTGCTGAAATTAAGTGTGTTGAAGCAGAAAACATCTAAAACATGCAGAAGTTGAGGACTGGAACTGAAAAGTGTTGAACAAAAACATTATTATGTTTCAAAAAATCTCAACATTAATAGAATAAGTGCAGTAGAATGAGTAGAATGTTTTAATCATTTATTCACACAACAGAACTGGATTCATCCTTTACGTTACTACTACTACTACTACTGCTACTACTACTACTACTACTACTACTACTACTACTACTACTACTACTACTACTACTACTACTACTACTGCTACTACTACTACTACTACTACTACTACTACTACTACTGTCATTTAGCAGACGCTTTTATCCAAAGCGACTTACATTGAGAGAACATACAAGCAAGAATTCAAAGAGAAGGAAAAAACAATATAAGGAGGCGGACTGTTTGGAGTCCAGTTTAATTCCGATACATCAAGTGTAACAATTTTTTTTTTTTTTTTTAGTGAGAGATAAATTCTCAAATCGCTATCATAAATCATAAATTAATCCCACATTAAGACTGAAAGTGTTCTTTAAAGAGGTGAGTCTTAAGTCTGCTCTTAAAAGTAGCTGCAGACTCTGAGGATCGGACCGAGTTTGGTAGGTCATTCCACCATCGGGGGACAACAGAGGAGAAGAGTTTGGAACATGATCTCATGCCACGTTGTGGTGGAAGCGCTAGGCGTCTTTCAGCGGCTGAGCGTAGCTGACGCGTGGGAATGTAGGTTTGGATGAAGGAGTGAAGGTAAGTAGGAGCTGTGTGTGTTAGAGTCTGGTAAGCCAGAAGCAGAGCTTTGTATTTGATGCGTGCTGCAACTGGAAGCCAGTGCAGGGAAATGAGCAGCGGAGTGACATGAGCCCTTTTGGGCTGGTTGAAGACCAGACGTGCTGCTGCGTTCTGA
>SSNP01000286.1:211665-216665 GCA_006937955.1 Pachypanchax playfairii
CACGATTGTTTTCACTTCATGTTTGATGTTATAATAAACTTCTTTTCTTAACTCACTCATTCTCTTTTATTTCAACGATCTGACCATTTTTTAGATACTTTGATTCACACGGAGCCACAAATAAATCCTGAAACTAACGTTCATCATAATCAGTGGGACCACCTCTATAAGACCAGGAGCTATGAAGTCCACAGAGAGGATCACTGGTGCTGGTCTGCACTCCATCCAGGACCTGGACTCCTCCATCCAGGACCTGGACTCCTCCATCCAGGAAGTGGACTCCTCCATCCAGGACCTAGACTCCTCCATCCAGGACCTAGACTCCTCCATCCAGGACCTGGACTCCTCCATCCAGGACCTGGACTCCTCCATCCAGGAAGTGGACTCCTCCATCCAGGACCTGGACTCCAGGACCTAGACTCCTCCATCCAGGAAGTGGACTCCTCCATCCAGGACCTAGACTCCTCCATCCAGGACCTGGACTCCTCCATCCAGGAAGTGGACTCCTCCATCCAGGACCTGTACTCCAGGACCTAGACTCCTCCATCCAGGAAGTGGACTCCTCCATCCAGGACCTAGACTCCTCCATCCAGGAAGTGGACTCCTCCATCCAGGACCTGGACTCCTCCATCCAGGACCTGGACTCCTCCAGAGTCAGGTAGAGGTCAGGCAGCATCATCAGGGACCTTCTCAGCAGGATCTCACCTCTTCCCTCAGGACCGAGCTACAGATCACTGTCCAATAAAACCACCAGACCCAAGACCAGGTTCTTCCTCCAGACCGTCTCCATGTTGAACAAACATGTTTAACTTCTTCATAATAAATAAATAACTCAAAGATTTTCCCAATTTGCTGGTCTGGACCAAAAACATGTCTTCTCATGATGAGAAAGACGTCTGCCATGACACTAGAGGAGTAATTATTGTTCTCCATCAATCTGGTTAAAGAATATTTCCAATCAGTTTAGAGTCCTTCATTTCACAGTGAGAGAGATTCTACACAAGTAGAAAACATTTAAGATGTTTGTCCAACTTCCCCGGAGAGAAATTCCAGCAAATCCATCCCAAAGACCCACGATGCAGGTGCTTGGAGAACTGACAACAAAATCAGGATCTGATGCCATCTGTCTGACAGCTTGGCTGAAATAAGCTTCACAGAACAATGATGCAAACACAGCAACAAATCTACATCAGAATGGTGCTGCAGTTGTCCAGTCCAAGTCTAGACCTGAAACCGTTTAGGAAACAGGAGACCCTGAGCGAGATTCAGTCCCTGGAAACAAACATCCTGGCTAGCTTACATCACCTCTAAACTAGCCATAAAATTAAATACTGTATATTTCACATTCATGCACACTGTCATGTACTAAAATACATTTAACATTTGATTCATGAATGCTTCTTTTTCACATAGATTATTATAAATGTATTAAATACCACATAAATGGGTGTTTTTAAATATCTGCAGGGATACTTTCATCCTCAGTTTGGAAAAAGAACTTATAAACATTAAGATAAAAGGTTTAAAGGTGAATAAAGTCCAAATCAGGAGGTGTTTTACAGAGTTTCAGCTGATGGTGATGAATGTTTCTGATTTGTGTTCTATATAATTTACTGTCCATCAAAGTGCAGCGTGGATTATATTAAAGATGTTAGTGAGTTTATGACTCGTCTCATGTTTCAATAAGTTTTAATATTTATGTTTGCTGTGAGACAGGACAGCTGGTCAAAGGTTTTATGGACATTATTGACTCTTTAAACTGTGACTGATGCCGGAGGAAAGACACCTGCTGGATCTTTTACTGTCTGATGGACTAAATGTTTATAAACTGGAATGTTGTGAGACTCTTTGTCTTTTCTGTCCTCTGCTGTGGAAGACTGAACACACCTTGTTATTGGACCTGTTTCTGACCCCTTGGAGTTCTGTAAGTCTTCTTTCTTTTGGATTTGGACCTTTTCTCAGATTGTTGAATTGGATTATTGATTATTGATTAATAGATTTGGACATGAAGAGGAGACTGTTTGTTCCCCACTAACAGCTTGTCTTGATCATTATTAGTGATCTTTTCTGAGCCCTGAGCCACACCCCCTTTCCCCATCAACCTGTGGCAGGAGAACAACAGGTGAAGAGGACCATGTGTCCCATCTGGATCCGTCCCTGGACTAGTGACGAGATGCACCTCAGGAGAGAAGACGTCATCCTCCTTTAACCTCGTCTCTGTTACAGAGTGACGTCGTGTTTCCACCTGACCAAAGATCCTGTTTGTGACGTCTCACTCTGACACATATTTAATAAACTTTTACACCAGTCTGTCTCTGTGCACACTCGGGTCCAACATCAGTTACAGAGCGTTACACTCTTGGCTCACATCTTTTCTAAAGGTCAGACGTGTTGCAGAGAACATCATGGTGAAACAAACAGAGGATCAATCTTATAAACACAGTCACCTGTAATAAAAGGACCAAATCTCTGGTTGGACCACATGTTCCACCTCACTGCCAGAGGGCGGGTCGGTGTCACTCACATACAAGAAAACATTTATTCAGATGAAGAATCTCATCAGGTTTGAGACAGAATGCAGGAACCATCTTTAAACATTTACAATCTGCAGCTGATCTAAAGTAAAACCTGTTGGATCAGAGAGTAATCAAAGTAAACAACAACATTACTTCTTCCAGAATAATAATCATTTTCATGGGACAGAAAATACAGACAATTAGAGATTTTCTTCAGTTGAAGGAGTTTTTAATCCACCACCAGCTGAGTGTGAGAGTCTTCTCAGCAAGAAACACTGTCCTCAAATCACATCCAGTCGGGTTCTAAAAATAATCTTTTATCAGTCGGTCTGTCTCATTAAACCGGATCTAAAGGCTAATATACTTGTTTCAAGCTCGCACCATCAAAAGGTTGAAGAATGTAGTAAAAAAGGCAAAATTACAGTCTGATCACATGACAAATCAGCTGTTGAGGTTTAAACACTCACCTGACACGAGAAACCAAAGAGAGAGTCAGAGTGAGTTAAACTAGTAACTACTGACTCTACAGCTGTTCTAATATCACATGATCAGATTCAATAATTACAAACTTTAGATCTTCAGCGGTCCAGAATCATAAGGAACGGCCCAGAAAGAGCCGTCCCTCAGAACCGGGTTCAGAGACTCCATCCATCTGTCCGTCCGTCCGTCCGTCCGTCCGTCCATCCATCCACCCACCCACCCATCCATCCATCCATCCATCCATCCATCCATCCTGCATCCATCCATCCATCCATCCATCCATCCATCCATCCATCCATCCATCCATCCATCCATCCATCCATCCATCCATCCATCCATCCATCCATCCATCCATCCATCCATCCTCTGAGCTTCTTTCTTCCACATCAGGGTCTTGGGGAGCTGGTGTCTCCAGCAGTCTTTGGGTGAGAGGCGGGGGACACCCTGGACAGGTCGCCAGTCCATCACAGGGACACACAGAGACAAACAACCACTCACACTGATAAACAATTTAGAGGCACCAATTAACCTCTTGCATGTTTCTGGACTGTGGGAGGAAACCCACCATGCACGAGGAGAACATGCAAACTCCATGTAGAAAGGTCCCAGCACGGATTCAAACCCAGAACCTTCTCGCTTCAAGGCAACAGCTCTACCCACTGCTCCACCGTGCAGCCTAGTATTGTTATTGTTGTTAATATTATTAACCTTTTGGACAGTTTATTAATAATAATAACAGTTATGACATCATTGTCTGCGTCACACTGAACCAGAGTCTCTGAGTTTCAGAGAAAAGATTTACTGAGAGTTAGAACTCAAACGCAGGCAGCAGTAAACAGACCCGTAGATCCAAATGTACATTTAATAAAGTTACTAGTCAAAGTCAAATCTAAGGATTAGGTCTGATACAAACATGGAAGCAGTTCAGAGACCAAGAACCGTAAATTAAAAGATATACTGTGAAGTTTGAGCAGGAGATCCTGGTGTGTGTTTATATATAACATGCAGCTGTTACTAAGAAACTGAAGACAAGACAATGCTGCTGAAACACAATGACTCCAGAAGACACAGATAAACCAGGATTATCTCCTGAAACAAACAACCTTCACAGGAGAGCAACACGTAAACAACATCACATGTTCCTGAACCTGTTTCAGATGATGTAAAACACGGCTGGAGAACAGAGACCACGCTGTAATTTAACAATAACTTCTCAGATTACTGGATCTCATCTTGACAAACAAACATCTGCTTCATTTAATAAGTTGAGTTAACTGTTGTTATCAGATCACAGACTTACTGCACATCAATACAACTTGTATTACTGTAATGTTGGAACATTATATCACGGTATATTTTCAGGTTTGATGTTTTATATCAAGACTCAGATAAACAGGTCAGTATCCAGCGGTGCAGGACTGTGTTTTATAGAGAGAGAGTAGTGATCCGTGTGTTTGAAATATAAACAAGTGTCCAGGGACACAGTCATAATTAGATATATGTAAGCAGCTGAGTTCTGGTTCTGCAGATCTACGCTGGAACATGGATGTTTAAGTCAATCCCAGATCTCAAATGCAAATACTACCGTGCTGCTCAGTGTGAACACGTTCAGTGTCTTTGTTCTGCTGCAGTATATGTGCAGAGGACAGAGTCCTGGTGATGGAAGCTGCAGCAGTAATCACACCAACATCCATCTCTAGAATCAGTGTTTCCTCCACTTGTCACTCTTTCATCGATGTTTTCTCTTTTCCTCATTTCCTTCCTTGGTGTTGTTACATTTACCTCACTGATAGGTTTTGTCAAGCGACATTCAGACAGAAAATGCTTTTACCTACTTCAACTGCAGTCGTGTGATTCACACAATATAATACAAAAAAAACTTGCTTAAATAAAATAAAGCAAGATGCAAATAAAAACACTCACATGGAAATCCCGTTTTATTCATGTGGAAAATGTCTTTTTGGAACATTTTAACAAATTCACTTGGGAAAAACTGTTAAAGGT
>SSNP01000286.1:229165-284165 GCA_006937955.1 Pachypanchax playfairii
CAGAGTGTGATGGAGGGGTGAAGATGAAGGCTGCTGTGATGTCATAGTGTTCACAGATGACTGCTGAATATGTCCTTCTTTTATTTGTTAAAATGTTTGACCCTCATAGAGTCTGTAGATGCTGGAAACGAGAAGACCAGCTGATCATTTAATGTGGATAAAGGATGAGAGGATGAAAGGATGAGAGGATGAGAGGAGACCCACCACCTCTGATAGTCTGGGATTTGATGTAAATTATACATTAATAATAAAAGTCATAAACTGTGAGAATAAACATCAAAATGTTCCTCCAGACAGACTCGAGACCTCATGATGTAACTATGTGAGAACTTGGATGATTTTGGAAGAAAATAATCTAAGTATACCTGAACCCCCCCCCCCCCACACACACACACACACACACATTTTGTCAGCTAAGAATTAACAATTTAAAGTAAACTCCAGTGTTGTTTATTGTACCAGCTGAACAGATTGTAAATACATTAATGAGCTGCTAATAGAACTGAAGATTATGCTATGCTATATGCTAGGATTACCATATTGTATTTTTAAAAAAGTAGGACACCTGAATTAAGCAAAATCACACTTTAGTGCAAAAATACCATGAAACAGACTAAAAATAATAATAAATGTTTTTGTACCCAAGGCAGCAGGCCATTCCTCAAAAGTCACAATAATACCGATAACAATATAAATCTTTAAAATAACATACATTAAGGTGTACGGTAAGGTGTTTGGCAGGAGCTAGATGGTTTTCTAAATCACCAGCACCTTTTGTTGGACACTGACACGTAAGTGCTAGCTTAGCATGTCATGCATTCTGCCTCGGATGGATGTCGACCAGAACGGAAACTGATATTTCTTTTAGCTCCTCCGTAAACCTAGATTTGCTTTTCGGCATGTTTGTGATCAGGAGACATTCTTCCCTCGCTGCTAACTACTGTCATTATTTATACTGCACCTGCTTATGCATATAGACATGGTGTCTGAGCACTGATGGAGTGAATGACATGCAAAGAAGGAGGAACCTAACACCAGTTTCTGAGGGTTAGACTAAAATCCTGGATATTTCAGAGAAATTTTGAAAGTCTGCCTGGACTTTTTTTTGGGCGTCAAAAAGAGGACATGTCCGGGTAAAGTAGGACGTCTGGTCACCCTACTATATGCTACTATATGCTACAATATGCTACGCTATGCTACTTTCAGTGGCTGAAGTCAGTTTCTTTAGAGGATAAGTAATGAACAATCCTACAGATGCAAATAAAAGTAATATAGCAGCATTGTGTGCATACTAATGACGGCCTGGGGGTTAACAGGATGTCTACAATATGGCACATGAACAGACCCAATTATCCAAAATTCTGTGTGGCATGATGTCAACTTCTTTTCTCTATTCTGCTTGTTTCTCAGCTCTGCAGATATTAATGAATGTCTCTGTTATAAAGAAATCAGCAAATGAGGAAAAGAGTAAGTTTTCATCGTCTTCATGGACGTCAGATGGTTTCAGATCAAAGCAGGAAGTGGAGGACGAGGCCGAGACAAAAGAACTCAGTAAAACAGGACGGAGAGACGGTGAAGGACAAATGAAAACGTGATAACTATCTAAACTATTAACAGCTTATTGTTCAGATTATTTGTAAAAATTAAAGTATTTGGTGAGCGTTATCATAGTATTTATTTAGGATCTTTACTTACACATTACAACATTAGTCGGTAG
This sequence comes from Pachypanchax playfairii, assembly GCA_006937955.1. Lineage (NCBI taxonomy): Eukaryota > Metazoa > Chordata > Actinopteri > Cyprinodontiformes > Aplocheilidae > Pachypanchax > Pachypanchax playfairii. Next base: position 230,883 of record SSNP01000286.1, read on the forward strand.
ATTTGTCTATTATACTAAGGAGCTGCTGTGTTATTGACAATAATTAGCTAATAAATTATATTATAAATAAAAACAATGAGAAGCACATTTATCAAGTTGGTTATAAATTAAAGTGTTCTGCTGAACAACTGGAACAATGGAAAAGGAACAATGTGTTCGGAGTTATATGGTAAGAACCTGGTAACAACATGGAAACAAACCAGACTTCCTTTTACAGTCCAGTTTCAGCTTACTTATTAACTCCAGTAAGAATATACCCAGTATTTCAGATGTACCAGGATCCTAGAGGTAAACTGTTCCTACAGGTGTAGGGGGTTGTTACAGGTAAGTACAAGGTAAATATTTTAAAAACTCTGAAGGAATGTAAGAAAAGGTAATTTATTAGAATTTACTATCTTAATTTTAGTTCTTACAAATCTAAACTGGTCACAACCTAATTGAGTTGATGGGTAATAGTGGAGGTTTTTCTTAGTAAATGCAGCAGTACTTCTTCTGTATTTACCTCCTTATTATACATGGTAATTACACCATATATGCTATTATTTTCCATATATATATCAGGTAAATGCTGAATAATTTCTGCTGTACTTTCTCTATATTTACCTACTTGATACACATGGTAATTACCATTAATACACAAGATTTACATATAAGTACCAGGTAATTTCTTAGTAATTAGGGGACTATAAAAGGAAGTGTTACCACCAGATCCTGGTGAGAGAGCAGCTCATCAGCTTTACTGGAGATGTACTGCAGGTGGACCGGATCACAGTACAGAAACCTCCCTGTCTCACCAGTCCGTTTCCCTCGTCTGCGTCTCCGGTGTTTTCCAAATAAAGCTGCTGCTCCTCCAGCTAGAAGTTCAGTAGTCCATAGTGTGAAAACTTGTCCGGTGGAGTCTCTAATGTTTAAGAGTTCCTCTAGTGTAAAATAAATACACAAAACGCCACAAACAGACAAAAAGAGTACGAGAGACGTGACAGAGGATAAAATATAGAAAACATTATTAATACCAGAACAAACTGCAATCCAAATGACAACAGATTTATTGTTTATAATAGAATCTATATGATTTGTTATTTTATTTTTATAAACTAAAGATTTGCTGTTTATTAATTCATCTGTAGAACAATGTGCAGACATTCATGATGGAGGAGGAGCAGCTGCATCATCAATACATGTAAGAAAATGGTTTCCTGCAAATGTCTGTAAAATGATCAAGTTTGGTATTTTTACCTTGATGTAGGTCAAATTTTAAAGTTTACCTTTTACTTTTAGCTGTATATAAATACTGTATGTGCCAGTGTTTAGAGTTGTATGTACTCTACATGCTGAGCAGTTATTTAATGACTCAACATCCTTTTCCTGTAAAAACTGGCGCTTGAAGACTCAGTGAGATGCTGTGTGATGTTATTCTGCTCTGACAGCACGTTTACTGCTGCAGGACGACGCTGTAACAACATGCAGCTCAAAATCTGCAACAATAACAATATTTGTCCTTCCGTTAGACAAACTTGTCCTATTTATTTAAGCTCTGAATGTTTCTACATGCTCTCAGACAGCAGAGACAAACCCACTTCACTTCCTGGACATCCATGTCTCCTGATACTTCAGTGTTTGGACAAAGACACATCTTTCTCTGTAGGGACAAACCCAGTTTGACGCCTGTATTCTGCTGTGGACAGAGCCGGCGCTGGTGCTCTTGGTGCTCTATAGGAAAACATATATCTGTCTTATAAGACTTTAATTGTTTGTCTCAGACACAAAAAATCACTGCAAAATAGCATCAATTAACAAATATTAATTATAAACTACTTCCTGTTTGGTGACATTATGAAGTTGCTGCATTATAAAAAACCTTTTCTTTTCCAAACCAGCTCAAGCAGACGAGGTTATCTGAGTATCTGCAGCTCCCAGATGTTCATCTCTACAAACAAACCCTCAGGTGGGTTTTTCTACAACAGGTAAAGAAACTAGAACACAGAAGAACTTCACAGAAATACACTTTTAAATATCTGAAAATCCCTTTAAACAGTTAAGAACATCTTATTATTATTATATATTTTTGAGGTATTTTTCACCATGTTGTCCTCATTATACACTGATACTGTTAAAATCTAATTATTTTACTGACCACAGTAAAAACTAAAAGTCTAAATGCTCTGAGATGAACACATTCAGCTTATATTAATGTATCATGTGTTGTATTAATGGCATTAACATACACATGTCTAACCCCCCCCCCACATCAAACATTTTACTACTATGATATAGAAACAATGAGACAGTTAGTGGAAATTTGACTTCTGGTTGCTAGAAAACAAGATAATAAAGTTCTGGTACCTGAGACCAACGTAACGGTGTGGAACAGTTCCTCAAACTTTCCTTTTTGCTCAGTCATGTAAATGTTATCCTGAGGTATCACTTTATTCATGCTGCTTCAGCATATTTCAAACTGCTAACATAACAATACTTTCATTTGCCTTCAAATATGTAATAATGAACAAACTGTTCAGTTTTCTATTATAACAGCAGGTTGAGTTTAGCTGAGGGTCAGAACGCTGACAGACCAGCAGATACCTGAACCTCTACCTGATGCAAGACTTCCTGTCAACATGAAGGGAATATTTCCTGGTTGAGAACCATGACCTCAGATTCTTGGACCCCTTAAACCCACACCACCACCCCCCCCCCCCCCCCCCCCCCCCCCCCCCCCACCCACACACACACACACACACACCCATAAATGTCCTGGAAGACCAAATTAAATTTTAAGCTTTCTTCAAGTCCATAAATCAGATGTTGACCGAGGAGAGGAACTCCCTCGATCGCCTCAGTTGTGAACCTGTTCCAGTTTATTTGGTCCATGTTTGGTTGTGACCTCTACATGACCTCTATACATCTCCATATAAATGCTCAGCTGTAATGACGAACTGCTTCAAGCTAATTCAGTGTCAGAGTTATATTTCCAGAATAATTCAAATAAAAAGTATTTTGGTTGTAAATTGAATAACTGAATAAATGGTAAATGGTGTGTACTTGTATAGCGCTTTACTCAGGTCCTACGACCCCCAAAGCGCTTCACACTACAGTCTGTCATTCACCCATTCACACACACACTCACACGTTTGGTGATGAACTACACACATGTTGTAGCCACAGCTGTCCTGGACACACACTGACAGAGACGAGGCTGCCAGACACCACCGGACCCTCTGACCACCACCAAACAGCCACCGGACCCTCCGACCACCACCAAACATCCACCGGACCCCCTCCGACCACCACCAAACAGCCACCAGGCCCTCCGACCACCACCAAACAGCCACCGGACCCTCCGACCACCACCAAACAGGCACCGGACCCTCCGACCACCACCAAACAGGCACCGGACCCTCCGACCACCACCAAACAGCCACCGGGCCCTCCGACCACCACCAAACAGCCACCGGAGTCCGACCACCACCAAACAGCCACCGGACCCTCCGACCACCACCAAACAGCCACCTGACCCTCAGACCACCACCAAACAGCCACCGGACCCTCAGACCACCACCAAACAGCCACCGGACCCTCCGACCTCCACCAAACAGCCACCGGAGTCCGACCACCACCAAACAGCCACCGGACCCTCCGACCACCACCAAACAGCCACCAGCCCTCCGACCACCACCATACAGCCACCGGACCCTCCGACCACCACCAGACAGCCACCGGACCCTCCGACCACCACCAAACAGGCACCGGACCCTCCGACCACCACCAAACAGGCACCGGACCCTCCGACCACCACCAAACAGCCACCTGACCCTCAGACCACCACCAAACAGCCACCGGACCCTCCGACCACCACCAAACAGGCACCGGACCCTCCGACCACCACCAAACAGCCACCTGACCCTCAGACCACCATCAAACAGCCACCTGACCCTCAGACCACCACCAAACAGCCACCGGACCCTCCGACCACCACCAAACAGGCAAAGTGGGTTAAGTGTCTTGCCCAAGGACACAACGGCCAGGCGATCTTTCTCTCTGGGCAGAGCGGGGATTCAAACCGGTGACCTTCCGGTTGCCAGACGACCCGCTCTACTGCCTGAGCCCCACTAAATATAAGAAATCTATCAACACACAAGGACACGCGTGTTCAAAAAAGATGAATACATTGACAAACTTGCACCTGCTTCAACTTGAGTGAAACATATGAAATTAAAAACGAGTATAAATATTTGAAAATATGTGTATATATAAATTATAAATGTCTTAGAGGCCATGTGTAGTGATGCTCAGTCTCATGGTCTCTTGAAAGAGAATCAGCATCACATCTCAGAATCAGTATCTTTCTTATCAAATGTATAGAAATTCTATCTAATATAAATAAGAATGAAAGCTCAGACCTGCAGCACCACTAAGAGCATTTAGGTGTTGGCACCAGAACATCTCTGGCTACCCCAGAATTCTTGATCTAATGCCCAATAACCCGAGCTACATATTTCAACACGAAGGAGCAGCTGTTCTACTCTGAACTCTTTCCAAATGTTGGAGTTCTTCCTCGTGTCCCCGACTGACTCAGCAGGCTGTACAGATGAAAATTACTGCCACAATTACAGCAGAGCAGCCGTTCGGCTGATCCGATGTAGCATCAATCACAGGTGCAGGCGTGTGAGGAGGGGTGCTACAGGTGCTCAAACACCTGCCCTTTGATAGTTAATGCCAAAAGTGGCCCTTAAGAAGATTTAATAAATACCACTAATAAAATATATATCAAATAAATAAATAAATATTATCAACTTCCCCGAGCTGCCATCAGCGTGCTGATGTGACTTCATGAACTTTTACCGGAGGTCATCGGTGAAGCTTCATGCATCATGTTTGTGCTGCTAGAAAGTTTGCAGGTAGGTGAAGACTGCAGCAGTAAATAGTCTGATTATACTCAGTGTGGTCTAATTTACACCACAGCTGCTTTTGTTTATTTACTCTGTCAGGTTCAGTATTATTGACATTTTTTTAATTAAAACATGTTCTTTTTTTTCACATAAGCAGAAGCTCAGGGACAGTCATCAAAGTGCAACACCCTGCAACAGAAGTGTTAAATAATTGAAATAATTTCCCTCTAACTGATCCTGCTGTCAGTAAGTTTACAGGAAACATCCGGTACTTCTGGCTGATAATGAAACTAAACTTGTACAAGGAAAATTAAGTGTTTAGTTATTTGGGGTGATTTTGTGTATAAGAAAGTGTTGCACTTTGTTGACAGTCCCTGGTATTCATCTCAGCACTGCTAAACATTAACCAGAACAAAGCAAAAAAAAAAAAAAAGTACAATAACAATGATAATGAAACCAAAAAAACTTTTGCAGAACTTTAAAATATATTTTTGGACGGATTCTGTCTTTTCTAAGTTGGACTGAACTTCTGGGAAGTTTGAGCATCTAGTGAAAAATTGTTGATCTACATTAAAACATTTAATAAACCTAACGATCATTAACAGACTATAAACAACCTGAGTGTAAACATGGAGTCATTGTCATGGTTTGGAAGTTTGTGGATGTTTTAAATCCAAGACTTTCCACTAACGCTTCATGAAAACCGTCAGCGTAGGGCCGCTAGAGGAACAATGCTCGTTGTTTGCAGCGTTACCATCTTCTCTACTATCGATGTTTCTGGAGCTAAAACTATTAAATCTTATCCCTCTTCACCCTGCAGGTCTAGCTGCAGTCTTCTCATCATTGTTGCCATTTTGAAAACTATAAACTTTCCACAAACACTCGAGCAGATGTGATGATCAACACAGAGATTGTTGGATACAGACGACTGCCACTAACAAAATCTGCTGAAAGCTGAAGGATCTAAATAAGATTGATTTAAAATTGCCTTCTTATAACCTAAGAGACACGCCTACAAAGAGCATAAGAACTCTACAGCCCCCAGGTGGCAGAAAATTACCTGATTTTCTCAAGAATGCCTCAAGTTGCTCTTACCAACTTCCTAAAAATGCTGTAGCATACTAAGCCCCTCCCCCCCAGATGTTTATGAACTCCACATTTCACAGGAAATGTGAGATTTGTACAAACCCGTCACTCATTAGAACCTCTGTGAACAGGACTTCAGGTCTGCCTTGTTCATTTCATGTTCCGATGGTATAAGAATTATTATCAAAAAGCATCATTATAATAAAGAAATATTTCACCTCATGCAAATTCCTTAATTGCACTAAGTTTATCAATATTTAGGTTAATTCTTTTTCCCTTTTAGTCATCTCCTACTGTAGCATGCTGATATGAATTAGACTGTACAGCTGCTTGCCTCAGTGTCCAGTGTCTATATAAATGCTAATGAATGGCAGGGCGGTGAAAGGCCACAGTGCTTTTGTCATGTTAATAATACATTTGCCTCAGAGGAAGTAGTAGCTCTGCAGATGAGAACTGAAGCTTTGAAGATCTAACACATTATTATCTGAAGTGAAATCTCATGAAAAGGCAATGATTCTTTTAGATGAGAAACTCCAGCCTCATGTCAGATCTGCTGACCTGTTCCTAAAGAAGAAGGGAAGACTGGAGGAATCATGTGGAAACGTTGCCTTTGTGTCAGGTGTGTTTGTTGTTGAACTTCTACACAATCTCTTTTGATGTTTTCTTAATTATTTCCATATAAATGCATTCCCCTGTTTGAGCACAAAGCAAAGCAGAGAGAGAAGCAACCTCTCAAGCAGGAACATTTAAATCTGTAAGGAAAAATGAAGAACTTTGAACATTCTGTAAAATTACTTTTTTTTTATGTATTGATTATTGATTAAGTCAAAGTTAAAGTCTTTGAGTACTTGGTAACACCTCACTATGATGTAAGATTTCTTGTACTGAGTTATTGTTTGCTAGACATTCAAGTATTCTCCATCTGTGAACATGAGAATCCTGTTAAACACAAAGTACAAGGACTTCTGGAAATCAAGCTTCTGTAAAAGCACCAAGTGCAAGTGTTCAGTCTGAGTGTCCTTCTTTTCATGTTTTACATTAATAACTAGAAATGTACAAAATAGCAGTTAAGCAGAATAATATTTCTCTTAATGAGAGCAAGAGACATAAAAGATACTATAATGTTTCTAAGAAGTGTGTGTGTGTGTGTGTGTGTGTGTGTGTGTGTGGGTTTGTATTTCTGACCTCCTGGGGACCAGTTTCCTGACTTTTACTATCTTTCTGGGGTCCGAGGGTTCTTGTGGGGACCGAAGCCTGGTCCCCATGAGGGGGACTCCCCTTTTTAGGGTTAGGGGTTAGGTTTATAGGTATGGTGTGAATAGAGTTTTAGTTAGTCTTAGGGTTAGTTATAGATCAGTAATGGTTAAGGTTAGGAAAAGGGTTTGGGTTAGGTATAAATCTAGTTACTAAAATCAATGGAAGTCAATGGACGGTCCCCATAAGGATACCAAAACACACTTGTGTGTGTGTGTGTGTGTATGCATGTGTGTGTTATTTGTCTGCATTGTCTCTGCATTCTTAATTTTTGGTGTAATACAGCTGTTTCTTGCAGTTCTTTGAGGAGATGTAACTGAACAGGACCCGTGAAGAATAATTAGTAATAAAAGTGTTTTGTTTTTTTTATTTTATGCATCTCTCCTTGAAAATAGTATCCAATAAAAAGAGAATGAACTCTGTGACTCTCTTTGCTATTCTTACCACATGTTGAAGAGTCCTGCTGTCAGTCACTATAAAGTTGCTGGAACAAGATGTGATGGAGCCTGTCAGGATGCTCTAAAAATGCCCAATTAAAGGTGGAGAGGATGAAAGAGGAAATTCTCACTCACTTAAGCTTCGTAAGGAAGGTTATCCTTTCTTGGTCATGTGTGTATTGCAGAGATCCTCGGTAATACTGACTCCTCCAAAAATTCATGCTGCAGAGTTTTTCCACAGCAGAGCTGCTGGTGTGCAGAGGGACGGGGGGGATGTGGTGGTTTAAGGGCAAAACAGTTTTTAGGGTTATATGCACAAAATCTTCAGTAACCAGAAGAAAAGACTCAAACTGGCAATAAAAATCTTTCATGTTGTTAACGCTGAAAGGATACGCATGGTTATCACAAGCGTATCAGTTAGCAGATCGATTTATGTTTTGGAACCGATTATCTTATTAAAATATTGATAGTTTAGTAATTTGAAGTCAATATGTATTTTCTCTTTGAAGGGAAACTTGTATAAATCACACTCAGTTGGTCAGAACTATTTGTTCTTCAGCAAAGTAAATGCGTGATGGTACAGTATAAATGCACAGCCTCCTTAATTATAACCTTGCTCTGCCAGATCTATGTTTAGCCCCGCCTCTTCTCGATTCAGGGACACACATAGTACACCTGGAACTGCTCCATTTGAAACCGTCTATAAAAGGGAGGGACATCTGGTACAATATTTTAATCTGATTGGAGGACGAGCCAGCAAGCGCTTGCCTTTGATTGTTTATTTTTAGCCAATCACAGTAAATCCAGCTCTTGTAAATCCATTCGGTAGTAAAACACACACATTGCTAATAGTAAGAAAAGCAAAACACGTCTTTACCATCAGGAAATACACAAAGTTCTTCCCTTTGCTCATTTTTCAATGAAGAAATCGTCTCTAGTCCGAAAACAGATTCAATATCCACTGTTATGTGTAAATCCACCGGCAGACATGTTTGTTCGTGCCCTTCGTGAAGTTATTTTCTCAGTGTTTATTGGCTAAATTAAGTTCGTCCGTTTGGCAATGCAGATCTGCTATTGGCTAATTCGATCTAAGAGCCCGCCTCCTGAGGGCGCTTTCTCCAGCGCCCAGAGCTGATCTAGACACATAAGAAGTGAAGAACCAGGAGGAAATCAAGTAATTTCTGTCTTTCAGAAATTATTTATACAATCTTCTCAGTATATGAATATACATATGAGTGTGTTTAACTCTAAATACATGTAATTAAAAAAAAAAGAGAAATATTTCTTATGTGTTGCCACATCATGTTTTTGATAGGGAGGGCGGCGCCCTAGCGCCCTCTATTGGCCAGCCACCACTGCCCACCAACAGGAAGTCGGCCATCTTAGAAAAACTGTTTTGAACGAGAGATTTTCACACATCACCACCAGACTTGGTCACTTCAGTCTGAAGATGTGGAGATTCACAGTTATCAGAGGACTTTACCATAGATAGTAAACTTTAACAATTATGGGACATTGTTTTCTAAAATAACAGTCAGTCCTGCTAATCCATCAAAAACCTGTTCCATGCATACAAATTTACAACAATCATTTCTATACATGCACAGTCAGTTTTGGACAGGCGGAGTAGCAAGGTAGCTAAACTCATTTGTTTTGTACAGTTCTTTCTATTTTCTATAGAGAATCCACATATATCATCCAGTAGTTGGAGAGACCACCTACAGGAAGCCCCAAAAGATAACACTCCTAAAACACAAGACATCAGTTACTATTACACCCAGAATAATGAACCTGTATAGAATAACCTTCAGTACTTGCACTCTATGAGATGAATAATGTTTAGATGCATGGAGACTAACATCAGCTTTAAATTCTGACATGTTGCAGTCTTCATCGTTTATCTTTCAGCCTCATCGTTTTCAGAGTAATCCAAACCTTCTGAGTGAGTCTCGTGTTTCTGCTGAAAACCCTGCTGACAGGACAAGGTGATAATCATCTGCAGCGCTCATTTTCACAATGTTCTACAATAAACAGGCATCCGTGGAATTCATGTCAAAATGACATGACACAGCTACAGTGATGAAGAACTGGATGTAAAATGCACGAGCCAGCTGACAGAATGAGATATGGTTCCATGTGCTGGTTGTCCGAAGCATCTCTCACGGCACATCAGCTGGAACTAAAGCTAGTACCCTCTGATCAGTCACTCAGGTCATTTACTCCTTCTTTCAACAACTCATGTTAAATCATATTTATCAACTGAAAACAGTTATGTGTTAAATTATTTCCTTCCTTGGTATCATAGAGCTGCACCAGTCACTCACCTGATCAGCTGGGACTTGATCAGCTGTGACCTGATCAGCTGTGACTTGTCAGCCGTCTTGGCGTTGAGTTGAACATTTTTGCAACAACATTGAAGATTTTTGTTCATTTCAAACTGTTTCAGAATCTTTTAGTTTGTTTTCTAACATCCGTATGGATTTTTTTGTTTTGTTTTATTTAGTCTGTTTATAAGCCTGATTTAGTAAATACTGTCTTTATTCTGTGTTTCTCAGCTGCTTGTTGTCAGTAGATTAGTACATGTTCTTGTTTTACATTATGGATTATCAGTTTATTAATTACTTGAATATTTACATAGATGATCATTTCCTTTTCTCTCGTGTGAACTTTTGTCATTTTGATTTAGTTATAGTTTTCTCATAGGTTTTACCTTGTTATTTAGGTGTTTTCATGTAATCTTAGTTTCAGTCATTGTTATTTTCTCAGTGCTCCTGTTTAATCCTGGTAATAATCTATAATCCTGCACCTCAGTCCACCTGCACTGTGTTTCTAGCTGACAGATTTTTCTGTTTCATTTTTATTTCTACGTGCATTTCCATGTTTTAAGTCGTAGATTTAAGTCTTGTCAATTTGTTTTCCAGTTTTTTCCTCATTAAAACTTTTTAATTTTTACCTGCATTAACGTGTCCTGCCATCAGACACGATGACAACGGTAATGAGGATCTGGCAAGTATATGACTCTTAACCTGGTCTGAGTCCGTCTTGCTGTTTCTACAGACTCCGCCCACTTTGAGCAGCAGGTAAGACCCTTACTACTAATCACTAATTGACAGAATAAAACTATAAAATGACCAAAAATTCCTCTAAGGTGCAGGTGGGCAGACGTCATCTGGACATTTAGAACTGATGTCACAACATCTGGAATAACCTGAAGGTTTACAACCCCACCCTCTTTCAGAGAACAAACATCTGGGCTGTTTCTAATTAACAAGTTTGAACCCTGCAGAATCTTTTCATTCTTTCTCTTCAGGCTGTTGTTTGTCTGACTCTTTGATTTGTGCACACACTGAGTTCTACAGTTTTCACTTAGAACACAGCATATATATTGATTTACTGACAGACAGACTCAGCACGTTTTTATTTGGGTTTAAATTCCTTTTTCCAACATCATTTACTTGTAACAATATTCAAGATATTTCCTAAAACTAATGAAGGACATGCAATGAAAACTAAATCAGTAAGTGCTAGAATGTGTTTGTAATATTAAGGAATAAAGTGTTTGGCAACATTAAAAATGCTGAAGCAGTTTTTTCTGACCTTAATAGAAGAAGCAATTTTAAAACAATCTGGAATTGAACTGACAGTCCACAACAAGAAGAAATAAAACATCCAGAAATTAAAATAAATGAACAACTTGTAAACAATTAGACAGAAGTAGCAGGATTTTAAACATGTTTCATCCTTTCTGTATCTGCAATGACCAAGTGTTTTTCCTCCGACAATATAAATGTCTGTCCTTTAAATACTGCTGAGAGTTTTAGAATTTGGAGTGTCACAGATCTCAAACCATCTGGAATGAAGGACGTATACAGATACTTTTATACTGAAGGTGCTTAATCACACTTTAATCACCAATAAAAATACTTTTTTTTCACTTTCCCAGGCATTTGTTCCTAATCTTTGTAAATTAGCTGTATTAGTCTGTAGAGATCCAGTCAGAATCCGGTCTACAGTATCTAAAGTTACAGATAAACTTACGTCCCTTCATTTGTTCTCAACAGTGTCATTTAGTTTTAGAACATTCTGCTAAATGCTTCTTTACAGAAAATACAGATCTGTTGTAAAAAGGTTGTGTGGTAGAAGCCATGTTTCTTGACCTTAAGAAGGTTTTTGACTCTGATATTAGAGGCCTGTCATCGTGAATGTGGGACATTTATTATTGCTTCAATGTATTTGAATAGTTAACATTCAAACAGAGGCACCAGTTATTATTATTCACTTCTAAACGGTTCTCTTCATAGACACATTCATTCTTCTTCTATTGACATTAAAGGTGGTATATGGAACATTTTTATAAAAAGCAATATTTATAACAAAATAAAACTTCCACGGGGTGTTTAGAGGGTTGTAGAATGAAAATATAGAATTTTCTTTAAAAATTATATTCAAAGTAAAATATAATAAAATATCAATTTTGTCTGCATTTTATTAACATCTACCAGCCAATAGCTGGCAGAGCAGCGGGCACCATTTTGGGTTGTCTAATACTGTAAATACTCCAGCACAGTGAGGCTGGTACTGTGGAGTCTGCAGGTCAAGCAGCTGGAAACACCAGGGACATGTGGTGATTATATACCTTATTTACTTGCCATAGGGAGTTTCCCATGTAACTAGCAGGGTCATGTGGAAAAGTCTTTATTAGCAGCTCATGCTAACACATAGCAGCAGGTGGCTGAAGTGGAGGAACTCTGGGCTGCAGGTTCAGCTGGAGGACACCACGGAGGACTTTGTAGCTGATTCGAGAAGAGAGGTGTGCAGGATGGCGTGAGAAGGACAGAGGATAGAAGAAGTTTTGGTTTGCTCGAGAAGAGCCGAGACAGATACATGAACTCTTTGCCACTGACTGAATCGATGACTGAGCTACAGGTAGGAGTCTTTATTTATCAGAGTCAGTGTATCAGTGTGGTTGGAGAACATGATTAGTGAACTAAACTCATATTTTAATGTACTGATGTTTTAATATAACTTGGGCTAAAATCATTACTGTATATATTTTTGTGTAGGTGATGTTAGTATATATATTTGAGACAGAACAGTTTGTATTTGGTGGTTTTATTATTATAATGAGTTTGTATTTTGAGATACATCATCATGTGGTGGAGTCCAGAAGGAGGATTAACTTCACTCTATAAAAGACGCCATTTCTAACGATCGTTATTGCAGATCTCTCTGACTGAACAGAAAATACTTAAAAATTAAAAATGCAAGTATTTGAATGATTTGTGCTGCTCTGCCTCCATCTGTTCACGTTAGCACATGACAGAATTCAGAGAAAGAAAAACACGACTCATTGAAAATGAAGGTAAAATTCTATAAAATCAGGTCAGAACTGGATCATATTCCAGAGGTCAACATGCTTTCACCTACAGACGCCGTTCTATCGCCATCTGATCACAAGATTTAACCACAGATTTAAAGATCTTTATAGAACTTTTACCATGTGACCATGAGGACGACATTCACCACCAAATTAACCCGTTGAACACAGGTCTCACAGTAAGAGGACATGAGACACATCAAATCAATCAGTTTGGTCACTAGAAGTGAACTATCATCAGTACATTAAATTTTGGGTTACCATGGAGACGCAGCTTCTCAAAAACCACACCCAAGGTGCCCCACAGTACAAACAGATGTTAAGTATATGATACATCAAACTGACTGGGTCACTCAACAGGTGTGCACTATGATGGTTAGATTGTGTTTCCAGTTACCATGGCAACACAATTTATAAAAGCCCTGCCCTTATATAAGAATCTCTCAATTAGTTCACAAACTGACTGTTTGAACAAGTTACTGTGTGAAGATGTCAATCTAACTCTTTACTACTTACTACACATTGTTTACATATCTGCCACAGTATCATGGCAACGCCATTCACCATCAAACGGACACGATGAGACCACAGGACAGGCATCAGGACGCGTGTCCACATGTAACAAGACCAGTGATTCGGCTTTGTTTTTTTTTTGTTTTTTTTTATTAATTGAGCAAAGAAAAAACAAAATCTACAAGTAAAAATAAAACCAAATTAAAAGTCCATGTCCAATAGAGGTAGGGAGAAGTTCAGAGAACTTATAAAAACTTACCCTATACATTACATCTAAAGTCATACATTATAAAGACATACAAAAACAAAATCTATAACAGTGTTTATGAGTCTATTTATGAACACACAGCGTATTTTTGTTTGTATACATTCTTTTGAATTGTCCCAGATTGGAACTTCTCTTGATTTCTGGATCTAAATCATTCTACAGAGTTATTACCGTTTGGGAGATACACATACTATTGAGAGTGGTACGAACGCCTCGTTTTCTCCTCTTAAATTATAACACCCTTCTCTATTATTGAACGATTTTTGAATACTGTCAGGGAGGGTATTATGACTTGCTCTATACACCAGGAACAATGTTTTTAGTTTAATCACGTCTTCTATTTTCATTTTTCGCGATATTAAGAACAGTTTGTTTGTGTGATCTCTGAACCAAACATTATGAACAACTCGTAAGACTTTCTATTGCAGTTTAAAGAGTGGGTCTAAATTACTTTTATAGGTACATGAAAGTTCTGGTTACCATAGTAACTTAATCCATTAAAAACATGCTGACATGGAACCCAATGTTAAAATCTAATCATCACACTCTCATATTAATATGATTCTTGCAGCCGTTTCATCACATTTGCAGCAGCTGTCACACACACGCCTCTTCAAGTTACTTCAGGAACTTTCTAGTTGTTCATTATACTTCATTCATTAACATTATTACACATATTATTATTTAAACTATCATTTAGCAACTTTTAGAACTATTTCTCTTTCAATCCTGTTCTGCTGAATGACACACCCACCATCATTACAGCGTTCATCCTCTTGCTGCTGAACGAAAGTCGCAGCTACAACCATTAGATCTTCTTTGTCCTTCAGCTGAAGGTGCATCTCCAGTCTTCTCCACATTACTGCAATCTCGTAAATTAAAAACTTTTCCTTAAATTTTTGCAGATGTGTAGCCTCGTGCTGCAAGACGGATTCTCACGAGATTTGGATTTTTCCAAACCCACGAAAATCTGTCTTGTTCCGCTCCATTGAAAACCGTCTATTTCAGTCAAAAAAATGTTCGGACCAATCATGTGTTAGCATTGTGCTTTGGGGCGGGTGTTCAGGTATGATTGGCAGGTAAAGTAAAACAAACATGGCTGCTGGTGGATTTACACATAAAAGCAGATATTGAATCTGTTTTAGGACTAGAGACGATTTCTTCATTGAAAAATGATCAAAGGTAAAAACTTTGTGTATTTCTTGATGGTAAAGACGTGTTTTGCTTTTCTTAGTGGTAACGATGTGTGTGTTTTACTACCGAATGGATTTACAAGAACTTGATTTACTGTGATTGGCTAAAAACAAATAATCAAAGGCAGACACTTGCTGGCTCCTCCAATCAGATTAAAATATTATATCAGATGTCCCTCCCTTTTGTAGACGGTTTCAAATGGAGCAGTTCCAGATGTATGTGTGTCCCCGAATCGAGAAGAGGCGGGGCTAAACATAGATCTGGTAGAGCCAGGTTAGCAGATGTGATGATGAAGATGCAGAATTTTAAAGATTTTGCAGTGAGTTCCTTGCCGTATAATAACAGTTGTTGCGAGATGGCCACATGTATATTGTAAACTGTAGGAAGGTTTCAATGCACCTTTACAAAGTATATAAGAACTCTACAGTCAACATGCAGCAGAAAAGCACTGCCTTGAGTTGCTCTTTCAACCTGAACAACAGCTGTATCAACATCCTAAAACAGCTGTAGGAACCACGTCCCCCTCCATGAAGGTCTACAAACTCCAGGTTTCATAAGAACCGTGAGATTTATACAAACTCATCATTTGTAAGAACCTTTCTGACTGTAACTGAAGTTGAATAGAATAAAACAAAAATAGACTAGAATACAGAAGATGAATCTGAGTTCTAATGTAACATTAAAATACAAAAACAAGAATTATATCAAAAGACACCTGAAGCCACAGACCATGACATTTTCAGAGCTTAACAATGTGTTTATATGTTTTGAAAAAAATCAAAAATCTTTTTTGTTAATAAAAGAAAACTCTGGAGGATTTCTGTTCTTCTGTCTCTCCAACACCGTGTGAACCTTTGGCTCATAGTGAAAATCATCTAAATGAGATATCTCAGTGGAGGAACTGCTTATCTAACACAGACACTGATTAAAACTTGTTGAGGCAGAAGATTTAAAGGACTCAATTGGGTTTTTTTCCACTTATTATGATTTAAAATCAGAGCGGAACTGTTGCATATCCATCTATCTATTCATGCTACTTATCAGGAGCTGAGTTAGAACACGGAGCCCAGAGGCCTCCCACTTCCAACCCGGAGATACCGAGATGTTCCAAAACAGACCACGAGTGTGTTTTAAATAGTGGTTGTGATTTTAAAAATTATCTATACACAATTCAATAAATGTGTGTGTATATGTACGTATATTTGTATATTGTAATTGTGTTGTGGTATTAGGGACAGGACTGAGTAAGCTGTTGCTTCTTACTGCTTCCTTTTCAAACAGCTTTCGTTTTGGACTTGCAAGTTATTATTATTATTATTTTTATTATTATTATTATTGGAATTTTTTGGTTTATGTCTTTTTTCCCTGTATTGTTGTGAAAAACTGTTTTTAATTGTTTGAAACAAAATAAAATAAAATAAAACCAGTACTCCCTCTGTAGTCTTGATCTAACACAAGCTAAGTATTTTATAAACACACATACCAAAATGGCTCAAATATCTCAAACTTTTGACAAACATTATTAAAGTGACTGACCTTCACGTGTCCTTGAAGTTTTTCAGTGTAAAACCATCGGGAGGTTTTTGCTGAACTGCTTCGCAGCACATCGTTTTGCATATTGATTAGGAAATCCAATTAAAGCATATTTAAAATATTGATTGAATTTTGACATTTTAAACTTGCGTGACACACAAAAAGAACGTTTGCTGATGATTGCATCAAATCATTTGGATGTGATGATGTAATATTTTACTTATCAGGTTATTTTAACAGGAACATGCATGACAAGGATTCATTCAGTGTGTTTTATTACATGAAACGTCAGTAAGTCTCAGAATGGAAGATCTACTGTAAGAAGAAACATTAAAAAACACTAAATATTTGTTCAGATTATTTTTCCTCCAACAAACAAGCACTTCTTTATATTTCATTTTTACACTCGTGCCAAATTCAGCCTCAGATGTTTTAACACATTGATAGAAAGTGTGTGTGTGTGTGTGTGTGTGTGGGGGGGGGGGTTCTCAGTTATGAGACATCTTGTTTTGTCTGTGAGGCTGATGTGAGTTAAGATATTAAAGAACATGTGGACGTTGCAGGTGAACTTGCTTCTCATTAGTTTGAGTTTTGCTTCTGTTGTAAATAAATTGGTTTTTACTCGAGTCTCAGGGAAGTTTCACTTTTTCTTCTGGACACAAGAACAAAATTCTGGAGACTTTATACACATTTTCATCAGACCCACGAAAACTTCCCAAATTATCAGCATGTTTAAACCATCAGACAATCATAAAATGTATATTGAATCATATACAATGAAAATAAAGTGAATCTTTATCATCTAGTTCAACATAATTGAGTTTAATACTAAACTCCTTCATGTCTGCTGTTGTTTTCTTAGTTTTAATCTAATAATAAATAAACATGAAACAAAGTGAAATAAACTTCCTTCAGTTTTTTCCGTCTCAGATTATGAATGAAATAAGTTTTTAAGATCTTCAGCTTGTTTTATTTAGAGGAAGCAGATCAGGGCTTCCTCGTGTGTGTGTGTGTGTGTGTGTTCTTGTTTTTCTACCATACTGAGGACCAGTTTTGTGATATTTACTATCCTTCTGGGGACCGAGGGTTCTTGTGGGGACCAAAGCCCGGGCCTCATAGGTTAGTAAAAGGTTTTGGGTCAGGCATAAATCCAGTTACTAAAATCAATGGAAGTCAATAGACGGTCCCCACAAGGATATAAACAAACCTGTGTGTGTGTGTGTATTTCTGACCTCCTGGGGACCAGTTTCCTGACTTTTACTATCTTTCTGGGGTCCGAGGGTTCTTGTGGGGACCGAAGCCTGGTCCCCATGAGGGGGACTCCCCTTTTTAGGGTTAGGGGTTAGGTTTATAGGTATGGTGTGAATAGAGTTTTAGTTAGTCTTAGGGTTAGTTATAGATCAGTAATGGTTAAGGTTAGGAAAAGGAAGTCAATGGACGGTCCCCATAAGGATAACAAAACACACTTGTGTGTGTGTGTGTGTGTGTGTGTGTGTGTGAAGTAATCGATATTGATCCTGCCATTGTAAATGTTTCTTTACATTCCAGCTTCTACTAAGGGGAGGATGTTTGTTTATTTATCTGTCTATTAACCAGATAATTTAAAGATTGTAAACAAATACAGATGATTTTTTTAGGATGGGTTGGGGATGACATAAGGATCAGCTGATTAGATTTTGAGAATGATCTGGAAAGTAGAAAAATAATTCATCAAACCTGTTGAACTAACACCTTCATACAGACGCTGTCAAGGTGCTTCGTTTCATCAAACTAAAAGATAAAGACAACAAACATTAATCAAATGCAACGAATATTAAAAACATGGTAACAAGTGAATAAAAATACACATTATAAACCATCAAACCAACTAAGTGTCTCCACCTGAGTTTCATCCAGTTCCTCAGAGGACTGTGAGTGCTTGTTGATGACAGGAGACACACTGCTGCAGTCTAATTGGAGGAGAAAAGGTCCAACAGGAAGTGGCGAGCGTTACACAGAGACCTTCTTCTGAGACCAACAAATCAACAGTCATGTCATCCTGAAATGTCATGGGACCACTCGTCTGTAATTGTTTGACCAGGTCTTTAACAGCATCTCTGGTGTACTTAATGAAGCATTGCTGATTGTAGTAAATCCAATTTATCCAATCTACATTTTTATTAAAAGTAGGAGGAAGAAAAACAGATTCAATCTCTGATTTCTAGTTTTAAATTTATTTGGAATTCCTAGTGGCACATTCATTTCATCCATGTAAACAGAACTATTAAAACCCTCCAGGAGAGAGTTTCCTGTTAGAGGAAGTGAACAAGTTGAAATACAGCACACGTGTCTAATTAACAAAAACAACAAATGTCACATAGTGTGACGATAGTTAAAAGCAGAGAAGCTATTCAAAAGTACCTGAGACGGGTCTGAAAGCAAGATCAAAAACTAGAGGGTGCGGGGGGGTCTAGCTCAGTCTGACAGGTTATTAATGTCTCTTTAAAAGACAAAAACTGTAACAAAGACTTTCAAAATACAGACGAAATTAAAACATATTCATATATTAAACAATCAAGCCTTGTGTAGTGGAGTCCCAAAACCAGGTCCCGGTTCCACAGATCCACTCAGAGCTCCAGTACCTCACCACACCAGGTCCCGGTTCCACAGATCCACTCAGAGCTCCAGTACCTCCCCACACCAGGTCCCGGTTCCACAGATCCACTCAGAGCTCCAGTACCTCCCCACACCAGGTCCCGGTTCCACAGATCCACTCAGAGCTCCAGTACCTCCCCACACCAGGTCCCGGTTCTACAGATCCACTCAGAGCTCCAGTAGTCCCCACACCAGGTCCCGGTTCCACAGTTCCACTCAGAGCTCCAGTAGTCCCCACACCAGGTCCAGGTTCCACAGATCCACTCAGAGCTCCAGTACCTCCCCACACCAGGTCCAGGTTCCACAGATCCACTCAGAGCTCCAGTAGTCCCTACACCAGGTCCCAGTTCCACAGATCCAGTCAGAGCTCCAGTACCTCCCCACACCAGGTCCCGGTCCCACAGATCCACTCAGAGCTCCAGTAGTCTCCGCACCAGGTCCCGGTTCTACAGATCCACTAAGAACTCCAGTAGTCTCCACACCAGGTCCCAGTTCCACAGATCCACTCAGAGCTCCAGTACCTCCCCACACCAGGTCCCGGTTCCACAGATCCACTCAGAGCTCCAGTACCTCCCCACACCAGGTCCAGGTTCCACAGATCCACTCAGAGCTCCAGTAGTCCCCACACCAGGTCCCGGTTCCACAGATCCACTCAGAGCTCCAGTAGTCCCCACACCAGGTCCAGGTTCCACAGATCCACTCAGAGCTCCAGTAGTCCCCACACCAGGTCCCGGTTCCACAGATCCACTCAGAGCTCCAGTTCCTCCCCACACCAGGTCCAGGTCCCCATGTGTGTGAATGAGAGGGACACAAGTGGGACAGTGAGACTACAAGGTGCAGAGACAAAGACAGTGGAGGACTTCATGTACTTTGAGTTAACAGTCCAAAGCAGCAGAGAGTCTGGAACAAACTACATGTAACATGTGTAACATGTGTAACATCTGTAACATGTGTAACATGTGTAACATCTGTAATATCTGTAACATGTGTAACATCTGTAACATGTGTAACATGTGTAACATCTGTAACATGTGTAACATGTGTAACATGTGTAACATCTGTAACATGTGTAACATGTGTAACATCTTTAACATGTGTAACATCTGTAACATGTGTAACATCTGTAACATGTGTAACGTGTAACATGTGTAACATCTGTAACATGTGTAACATCTGTAACATGTGTAACGTGTAACATGTGTAACATCTGTAACATGTGTAACATCTGTAACATGTGTAACATGTGTAACATCTGTAACATGTGTAACATCTGTAACATGTGTAACGTGTAACATGTGTAACATCTGTAACATGTGTAACATCTGTAACATGTGTAACATGTGTAACATTTGTAACATGTGTAACATCTGTAACATCTGCTCCCTGGTGTTTATTAGCTAAACACTAGATGTTCCAACAAGCTGACAAACATGTTTCATTTGAATCAGTTCTGTTTGTAATTAGACTCCATTAAACAAGAGTTCATTTTGCAGCTCTGTGGGTCTCACCATGCTGAGACGTCACAGACACGTTCTTATCTACAACCTCATTAGTTTCTCATGGACTTTAATCTCATTTAATCTCATAATCTCAGCAAGAAAAGCTTGTTTGTGATGGAATTTATGTTTCTGCTTTAAAAATCAAACAATTAATGGAAGTCATGTGATGCATTTTGATCAACGTGCTAACAGATTACAGTAAAAGGAGGTTGATGACAGAAGAAGAAGAGTACTGAAAGCTCCTCTGAGTCCATGGAGGATCACCCTGAGACGGTACACGGAGGTCCACCAGCAGACAGAACCCATCTGTTTACAGGCAGGCAAAGCGTACATGAAACACCAAGCGGCTGGAGTTCTGTACAGGATCTTACCAGCTGGAGATCCTTCTAGTTCAGAGGAGGACTGATCTGAGATGGAACCTCTAGATCCAGATGGACAAACACATGATGGCTAACCAACCAGATATTGACTATTAATGTCGACAGCATGTCTTTGTGAGTGTTTTTCTTTATTTTTTCCTGTAGACAGTAACAACATCAGGATCAGAACATAGAAGCTGTTCATGGAGGATGCAGCAGTATGTGGACCTGGTCTTGTAGATCTTTGATGGTGTTTAACAGGTTTATTAGGACTTCTTTATGGATCTGGTTTGTTACTCTGTGGTTTGTGTTGGTTATAGAATGCATCCTACAGATCGGCATGATGTTTGACCAAATAAGTCCAGATTTGAGGATACTGATGTTACAGGAAGTCTCTTGGTCTCAACCCAGACTCTGAAACTTCTAACCTTGATCAGAACTGAAGAGGCACATTGGATGAAACAGAAGTCCAGTTGCCTTTGGGAAGATAAATGATCATGTATCTCAGATTGACCATATTATCAAACTGAATCTTTTTTCCCATTTGAAACAAACAAACAAACATGTGACAGGCATGTTGTGACGTATGTCTGTATGAAGATCAAAAACATTCTGTTGTTTTGATACTTTAATGAGGCGGAACGAGCGGTGGCAGAGAAACGATCCGAATCCTCCGCATCCAAGACTGATTCATCTCTTAGGATGAGAAAACGCTGCGCAGTGGAGACCCACGGAAAGGTGCGGGAGGGGGATGCTGTCCAGCTCGTGCGCCTCCCAGAGATGCGCTCGCGACGCACAGCAGCGCGCTGGAGGACTTCAGGTCTGTGACAGCAGCAGCAGAGAGGAAACACGGAGATCACACTGGGATAAGTTGTCGTCTGATTGCTGCAGTTCCTGTTCTCTTCCTTCCACGCGCACTCTCATGACCGTTATGTGATGGGTGTTCGAGCGGAGAGCTTTCCACCACCGCGGGAACGGAGTGATGATGAAGAGCAGGTCTCTTCCGCTGACAGCGAACTTCGCTTTCTTCCTGCAGACGAGGCTCAGCGGGGAATAAAAGAGCCACATTCCCTCCGAGCGGCACTGATCCAGTTTCCAGGGTTTCTGCGCTGAAATGCGGCGTCGCTAACCCGGATCGTGGAGCCCCGGATCGTGGAGCAGCTACATGTTGCTGCTGCGCTTCACTTTTTCTTTTCTCTTCACATTTGGAGTTATTTAAGCTGACGGGCGAAGCTGCATCCAGATGAGCAGAAACACCATCTTTACATGTCTGCACTGAGCGTGTCGAACTTTACTGTGCCATGGAAAAAGCAGGACTCTACAGCCTCCTCTATTACTTCATTATCAATTCGCCCTTCGTGATATGCGCAAATGGTAAGTGAACCGAGACCGACTGTGGCTTATGAAAGAGCAACGGCTGCACAAACCCCGTGCCACCCGCGACGAGGATTAAACACATCCCTGCTAATTGTTCATACTGTGCTTTCACGTTTTACTGTAAAAGTTTAAAATATATAAAAGCAAAAAAAAAAAATAAGCGCCGAATTTTAACTGATTGTCCTAAAATCCTTCGATTCGATGAAACAGACGCTCCTTCAAATGGGAGAATTCAGAGTCTGAGGATGTTGAGGCCAAATGCAGAGTGTGCTTGTATGGAAAGGAAAGAGCTTCATTAATGAATCTGTTGTTTTGCTTGTGTGCCATCATGTTTCTCTTTATGCTCTGAACCGAAGCTGCCTTCACTGAAGTCCCTAAAGATGTGAGTGTGGGGGAAGGAGAGGACGTGGAGATGCCCTGTGCTTTCAAGGCTGTCAGCTCTGCTCCTATGTCTTTGGAAATCCAGTGGTGGTACCTGAAGGAGGAGAGCCCCAATGATCTGTCACAGGAGCTTCAGATTGGTGCTCCAACCAACAGAGCCAAGGTACCTGCAGACATCATCATCCAATGTCAGGCATCTTTAGAAACTCGCCTCCTGCCAGTGACTTATAGCTACATCCTGTTGAGCAGTGTGTTGCATAGCAGTGGATTCCTACAAGTAATGTGTTCTTGTGATATGAAACACTTCCTGGATTCGTGCATTTCCAGGCAAAACAAACGCTGCATAAAAATTGTTGCTTGTACGAGCTATCGGCCTAAATACACACGACATCACGTTAATCAGCACGTCATAACCTCCTCATGGTGCGGGTCTGACCTCGGCTGCATCTGTTTGCACTCAGACAAGAAGTGAGTGAGCGGGTGAGCGAGTGAGCGAGCGAGCATGTTCATCTCTCAGGATGAAGGAAGGCGATGTCACTCTGACGGTGGGAAGGGCACTTGTTGGCTATCAAAACCCATTACATTCTTCTCAGGTCCGTAGCTTAGAGCCACGATGATGGCATACTTTGGCAAGATGCAGAGGAAATTATTTTTCCCTTCAGCATGACAAACAAGCCGGAGTATTTTTCAGCAGTGTCACGATTCAGGGGACAATCACATTTGTGACATTTCTTCAGTGATTTAAGCACAAAGGGACAAGGGGGGTGTCAGTTCCAGAGGAGAAAGTAGGGGGGAGGCAAGGGGTGAGGGTATCAATGGTGTCTTTGACACATGTACAGAAGTAGCTGCTCATGCCATGTTACACTCACTAACAGGAAAATACTCATATTTAATACAACTTTCAGTAGGAAGAAGTTGATTTTTGTGTATTTTTTAGTTACATTGTGTTTTTATGTTTTTGTCTTTTCAGGTCGATTTAAGAGACGCAACAAAAATAAGCGTAAGTGTCCATTTCCTGTCCAATCAGAGACATTTGAATGAGTTACTACCCAGCCCCCCCCCCCCCCCCCCCCCCCCCCCATAGAGTAACACCTGACTTATATTATAGACTGTCTCGTTTTCTACAGATTTCGATGTCCATCAGTTTCCTTTCGATTTCATTTTGGGCCTTTTCACTTTCTTCAAACATGATTTACATCTTAAAGTTTTCAGATTCATAAGACGTGTCAGTGTTAACATGCTGTGATAGATTAGAGTAGATTTGGTACAATGCTCTCCTATTAGAGATAATTGATTCTTCATAAGACTGATAGTGTCAGCAACATATGGTCTGGATTCAGTTTCTGATGCTCGTACTCTCACCACAAGACATAAAACACAAAGCTAACCTCATTAAGCTGATGATTAATACCACGGCTGCACAATATCAAGAAAACACATGATTATATCATTATTTTTAAATACTGTGGATATAATCTCAGTTATTTGAAACCCTCAGTTTCCTCTCTAGTTTCAACTCTGCGTGTGTTTCAGCATCTCATCCAACTATCATCTAAATAATGTGGGAGATCAAAGGTAGTGAGAGTCCATCCAGTTTGCTAAATATTTTACTGGTGTGCAGAGCGTGAAGATATGCCACTTTGAACTTTTCAGTCCGTTGCAAATTGATCTTACACACATTGATATTATGATGAAACATATTTGGAAAGTTTTAATGAACACAAAGTGAAACCAGCTGTTTCCTAAATAAGAGTTTGATTCTGTGCGTTTTGGTTTTAGACCGTGCGTGTTCAGGGCAATGCCATCTCCCACCGCCTCAGCTTGTCCAAGGTGAAGAAGGAAGACGAGGGGGTGTACGAGTGTCGCGTCGCTGACCTGTGGGCTGAAGAGACTCAGGATTTTACTGTTCACGCCACGCTGCGCGTCACACAGGGAGGAGGCATGGTGGCCGAGGAGGCCGTCTCACACATCCAGAGCCGCTGGTCATTAAGGAATACCAATTCAGCTCTGGGAGGGGGCTTAGTAGGGAGTGCTACATCCAAACCTGGTCAGGGGCTGGCAGGAGGAGTCAGATCAGGACAGGGGAAGTCCCGGGTGCCTCAGCAGACTCAACCCGACCTCCCTCCGTCCATGTCATCCACCACTACCACCTCGGTGGTCAAGTCATCAGCCTCTGCACTGCCACGGATGGCAGCCGTCCTCCCACAGCAGCACAGAGCTGGTAAGTGATTGGTGGGAAGTGAAACAGAGCCACAGTGACCCCTAGTGGTTGTTTTATGAAACGTGCTTTAGATTTGTACAAACACACACGAGACACACACACACAGCTCAGTGTGACTGTGTTGATGGTCTGAAACTCGACATTTATCTGTAAATCAGACGTGAACGAGTGAGTTGTTGTTTTATCTCAGGAGTTACAGGATGCTGCTGTTGCTCTATTATCTTATTTTTACCTATAAATCAGGTTTGGTGTTAAACTAGTTTCTACTCATCCTGAACTCCACCTGCTCTGCTTACATCACATCCTCAGTATTCCACAGTTCACTTAGTGAAAACAATTAAACGCAGTTATTTAAGTGCGTGCCCACATGTTTCTGCATCCTTTAATGATCATGAGTCCTGCTGTCACATCTTTAAACCACGTTAAAAGAACAGGTATGCTGTGTTGTGTTTAACACCTTTCCATCCAGCCCCTGCCAGCTGATGAACAGATGGTCTGAGCAGCGTGGGAAGGTTGGAAACTTGTAATCTACTTTCTCATACCTTTTACCTTGCTCCAGTTCTGTTGGATGGAGCGTGCTCGTGCATAATTAAAACTCAACACAGTCTTGTAGATGTCTGTCGGGGATGCTGCTGAAGCAGAGGGCAGCCAGTCTACAATCAGCTGAGACATGTAAATACCATATGTTGATATGACGGGTCTGTGTGTTGGTTGACTCGGACATTTCTACCTCCATCTTGTCCACATTATGCTGCTGAACAGCCTGATCCAGAGATTGGAGCTGAACTCGTATGTGAGACTCTTTCTGTGTTGAATTCTTTTAGAAATGTTTTTATTTCTCACTGCTTTGATTAGTCATTCAGAAGCTCCTCACTGGGGCGAGCGAGCGAGGGGAGATTTGAGCAGTGCGGCTGTTGCTCCACCACGAGGTCTTTTCATCGCTGATAAAATGTTTTTCCTTTTGAGGGATTTATCAACTTAAAACCATCTTAACACAAACGCTCTGCTGAAATCCTCCTGTATATGAGCTAAGAAGGACTTTTAACTAGTTTTAGTCACAGTTGAGCTGGTTACAAGAACTGATGAGGTTCTTTGATGTTTATTCTGTTGTTTGTTCCGCTGCAGCTCTTCAGATTGCTGTAGTGCAGGTTTTTACAGAAAAGAATCAGGTCACAGAGTTTTGTTGGATAAGGAGGTGAGTCTCTGCAGACTGGTCAGGGTGACCAGCAGACTCTTCACCACTGAGAACTCCTGCAATGCGTTCACGAGATCCAAAACCAGACCAGAGAACAGTAGAACCACATCAGACCTTCAGAGTTCTCCATGCTTAAATAAATCACATCTGGTTTATTATTATTATTATATTTGATCATTATTCCTATTATGAATGGATTTATATTCAGTACAGTAAAACTTTATTATTCACCAAGATGAAATTAGAAACATAATTAATCAATAGAAGAAGTAACAATAGAGGAGTGAATCATTCATTTCATACTGCGTCATAGCCGTCGCTGGCCCGGGGCCGGCTGGCCCGGGGCCGGCTGACAGGACCTGTCAGGGTCTACCATCAGCCCAAAATAACCACCAGTGTTCACATGTTTAATGGGTTTACTCAATATTAGACCTGAAGATCTGGTTCTCCTGTGTTGTTCCGTGTGTCTGTGGAGGTGGTTTAGTTTTTCCTCTGTAGAGGTCTGAACCTCTTCACCGGACTGGACTGAGCTCACCACTCAGTTTGTGTTTGGGGGTTTTATCTTTGGTACCAACAGGTTTAATGGAGTTCCCATAGCAACGTTCATGCTGTGAGATCCACAGTATCTCCTGTTGTTGGCGTTCCCCACATGGATGAGGTAGAACAAAGAAACCTGAATTGCAGGGACACTCGTCCCTCTCAGGAGAGTCGGGTGTGTGTATTCATACCTTGGTCATATTCAGCAGTTCACATAATATATTTGTCCTGGTTCTCAGGGAGAACCCAGGGTTGTTGCTTGGTCCTCACATTTTTAAATGTGTCTCTTCAGAGCTCCTCTGTTTTGTTTTTGGTTCTTCAAGCTTCACATTCAGTCTAATTAGTTTTCCTGATTATTTGATAATAAATGTGATGTTATGATATTTAAACCAAAATCAGCTGTGAGCACGTCAGACAGCTTCAAAATGTTTCTACAACAGGAAATATGTGGAAACTTCTGGAAGCATCAACTTTTCATGGACTCAGATAAACGTTTGACTCACATGCAGAACTCAGACTGGACTCAGATTTTAAAGTTGTTAAAACTGACTTTATTTTGAACAATGATCAAACCCAGAGCAACGAGCAGGTAGAGAGACAGGAGGAGAGACAGGTTCAGATGACTCTGGGTTACACAGAGCTCAGGAGAGTCTGAGGAGATGCACAGAAGCATCATGTAATCCAGACTTGGTTCTGAATGTGCGTCTGCTTCTTCTGTGCCGCCCACGCATCTTAACGAGCATCTTAACGAGCATCTTAACGAGCAGCTTAACGAGCAGCTTAACGAGCAGGTGTTCCAGCGTTCCAACCAAAGATCTTCTTCCTGAGAAGATGATTCACTCAGTACAGTCGCTCACAGGACCTGACACAACTCTTTTCTCCATGTACTGTATTTTGTAATAATTTCTTACCTTTCAAGCAAAAATGACTCTGACTGCAGGTCTTTTCTCGTACCGAGATTCTCTCAGCATTTTCCACTTCTCAAATGACGAACCGATCTTTACCTCCGTCAATCCGACTCAAGTTTCTCCTTTTTTGTCACGCTGGAAAAACTCTTGGTTCCTTTTTCTTGGTTGGGTTCTGGGCTGGAGTGTGTCTCTTGTTCTTGGTAGAATCCATGCTTCAAACGCTACTCTCTCTGCAGCTTTTAGCTAGCGATAGCAAACGCTACGCCTGAGCATGAACGCGCATTACTTCATGATGCATTTGAGTGCCTCTGGAAAGTACGGTGTGTGTTTGACCCAAACAAGCTCTATTAATAACTAATAAAATGATTTTACATGCATATAGAGACAACTATGGTGAAAATGCCTGGGCTCTTTCTAGTGACCAGGACATTGTTAGAGCTTGTATGAGGAGGAAATTGTACAGTTCTATACATTTATTTGTGGTTAAACTTCCTTAGAGTCTCTTTAAGTACACAAACCCGCATTGCAACTTTTCATCTGGTGTACCTTTTATGTTCTGACAGCGCATGCACACCTGCAGACCACTTATGTGCACCCCTGGTTATAACAACCTATGAGCCTGGAACTCCTAAACTATAATCCCAACTGAAGAAGCCTTTCAGATTAAAGTAGAAACATTTTTAAGAAACAAGAAAAAGAAGAAGTTGCAAGTATAAAACATCATTTTTACTTCACTCCTCTGTTGTCTTCATGAGGCTCACAGCTCTCTTCATGTACTTCAGTATCGTCAAATAAACAAAGTCTGGGCATCCAAGGCAGAGTTCGTACATTTCTAGTGTTGCTTCACAAATTGTGACTTTTAAGAAGAAAAAAGAAGAAGGAGGAGACGAAGAATCCTTTATTGTCCCACAACAGAGAAATTCAGCTGTAACAGCAGCAAAGTGACAAACACTTTGATCCTCAGAAGAATATAAACTGTGAAAAAATAGATGTGCAAAAACAACAGCAGCAGAAATATTATTAAAGTGAGTTAAATAGTGCAAATTATAGCATTAATATCTTTTACCCACCTTCGCTCATCAGTGCTGATTTTTCTCAGGGTTTTTCAAATGATTATTTCATCACCATGCAGATTAACTGTGATAATGATGCAGCCAAGTGTGATAATATTTATAATTTCTTCACATCGTGAGACGGTTGGTTTACTAATCAAAAGTCTCGACTGGATGTTAAGAGGCATCACGGGTGATGGATTAAGGTGGAAAGATTTAAGGTGGTAATACATGGAGAAAAACAATCACTTCAGTTTATGCTGCTCAGAATCGGGTCTTCAGTTAGATACAGACCTGTTTTAATATGTCAGAAGGTTTAAAACACTCGTGATAAACAGAAGTTTGAATGTTACATGTTCACTGCTCATTTATGTAACTTGCATCTGTTATCTGTCTTATAGATGATTACTGAAGCAGCACATGCTCTCAGGCATTCCAGCCTTTGTTACTGGACTGTAAAACCCAAGTTTTAATGAATTTTATTCTTTCTTTATAATTATTAAAATCATAAAAAGTCATTAATATGTAGCAAAATGTTAATCTCCATAAAAAGTGCTTTACCCAGAGTACTCTGATAATAAAACATGTTAATACTGGTATATACTACTGGTGATTAAACTATTTGACTCCAAAGATACGACAGCAACACTTTTATATATCTGCTTTGTGTTTCTTTGGTGGTTTGAGGAGTGATGTCAGAACACGGCCTCTTTACATATCTGATACTCTAGCAAAAGTAGTGTGATCTCCAGCAACGCCGGATTACTGTGGATTTAATGGTCATGTGCTTAAATTCCATGGTATGACTGCAGCAACTCTGAAACACATACCGCATCATACAGAAACCTCAGTAACAAGTTTGAATCTAAAAAATGTCACAGTCTCACCCATCGATACAAAAACACACTGTCTGTACTGTTGTAGTACTTTATATGTAATTTATTCCTTGTAGTTCTTACCATCATTGTTAGAGTTAAATATCTGGTATATTCCTGTGACACATGTTTCATATAACACGGTTCATGATGTCACATGGTTGCTGTTGCATATATATTGTGTCCTTTAGTCGATACTATCATCTCTGTGTTTTGGCAGATCGTCAACATGTTCTAGTCCTTCACTATCTAATACCATCATATCATCCTCCCCTTGTATGGCTTTCAGATGCAGCGGAGGCAAAATGGCTGATCACGTGACTGTTCTTTTTTATTTTAATCCAGATGATTGTGAGTTATCCTCTTTGCCCAACTTGATTTATTTCAGCTTATGAATCAGCTGTTCTCTCTGAATCGCTGCAGGAACATGACATGCCTGATGATAAGATGGTCTTTTAATTTGTTTATTTTGGTTAATTTGGCTTCTGGGAAGATCTCCCCAACATGAGAGAAAATGATGAAGGTTTACCTGATAAATTAGTGATTGACCTATAGCAGCACATACATGAGAAGTCAAGGTAACGGGTAGGTTAGATCTACAACATGAATGCAACATAAAGTCTCGTGTGAAGGAACAAGCTCCAGCCGTGAATCCAGAACAACAGAACAGACATGTTATTAAGATTTAGTGTATGCTTCAATATAAAATGTAAATAAAAATTAACATAACAAAGTACATCATTTATAGTCCGAAAGTGCAAATTACAGCATGACAAAAACAAATTGAAGCTCATTATTTATTTACAATTAAATAAAAAATGTAATGGAATTAAAAACAGGGCTCATTTATTGTGTGCATTATAAATTGTATACATTATAGTTATAACTTTGTTTGATTTAAACATTATTTAACAGTATTTATGTAATTAAATTAGTTTAAATATGACTGAGTCAAATCTCTGTGGGTGTCTGCATAAAGCCTGACCATGCAGCATGGATCAGTCCAACGGATGCAGCATGGATCAGTCCACTGCATGCAGCATGGATCAGTCCAACGCATGCAGCATGGATCAGTCCAACGCATGCAGCATGGATCAGTCCAACGCATGCAGAATGGATCAGTTCAACGCATGCAGCATGGATCAGTCCAACGCATGCAGCATGGATCAGTCCAACGCATGCAGCATGGATCAGTCCAACGCATGCAGCATGGATCAGTCCAACGCATGCAGCATGGATCAGTCCAACGCATGCAGCATGGATCAGTTCAACACAGGCAGCATACATCAGTCCAACGCATGCAGCATGGATCAATCCAACACATGCAGCATAGATCAGTCCAACGCATGCAGCATGGATCAGTCCAACGCATGCAGCATGGATCAGTCCAACGCATGCAGCATGGATCAATCCAACACAGGCAGCATAGATCAGTCCAACGCATGCAGCATGGATCAATCCAACACAGGCAGCATACATCAGTCCAACGCATGCAGCATGGATCAGTCCAACGCATGCAGCATGGATCAGTCCAACGCATGCAGCATGGATCAGTCCAACGCATGCAGCATGGATCAGTCCAACGCATGCAGCATGGATCAGTCCAACGCATGCAGAATGGATCAGTCCAACGAATGCAGCATGGATCAGTCCAACGCATGCAGCATGGATCAATCCAACACAGGCAGCATAGATCAGTTCAACACAGGCAGCATACATCAGTCCAACGCATGCAGCATGGATCAGTCCAACGCATGCAGCATGGATCAATCCAACACAGGCAGCATACATCAGTCCAACGCATGCAGCATGGATCAGTCCAACGCATGCAGCATGGATCAGTCCAACGCATGCAGCATGGATCAGTCCAACGCATGCAGCATGGATCAGTCCAACGCATGCAGCATGGATCAGTCCAACGCATGCAGCATGGATCAGTCCAACGCATGCAGCATGGATCAGTCCAACGCATGCAGAATGGATCAGTCCAACGCATGCAGCATGGATCAGTCCAACGCATGCAGCATGGATCAATCCAACACAGGCAGCATAGATCAGTTCAACACAGGCAGCATACATCAGTCCAACGCATGCAGCATGGATCAGTCCAACGCATGCAGCATGGATCAATCCAACACAGGCAGCATAGATCAGTCCAATGCATGCAGCATGGATCAATCCAACACAGGCAGCATACATCAGTCCAACGCATGCAGCATGGATCAGTCCAACGCATGCAGCATGGATCAGTCCAACGCATGCAGCATGGATCAGTCCAACGCATGCAGCATGGATCAATCCAACACAGGCAGCATACATCAGTCCAACGCATGCAGCATGGATCAGTCCAACGCATGCAGCATGGATCAGTCCAACGCATGCAGCATGGATCAGTCCAACGCATGCAGCATGGATCAATCCAACACAGGCAGCATACATCAGTCCAACGCATGCAGCATGGATCAGTCCAACGCATGCAGCATGGATCAGTCCAACGCATGCAGCATGGATCAGTCCAACACAGGCAGCATAGATCAGTCCAACACATGCAGCATGGATCAGTCCAACGCATGCAGCATGGATCAATCCAACACAGGCAGCATGCATCAGTCCAACGCATGCAGCATGGATCAGTCCAACGCATGCAGCATGGATCAGTCCAACGCATGCAGCATGGATCAGTCCAACGCATGCAGCATGGATCAGTCCAACGCATGCAGCATGGATCAGTCCAACGCATGCAGCATGGATCAATCCAACACAGGCAGCATAGATCAGTCCAACGCATGCAGCATGGATCAGTCCAACGCATGCAGCATGGATCAATCCAACACAGGCAGCATACATCAGTCCAACGCATGCAGCATGGATCAGTCCAACGCATGCAGCATGGATCAGTCCAACGCATGCAGCATGGATCAATCCAACACAGGCAGCATAGATCAGTCCAACACATGCAGCATGGATCAGTCCAACGCAGGCAGCATACATCAGTCCAACGCATGCAGCATGGATCAGTCCAACGCATGCAGCATGGATCAGTCCAACGCATGCAGCATGGATCAGTCCAACGCATGCAGCATGGATCAATCCAACACAGGCAGCATACATCAGTCCAACGCATGCAGCATGGATCAGTCCAACGCATGCAGCATGGATCAGACCAACGCATGCAGCATGGATCAGTTCAACACAGGCAGCATACATCAGTCCAACGCATGCAGCATGGATCAGTCCAACGCATGCAGCATGGATCAGTCCAACGCATGCAGCATGGATCAATCCAACACAGGCAGCATAGATCAGTTCAACACAGGCAGCATACATCAGTCCAACGCATGCAGCATGGATCAATCCAACACAGGCAGCATAGATCAGTCCAACGCATGCAGCATGGATCAGTCCAACGCATGCAGCATGGATCAATCCAACACAGGCAGCATAGATCAGTCCAACACATGCAGCATGGATCAGTTCAACACAGGCAGCATACATCAGTCCAACGCATGCAGCATGGATCAATCCAACACAGGCAGCATAGATCAGTCCAACGCAGGTCCAGATTCTAATCCAAAAGGTTCTTCAAACATTTATTCAGTAGAAAACAACTTCCTGTCTAAATAACTTGGGGTTTATTCATTTTTTTAACTTGGCTGGTTTGAACTGAAGTCTGCCACAACACTTTTGAATCTATAGCTTGGACAAAATTGACGAATGAATCTGAACTAAGAGGATTTAGTGATGTGGAGGGAAATGTTTATCAACTCGGTTGAAACACGCAGGGTTCATAAATACTTTTCTAAAAAAGGCAGCTGGACTT
This sequence comes from Pachypanchax playfairii, assembly GCA_006937955.1. Classification (NCBI taxonomy): domain Eukaryota; kingdom Metazoa; phylum Chordata; class Actinopteri; order Cyprinodontiformes; family Aplocheilidae; genus Pachypanchax; species Pachypanchax playfairii. Next base: position 264,289 of record SSNP01000286.1, read on the forward strand.
TTTCCATCTCTGGAAAGTGTTTCTGTTTTCATCTGAAATGTTTCTTCAGTTTGAGACGCTGGCTTGTTCTGACCAAAGAATGAATTGGGTTGTTAAAATCACAAGGGTCACGCACACACCCGACTTTCCTGACAGGGACCAGTCTGGAAAAGTTCTGTTGCCTTTTTATTGGAAAACATTTTGGATTTTATCCTGGATGACTAAGAATCTATACAAACTTATCCATGAGGATTATAAATTGACTAAAATGATTTCAGACTGATTGTCATAGTTGACATCATTGACAGATTGAACTGAAGGAGACGAGGAGACAAGGAGACGAGGGAGCAGGAGATTAAAATTACCTTGTTAAGGTCTTCCTACCTCCCGGGCTGCTGGTGTCTGTTACACAGTAAATCAGCAGCTGACATGTTCTCTTTCAAAACAAACTGTATTCAGCAGTTTTCTTCTCCTGCTTCTTATTTTTAAGGATTTTTGTTGTTATGTTGTTGTTTTCGGGGGTTTGAGATGTCCTGACACAAGCGTCAGATTGATTCATGCATTTTTATTCTCAACAATTCATTCCCATCACATGCTCCCAGCAGCTGTTAGTAGTATTTTTATCCAGGTGTGTGTCAGTCACCTTCACAGCAACATGTTGGATACAGCTGATGAGGATCTCAGTTTAAACTAAAACACAGTGGAACTAGTCTGAGGACTACAAGACTCTGATCTTAAGCAACTTAAAAACATAACCAAGAGCTGACAGGGAGAAAAATGCTCAACATTTGCTGTCTTGGTGAATCCGTGGTCACATTGACCCATACAAACAGCTGTGAACACCATGTGAAGGGTTTCTGGACCATTTCCTAAAACCTCCTTATAGCATCCTTATTGGAATCCTTCCGTAGCTCGTTTGTAGTTTATAACTGGGTCGATGGTCTTGTCCAAGATTTTTTTACACTTTACAAAATATCTCACTGTACAACTGGCTTAGAAACAACCTAAGAACAATGCACACTGTTTGTGTAGGGTCAGTAGACCACTCCAGAGTCCCATATTCCTACTGTGTTTCTGCTGTTTTCCTACTTGTCTCTCATCCTGTTGCTTCTAGAAAATCCCACTTCTCACCTTTTTTTAGACGTGGATCAACAGAATGCCAAACCTCAGCAAAGGTGTTGCCGTCCATCCAGAGATACGTCATGTAGTCACAGTCCGACTCGCAGTCTAGCTAATTGAATAGAGTCTCTGGCTGTGTATCTGTTGTCACACCCACCAGCATCACCATCTTCTCTCCATGTTCTCCTGATGCTGCCAAACAAAAACACTGACTTCTTATTTTTTGTCCTGCAACTGCAGCTGGTGTAACAAGCATCTTCTCTGCATCATTAAAAACTGAAAATTAAAAACTTTTCCAGAAAATTTCAAGCAGATGGGAGGATTGGAGGTTTTGGACAGCTGTCAGTTATATACATTAACATAATGGCCTAAAAGCTGTAGGTTCTTCCCATCAATGACCTGAGGTTGCTATGAGTTGCACATAGTGGTGCTGTTTGGCCACCTGATAAAAACAGGTCTGGTAGGATGGTGGTATGTACCACAGGAAGGTTCCAAGGCCATTATGTAGAACATGAGAACTCTACATAGAAAATCATCTCATTTTCATTGTGATTTGTCCCCCTCAACGAACATTCATTAACTCCAGGTTTCTTCCAAACTGGGAGATTTATGCAAACTCATGGCTTTAAAATTTATATGACCAAAATTTAACATGTATTTATGAATCTCTATGAATCTCCTGGATTTTGTGATCCAGTAGAAATGCTCTCTTATCTGTGGCTCCTGTTTCTAACCGTGTGTTTGCTACCGAGCAGATACTGTGAAGGGTTTGTCTCTGGAATGAGTTTTGTCTCCACTATGAGTCCTGACACTGAATCAAAACAGCTGAGTGAACCAGCAGGCTCAAATAACACTCTACCCTAAAGATCAGATCACTTTTTACACTAACATTATGATTAGCTTAAATAAATGATGACTTTCAGAGACTGGATCCCAGTGGTCCTGATTCAGGGCTTTTAGTTTACAAGCTTAGAAAAGGATCTAATGTAACGACACAGAACAGCCTGAAGAAAATATATTCATCTTCCTTCCAAACTTATCACTTGATTATATGTTAAAAAGCCCTTTGTCTCTGTGGGGGGGGGGGGGCTCTCCAGCTGGAACTTTTCTTTGAGAAATACTCGGATCGGTAAAATGTTTGGTAATTTGTTTTTTGTGGATTCTCTCTTTGTTGTAATGAAGCTTCCTGGTAATAAATCTAATATCACTGGAAAGTCTGTTTATTTAGCCTTAAAGGTGGAATATGGTGCATAAACACGACAACAACAACACAAAGCATCCGGCCATCGGGGCGCCAGGCTCGTGACCACCGCGGGCCCAAACCCCCTCTGATCTCCGATCCGAGCAGGACAATAAAACATCATGAGTTCAGTTCACTAATCATGTTCTCCTTCACCCACTGATACACTGACTCTGATAAATAAAGACTCCTACCTGTAGCTCAGTCATCGATTCAGTCCATATCTGTCCCGGCTCTTCTCGAGCAAACCAAAACTTCCTGTAAGATCTTCTGTCCTCCTCACACCTTCCTGCACGCCTCACTTCACCACCTAGCTACAAAGTCCTCTGTGGTGTCCTCCAGCTGAACCTGCAGCCCAGAGTTCCTCCACTTCAGCCACCTGCTGCTACGTGTTAGCATGAGCTGCTAAAGACTTTCCCCACACGACCCTGCTAAGTCTCATGTTGGGAAACTCCCTATGGTAAGTAAATAATGTATATAATCACCACATGTCCCCGGTGCTTCCAGCTGCTTGACCTGCAGACTCCACAGTACCAGCCTCACTGTACTGGATTATTTACAGTATTAGACAACCCAACATGGTGCCGCTGCTCTGCCAGCTATTGGCTGGTAGATGTTAATAAAATACCAACGTCGTACCCGCCAAAATTAATATTTTATAATATTTTACTTCAAATATAATTTTTAAAGGAAATGCTGTATTTTCATTCTACACCCCTCTAAACACCCCGTGGAGGTTTTATTTTGTTATAAATATTTCTTTTTATGAAAATATTCCATATTGTACCTTTAAATGGAGACACATTTTAAAGAAAATGCTCTTGTGGATTGAGCTGCAGAGTTCAGTATGTGGGTTGTACCCATGAAAATCCACACGGTGGTCCTCATCAGACTGAGACAGATGAGTTTTTATGCAGCATTACATCTATTCATCTTGCAGATTTCTGGTCCCTTACCAGTAAAATTGATGATCTGTTTCACCTCACTAGGAAACTTCTACCACCCTGTTCTGTACTGAAACATGGTCCAGAGAGACATGCTGGACTCAGTTCTGGTGTTCAGATGTGATTGTGTTAAACAGATCATGTCATGTGGAATCTGTCTTCATCAGCTGTAAATCGTTGTATTCACTGCAGGAGTTTACATTCCACTGCAGACCAGAACCACCAAGACTTTAAAGAACCTGGACCCACATCATCCAGACTCTCTGCTCATCGTTCTGAGATGCTTCAACAAAACAAACCTCAGACATGAGCTCTTAAAATTCAGACAACAACGTGTCCAACCAGAGACAGTAATATCCTGGACCACTGCTACTCTGTCATGAATCATCTTCTCTATTTACAGACAGAATCTTAAATGTGTGAAATCTGTAGCCAAAACTGTGAGAAGATGGACGACTGAGGACAAGGAGAAACTACAGACTGCTTCAACAGATTCAACTACATCTTCACAACATTCTCCAACGGTTCACTGGAGCTATGAAACATTCTATCTGGCCTCAGAAGCTCCTCTATCCATGTCTGGAAGCTCACTTCCTGTCGCTGGTGAAGTGTCCATGTAGACCTCATGACATTTCCTGGTGAATGAGGTCATCAGATCATATAGGTGCAGCTACACGTCCAACGTCCTGGTCAGCGTATTGTCCAGTGTGAAGGGACGCCTGCAGAATGTACCTCGACTTGGTCTCACTCTGAAATGCTTTACAGCATGTCTGTCAGGTTTTATTTGGAGTGTTCTGGTTCAACGTTGACCTTGAAGGTCAGCTGCAGTCATCATCTCATCTAGTGATATTTCATTAAAATGAAGATAAACAGCTGAAAGACGTGAAGTTAAGATATTTAGGATTAGTCTGACTGTCCACCGTCAACATGCTCATCGTTATTATGAAGAAGAATTAGTGGGTTGTTGGTGACCTGGACTCTACCGTCCAGGACCTTTAGTCCACCATCCAGGACCTGGACTCCACCATCAAGGACCTGGACTCTACCGTCCAGGACCTGGACTCTACTATCCAGGACCTGGACTCCACCGTCCAGGACCTTTAGTCCACCGTCCAGGACCTGGACTCTACCATCCAGGACCTGCACTCCACCGTCCAGGACCTGGACTCCACCGTCCAGGACCTGGACTCCACCTTCTAGGACCTGGACTCCACCATCCAGGACCTGGACTCTACCGTCCAGGACCTGGCCTCTACCGTCCAGGACCTGGACTCCACCTTCTAGGACCTGGACTCCACCATCCAGGACCTGGACTCCACCATCCAGGACCTTTAGTCCACCATCCAGGACCTGGACTCCACCATCAAGGACCTGGACTCTACCATCCAGGACCTGGACTCTACCATCCAGGACCTTTAGTCCACCATCCAGGACCTGGACTCTACCATCCAGGACCTGGACTCTACCATCCAGGACCTGGACTCTACCATCCAGGACCTTTAGTCCACCATCCAGGACCTGGACTCTACCATCCAGGACCTGGACTCTACCATCCAGGACCTTTAGTCCACCATCCAGGACCTGGACTCTACCATCCAGGACCTGGACTCTACCATCCAGGACCTTTAGTCCACCATCCAGGACCTGGACTCTACCATCCAGGACCTTTAGTCCACCATCCAGGACCTGGACTCCACCATCCAGGACCTGGACTCTACCATCCAGGACCTTTAGTCCACCATCCAGGACCTGGACTCTACCATCCAGGACCTGGACTCTACCATCCAGGACCTGGACTCTACCATTAATCCACCAGACCATGTTTAACATCTTCATGAAGAAATAACTTCTTCTCTCATGAAATAATGAAATTTTATCTGTATAATCAGACACGATGCTGCTGAATGTCTCTGCTGTCTGTCTTCTATGTCTCATAATGTCTCTTTATATATTTCTATATTCTTCACCTATTTCTTAATATTGATGTTGTTTTTCTGGAGTAAGTTTTGTTTGTTTAACATATTCAGCCAAATAATCCTGATTATGACTTTGATTCTGATTGTTGTCTCTAATTAAGTCTCATCAAGTGCTGCTTCTTAATTAGAGACTGGTCTCCAGAGCCACAGTGATTATTTACCAACGCTAGTGTTTCATCTCGTGAAGGTTTTAGTGACTTTGTGATCTCCCGTTGCTGTATCACCTCTATAGGAAGCAGGCTGGAACCTTGAAGAAAAAAAAATCCTTGTGAGTCTCGTTCAAAGATCTTATAGAAATTCTTCTGATTCAAATCATGCGTTAAATGTAAAACTTTTGATACAACATTATTGAGGCTGGATGACAATAAATGTCTTATTTAAATTAAAGGTTTTCATCTCAATTTGTCATTAAGTTGAAATTAAAACTGTCAGTTCATTTAAATGAGGGAAAAAATAAATGTAAATGCTTCAATAACAGGCGGCAGCAGGTTCGTTCAATTAATAAAGAATATGGACAGAATAACGACTTGTGCTGTAATGATGTGACAGCAGCATCACTGAATCTATTAAATATTTATTAACTATTTAATTTATATAATATTTGCTTAAAATTGTATTAGTTTGTTTAATAATTCTACTAATAAGGATTCATGTAAATAAAATGGTGGATACGAGCAGCTCGTATTTAAATATTACAGGAAAAATAAACTCACATAACTGTAATGCATCAGTAAATTCTGTTAGATTCTAGAAAAAGGACAAATGTAGCACACAGAGACACAATTAAACTGACAGCAGCCTCCCTGTGTAGAGTCTCTCCACAGAATCTGACCTGACAGCTGTTTCAGTCCGTATCTGCAGCTCCCTGAGTGTGCACGTGCGTGTGAGCGTTCCTCTTAAATGTTAAAGAACTCACCGTAACTCTTTGAAATGATACAGTAATGGTTTGATGTGCCACTAGCACACTGTCTTAAATGTGTCTAGATAAGAACTAAGAAACCGAGACTCAGTATAATTTACATGTTTTAGTTTTTATGCAGGAAGAATCTTAATGACGCTGCTGCTACCAAAACGTCTGAAACACAGATCTGCTGAGCTTTAGCACATTGTTTCTTCACCACTAGATAAACAGGCTGCAGAATCTCATGTTTACTGAATTCTCCTGTTAAAATCATAGAAATGTTTTTACATCACACGGTTACTGGCTCCGCTTCAATGACTCCCATTTATAAATAGAATATATTTTAAGGTTCTGGTTCTGATCCATAGAGCTATAATAGACATTTGCCTCGATAACCAAACTTTTAAACTCGTGCGCCCTGCAGAGGTCATGTGACCAGGGCCTACAAACTGTACAGGCACACAGCTGACAGAGCTTTCAGCCCCAGGACTCTGACAGTGAAAATGACGTTTTTAAGTGACGAGCTTTAGTGGATGAACAAAGGTCATAGCTAAGATAACAGAGATTTTAACATAAAAGAAAAAAAATGCACATAAAATCTTTATTCATTGAAACAGTATCACACAAAGTTTAAAATCATATCAGTGCCAATGCTGCCATGAAAACAATGACCTATTTAGAATGCAACTATCATTTAATTCAAACTGCTATGGTTTTGTAATAAACTAAACTTAGGGTTGTAACGATACACCAATGTATCGATGTATCGCGATACAGGGAGCAATATCGTATCGTGAGCGAGGTCCAGTTTCGATAATATCGATACAGTAAACATGTTGTACTGACCACCACAAGGAACTGAACGATAACTGATGTGAAAGTGAATCAGTGGCTTTGTATCTGCAATATATTACTGTAATGAGCAACTATTAAAAATACATGAAGCTTTATTAAATAACTCTTGTTACATATTTCTAAGTAAGAATTTTATGTTGTGACATATTAGTTTTGCCAATAAAATACTACAAACTGATATAAAAATGAATGAGTTTGTTTCACCCACTTTCGTAATATCAAAGAAAAATAAATATTATCCAGAGAGTTTTGTTGAAAATGCAAAACAAAGAAAAGTTTTAATGTATCGTATCGTGTATCGTATATATCGTATCGTTAAATATGTATCACGATACGTATCACATCGTGGGACGATGTATCGTTACAGCCCTACTTTACAGCATTTGTAATAATAACAGAATTGGGTTCACTAACTTACCAATGGACCATGCTTTTGGTAGCTGGTTGCCAAAAATCTTAACTGTCATCCTAAGCTGCAGGATTTCAGTCTTAAGGATCTTCTTCTGATGCATTTACAAGTCGAGTAGTTTCTTCCTTACAAAGTAATTCTAGAACTTTTCTGCAACAACTTGTCTTCATCTCCAGGATCTTTCAGGTCAGTTGATCAAACTTTGGAAAGATTACTTAAGGCAATGCAGCATCTCACCTCCCTCATCAAGAGGAAACTTGGAGTTACTGGGTTCTAGTCTGCAATATGTAATAACACATATCCAAGGGGCTTAGAGTTCAATAACCCCTCCGTCCTTTTAGCACTTTGCTGTTGGCCTCTTCTCTAACACTCTGCGCTCCAAGGGACACTGAGTGCTGGTTTGATGGATTATTTCACACTTCTACACTCCTCCAAAGTAGGATGCTCCGGGGTATTACTAAAGCTGAACTTGTTGTTTGGCCAGCTGCTTCTTTAAGGTAGGACACTTCTTTGAAAGCTTCATTTAGCTCTCACTCCCCTCTGCTACAGATTTTTCTACAATCTGAGAACAACTTTGCTGGTTTTCTTCACCATAACATAAAGTACTTTATTACTATTAAAAAGAATCAGTGCTCAAAGTGATGAGAATATTAATATGAACTATCAGAATTGTGAGACTCTTAAAGAATTCTGATCTTTTTCTCATTTCTTCTTCCAGTTTAAACTAAAAATATATAAACATAATCTAATAATCTATTCCATGGGACGGGGGGGCCTTGAATAGTTGCAGTCTTACAGCAAGGAGGTTACCTGAAGGTGTCCAGGGTTCACATAGTTCTGTGCAGACTACAAGTACACAGTTCAGTATATCTTGAACTGAATGTTGTAGTTTTTCATCAAATTCCTGGATGATCAGTTTGGTGAGAAGGTGGTTCTCATCAAACTCAACAAGGTGAGTCTCCAAGTTGAGCCACTATGATGGAGATGTCTTCCAACTCTCATCACTGTCATGTCTGCATCAAACTCTGAAGCTAATTTTACAGATATAGTCCAGGAATGTACAGCCGTCCCAAGACTCGAGATGCAGGATGATCTGTGTGTCCAATAAGATGTTGAACGTGGTCTGTCCCGCCTGCCCCGGTTCAGGTCCTGCTTTGTTGCACTATTGAGCTCACATGTTGTCTTCCAGCTCTGGGCAAGTGGACCAGCTCTCTGGTGATGATAATCAGAGGGACGGTCCCAATTCAAGTTTAAGCCTCGGTTACAATGAACCGTACAAACGCATCGTTAGTGCAACGCTCCTGTTTCCTACGACATCTGGAGTTTGTGAATATTTGTGGACGTGGACATTGGTTCCTACAGGTAGTTGTTACAGCTGCAGCATTAATAACTTCAGGGATTCTTGAGAATGAGTTCTTGCTCTCTTCACACAGATGTGTTGGAACCTTCTTTTGGTCCAGTGATGAAGATGTTATGAATATTGTTGTTGTACGATGTGTTAAAACACTGTCCACAAAATAAATGATCAATTCATCTTGGTTGATAAATGGACAGTTAAACCAGTTCTGTGTTTTGTGTGAATGTCTCTGTCCATCAGATAACTGTTCTGTCATAGGTAACGTTACTCCTGATGCCAATAAATTAATTCTATCTTGTCCACCTTATTTCTAGCTCCCATGAGGCCTTGCATGAATCATGGGCACAAACTGGTGTTTGTTTATGTGCAGTCGGTCGGTGCTATTGCAGTTTTCTATTGTGTTGAGGATTGAAAGATGTGGGAGCTTCACCTGTCAGAGCTCAAACAGGACAATATAATCTTGCTGCCTTCTGCGGAGATGAGAGGACGACCTGAAGAAGATCACATATATCAGCTTGATTGACTCGGACGCTTCCAGCGATGCAGCGATGAACAACCTGAAGCCCTCGAGAGAATCTGGGAAAGCATTCTACAATTTAAAATATGAATAAAAAAACTCCCTCATGAATTATTCTTTAACACATCTTTTTAGTTTTATGCTGTCCTGCACTCCATGTCCTAAATACATGTTGTATTTTTATTATCAGAAAAAAATCAGAATACAAAATACAGACAAATAATATGATGCCATTTCCCCCAAACACCTAAAATCATACCTGATATTAATCAGGGTTGTTGGGTTTTGAGTTCATCTTTGTTTTATTTTTTCATGATTAGCTTCCATGGTTTCCTGTTTTATTTTGTAAGTGTAAGAGTTTCCTGTGTCTTGTGGATTTATTTATCTTCTCTGTACCTCTTCAGGTTCCTGTGATTCTTGTCTTCAGGTTCCTGGGGTTCTTGTCGTCAGGTTCTTGTGGTTTTTGTCTTTAGGTTCCTGTTGTTCTTGTCTTAAGGGTTCAGGGGTCCTTGTGTTCAGGTTCCTGTGGTTCTGGTCTTAAGGGTTCGGGGGTTCTTGTCTTCAGGTTCCTGGGGTTCTTGTCTTCAGGTTCCTGGGGATCTTGTCTTAGGGGTTCAGGGGTTCTTGTCTTCAGATTCCTGTGGTTCTGGTCTTCAGGTTCCTGGGTTCTTGTCTTTAGGTTCAGGGGTTCTTGTCTTCAGGTTCCTGGGGTTCTTGTCTTCAGATTCCTGTGGTTCTGGTCTTCAGGTTCCTGGGGTTCTTGTCGTCAGGTTCTTGTGGTTTTTGTCTTTAGGTTCCTGTGGTTCTGGTCTTAAGGGTTCGGGGGTTCTTGTCTTAAGGGTTCAGGGGTTCTTGTCTTAAGGGTTCAGGGGTTCTTGTCTTCAGGTTCCTGTGGTTCTGGTCTTAAGGGTTCGGGGGTTCTTGTCTTAAGGGTTCAGGGGTTCTTGTCTTCAGGTTCCTGTGGTTCTGGTCTTAAGGGTTCGGGGGTTCTTGTCTTAAGGGTTCAGGGGTTCTTGTCTTCAGGTTCCTGTGGTTCTGGTCTTAAGGGTTCAGGGGTTCTTGTCTTAAGGGTTCAGGGGTTCTTGTCTTCAGATTCCTGTGGTTCTGGTCTTCAGGTTCCTGGGTTCTTGTCTTTAGGTTCAGGGGTTCTGGTCTTAAGGGTTCAGGGGTTCTTGTCTTCAGGTTCCTGTGGTTCTGGTCTTAAGGGTTCAGGGGTTCTTGTCTTCAGGTTCCTGTAGTTCTGGTCTTAAGAGTTCAGGGGTTCTTGTCTTAAGGGTTCAGGGGTTCTTGTCTTCAGGTTCCTGTGGTTCTGGTCTTAAGGGTTCAGGGGTTCTTGTGTTCAGGTTCCTGTGGTTCTGGTCTTAAGGGTTCGGGGGTCCTTGTGTTCAGGTTCCTGTTGTTCTTGTCTTCAGGACTGGACCTGGACCTGGACTTCCTTCACCTATTTTTAATGCACCAGTGTCACTTACATCATTACTCACCATCACAACACACACATGCAAACTGCTGCTGGACCTACGCTGGCTGGGTGCTGCCTCCAGGTGTTGCTGCTCTGGTCTGGCTCGTCTCGGTGGTGCATGGGGGTCTAAGAGGAGGATGGCCTCTCTGGCATGCAGGGTGTTAAATCAGGGGTGGGGCAGATCCCTGGGCCCGGGGGTTGTCGAGACCTGGTCTGACCTTGTGTCGAGGGGTGGGGACAACATGCTGGGCCTTGGGGCTCTTTGGCCTGTACATCTTACTGGGAGCCCCCTTGCTGGAGGCGGGGGTCACTACCCATTACATTGGACCTGTGGCTACTGTTGGATGTGTTTTATTTATGTGCCCGAGTTTTGAACTCGACGCATGAATGTGTACTGAAAACATGTTATGAGAAAGTAAACAACCCAACTGAGATGGACGATATCCTGTATGTGTGTGGAAATAGATAAATAATATCTTGTTTTTATCTCTAAAATCAGAGGGGGCTCTCTCTCCCTAAAAGGAAACCATCTGTTTTCTATCTGTGCCTGATGATGAGGCCCTGTCTGTGCTTAGTTCATGAGGATGGCGCTCTGATGCGATGGCTGGTGATCAGGTTGATTGATAAGTGAATTATGTCGCTCATCTCATCCCCGGGGACCTGTAAATAAATTGGAGAAGCAGCTGAGATCCTGGCTCGTGTGTGATTCCTGTTGAACCTTAGAATTATTCAAAAACCCACACTACATTCTGTTTATGTCGCTTGGTTCGGGTTAGCTTGATGCTGTGCTCCTCGTGCACTCTGGTGACCTCCGGGCCGAGCCGGTGGTTAGTTAAACCACCTTCTTGTTTTATTGTACCTGTTCTATGCACATAATAATCTACACAAACACACACACATGTAAACAGCCATGTGCTTAGACACACATCAAATCCCCAACACCCCCAAAACACGAACACACATACACACAAGCCAACTAGCCTTCACATATATTTTGATATAAATCAGAAACTCTTAGAGTTATATATAATATGATTATAACTGTTATCAGCTGCAGATATATTTTGACTGTTTTTCTGAGTTTTATCGGGTCTAGATTGTGTTTAACATAATGAGACTCGGGTAATAGCTTAAAACTGGGAAACACTGGATTAAGAACTTCTCCGTAATCACCTCATTTCAATTTGTTTGTGGTGAACAGGTTCTTCTGTGAAGCCAGGAGACATAACTATCTAACTAGTCCACCAGTTTGACCCATTCTTTACATCCTTCATGCACTTTTCTGCTGGTAGTTTGATTGTTTGTAAAACAGAACTGGTCGAGTTTAGAAATAAAGGATTTTTGTGTTAACATATTCTAAAGTGAACAACACAAGTTGAATATTTCACCAATGCACGAGGACAGTTCAGCAGGTACGATCCCTTCAAACAGATCCTGCACATTATCAGGTGAGACGGGATGAAGATGCTGCAGTTCCTTTCATACAGGACAGTGTCCTCTAACATCAGCATGGAAGACATTTTCTCATTGAACAGTATATTTCATGCAACAGGATCTTAAGATGCTTTTGTTTTGTTTTTCTTCTGTCTCTGGTCTGTAACAGTGTAAATCTGCATGTGTAATGTGCTCAGAAAGACTGAACAAATCCAGTTATACCATCGAGACTCGGTGCTGGTACCTTGTAGAGAATCTGGTTTTTATTCCTTCTGTTGTTTGTAGTTTTTGGAACATCCTTCCAACAGGAAGAAGTTTACATGGTGTGAAAGTCAAACATGTTGGTAACAAAAGTCAAAACACGAACTCCAGCACTGAACACTCACACCTGATTAACATCAACATTACCTTAGTCTGAAAATGATAACCAGCTTCCTGTTCTGGCTGCTCTGTGCTCACTGGAGTGAATGAAACACTGAATCAGTCCTCAGGTGTTGTTGAACAACCTGTTAATAAACGGATGACACAACAAGATAACAGTCTCCATAAATTAAGAGTCAGCGAGCTGTCCTCAGATGATGAAGAGACACGAGACAGACAAAACATATGGTCTGATAGAAGAATGGAAGAGACATTCTGATAAATAAGAAATGCAGTATTACACACAGGTAGCGTCAGGTTCCACCTGCAGGAGCTCCACCTACAACGTAGACCTGACGTTCGTCTCCAGGAGGTTTTAAAACCTTTTACACCTGAAATGTTGGTAAATAACTTCTAACCAATAATGACCTGAATGACCCATGAGTTTATGATGTAAGTTAAATGATTATAAGTGTGATTGTTCCAAACAATCAGTTTATAAACTCTGAACTTTTAAATGAGGGTAGAAATGTTTCAAGAAGTAAACGAGCAAGTTACCCTGCGTTTATCACAAGCTAATGAAACATTTACATCAGATTGAAACATTTTTAGAAAACAATTCATGTTTACATGGAACTTCTACATGTTGCGGGGTCAAAGGTCACGTCACATGACCATCACACCAATACCTGTGTATCTGAAACATAGATTTAATACAGGATTCTGGGTTCCAGTCTTTAGACCCTCTCAGTACTTTAAGAAACTTTTTACTTACTTTTTACTGCAGTCTGGGATCAGTCTATTTACTGATCCACCATGACATCAGCTCACATCATACAGACAGGAAGCAGCAGCCAAACTGTTTCTAAGATGCTTCACTGTAAAACATTTGTTAGGTCACATTTACATTTTAAACCTCTTTCCATTCCTACTGTTTAATTCTCTCCACGTTTGTTAGAAATATTAACTCCCATTTGTAACTTTATACCAACGAGTTTAATAATATTCATGGTAAAATGTTTATAAATCTATTAACCCTGTAAGACCCAACTTATTAAAAAATAGCCAGAAAATTCTGATTATTTGGAACTGGGATGTTTATGAAGCCTTAGAACAAAATTCACAAACGTTTTTTTCTGTATCATGTTATTTATAATAGATCTTTTGTATCAGATTTATTACATTGACCGTCTTTATGGTTTAATTGTAATATAAAAAATGAGTTAATAATAATGAATTCATCCATATAATAATGATGATTTAACCTGAAAAAAAAGACAAGTGGATCATTTACTGGGAGCGATCATGTTAGAAATGATCAAAACTATGTAGCACATATGATACAAGGGGCATTATAGGGTTAATGGGGGGGTGTTATATGAATGTTTTACAGTCCAGATGTAACGTACATGTTGGTGTCCCAAAATGTTTGAAAGTATTTTCTCTGTGGAGAATCATCCTGTAGCTTTTTATCTTAGAATTAAATGAAATAATGTCAAAACGTTTCAGTAAATCTGTTCTAATGTACGTTGTTGTTCGATAACGATGAGGCGGGTCTCAAATGAGCAGCTACATCGTTAGAATAAACAATTTGATCAACACATCAGATTCAAATCTTAATTTCAGTGTTTTTAAAGACATTTAGAATCTCTCTGGTTCTGGCAGATTATCCAGATTAACACGGTCCATTAGATAAAACAATATTAAAAGTGAAGCTCAATTTATTATCTTAATATAAATCTATGTATTATCTAAAGGACTGCGTGGATTGTAATAAATCATAGCTGTTATATTTCAACCATCTTTCATTCAAACTCTATATTCTAATAATATATTTGGACCATCTGATGGATTGTCCATGTCCTGGATTGTCCATGTCCTGGATGTCCAGATGATGGTGAACAAGGTGCTGAAGTACATGGACAGTGTTGTATTTTAATTACATGTTTTTTTATCATGCAGCTGATACTCGTAATGTGGACGGCAGACGTCTCAGATTCTAATCCATGATAAACACGTCTGTCTAGTTAAAGTTTGTAGAAAATGGGTTTTTTGTGACTCCACCGAATTCAGCTGCATCTTTTTACCTAACAAACATCTGTCCACAGCTGTGTGATCTGTCTTAAAAACTTTATAAAAATCATGTTTCTGTTGACATCATCTACTTGGTCCTTTCATGTATGAGTCGGTGTAAAATCTGCAGTGACGTGTTCGTAACATCATTTCAGTTCTTTTCTGTATCTCATGATTCATCTGAAACTTTGATTCAAGAGAAACAAGATTAAAACTGAGACACAGCTGGTTGTTGAAAGCTGGTTTCTAACAGTCAGTTGCTTCACAGTTCAGTTTAAATACAATGAAATAGAGTTTATTATGAATTTATTATTAAAAATAACATCAGTTTTTATGTTATTCAGTCGGGTTTATTAACAGAATCTAAAGAAAAATGACATGTATCATCTTTTCTCAACTTATTTAAACATGTTCTTCATGTTGCACAAAAAAAAACATGTTTTTGCTGTTTTCCTAAAAAGAGCTGATGTTTCATGATTCAATGATTCTCACTTCAAAGATACAAATAAAATATTATCACCATCTACAGTTTGTTATGAAATGTAAATGAAATATTTTTTTCAAAAAGTTTAAACTTTTCCAAAACAGAAAAAATGAGCAGAATATTAACAATGACTTAAATATAAAGTAGAAATGATTGAAGTCGTGTATTAAAATCCTTCTGGTGAAACAAGGAGCTTCAACTGATTTTTATTGATTAAATCTGTTGTTTTGTTGCTGTTTGGATGAAGTGAAGCATCTACAGATGTAATAACATCTGGATCATGATCACAGTTTCTTCTGTTATCTGATCTGAAATATGTCTCACAATCAGAAAGACCTGATCCAGGTGGGTCGACCTGAACCAGAACCTGATATAATGTGATGGAGCAAAATAGAGATTATTTTTGGAATCAGCACCAAAAATCTGGTGTTACATTTATTATTCTAAGAATTTTTATATAATTCTAGTAATTTATTTTCCCCGTCTGTTTTTCTACCAGATTGCAACATGATGAGCACCATGGACCCACTCGTCTTCATCGTTCTCCTGTTCCTGCATAAGTTCCTCTCTTTACTCTTGGCTTACTGAAGAGACTTCAAAAAGTTCTCACTTCCTCTACCAAACAGACCCAAAGCATCAGGATAAGACGATCACATTTACATCTATTTATGCTGTGGTGTGACATCACGGCAGGGAGTGAAAGCCATGACATGCAGACGATGGACGGATGGGAGCAGAGACATGAGAGAAGGACATCTCAGATATGACATGGAGCAGCATGACTGTTGACCGTGCAGAATCTGGAAAAAAAAATCTATATTTCCGTGAATGAGGAGAGTAACATTAGCGGTGCTGCCTGTGCTCTGCTTCACACATCCTTATGTTCTCTACATCGTTTTCAGTGGGAGTCCATCACAGCACTCATCACTGCACTGTGAGTTCACTGCTCATCTAAAATTAGACGTTCATGTTTGTTGTCCTGAAGCCATGTGACCTTCCAGCCTTGTTTTTCTTTTGGGGAGGAGCTTTGATCATCATGACATGTCCGTCACTCACGTCAGGCCTCCCAGTATACAGATGTACTTTTCCAAATGTGTGTTAGTTTAATGTCAACACTTTGCTCTACACACAGACACACATGCACGCGCACACACATGCACACACACACACACACACACACATGCCCACAAGTGTGTTTTGGTATCCTTATGGGGACCGTCCATTGACTTCCATTGATTTTAGTAACTAGATTTATACCTAACCCAAACCCTTTTACTAACCTTAACCATTACTGATCTATAACTAACCCTAAGACTAACTAAAACTCTATTCACACCATACCTATAAACCTAACCCCTAACCCTAAAAAGGGGAGTCCCCCCCATGGGGACCAGGCTTCGGTCCCCACAAGAACCCTCGGACCCCAGAAAGATAGTAAAAGTCAGGAAACGGGTCCCCAGGAGGTCAGAAATACAAACCCACACACACACACACACACACACAAGTGTGTTTTGGTATCCTTATGGGGACCGTCCATTGACTTCCATTGATTTTAGTAACTAGATTTATACCTAACCCAAACCCTTTTACTAACCTTAACCATTACTGATCTATAACTAACCCTAAGACTAACTAAAACTCTATTCACACCATACCTATAAACCTAACCCCTAACCCTAAAAAGGGGAGTCCCCCTCATGGGGACCAGGCTTCGGTCCCCACAAGAACCCTCGGACCCCAGAAAGATAGTAAAAGTCAGGAAACGGGTCCTCAGGAGGTCAGAAATACAAACCCACACACACACACACACACACACACATGTTTTTGTTCCCATAGCTGTGTTCCATTATGTAAATGATTTTTAAGCAAGTTAAGGCACATCTTACTGTTATTGTAAACCACCTCCAATGTTTATTTTTATTGAATTTATTGTATTCAGAGTGACACATTTCATCTCTATGACAGAAATACATTTATTGATAAATTGTAACAACATCTGAGATGGTTTATTGTTTTTATAATAAAAAGTAGATTGAGAAGATGTTTTATGTAAATATTTGTTTTTTCAAACTCAAGAAAATGACGCTCAGAGAATCTGATGTTAATCCTCTTTGACAGACATTCACAGCAATGTCATGCACAAGTTCTTTACTACACCCACAGCTGTGATGTGGTCTCACTGACTCCTTCTCTGGTCTTATCTTTGACTCACTATTTCCCCGGGAAATTCTTTGTTCTATACGCCTGTTTTCACCCCTTTTTAAAAAAGCATCTGTGTTACCATGTGGTACTTTTCATTACAATGGTGTGAGGTGAAGACATGGAAACAACCTCTTACTGTATCTTTCAAAGTGCTGTAGGTCACTTAATAAGGACAAGAGGCAACATCAGTTGATTAGGAGATAATCAAAGGTCAGTCTGTCCAAAGGGAGTCAGGGGGGGCTGTTACTGCAGAACCAATAAGAACTAGAATCTGCAATGAATAACTGTAGCAGCAATAGAATCTTTCATAACGCAGGATAAACTACATACAACATGAAACTGAAACATATGCACTATACATGGGACAAAAAGTAATAATATCTGTGTTTGTTTGATTATTTTGTTATTTAAACAAAGTTTCATGGTGATAAATCTTAATTTAGAAAAAAATCATCTGTGCTTGTATCAGTCTTCAGTTTTGGAGTCACAACACAAAGTCCTCTGATGTTCCTCTTATTTTAAACAGTATCGCTGCTGCTTTCCTCTCATTTATTAACCACAATGTCCAGATGTTTATCTACATCTGGAAGTCACACTGTCTTAGCCACATAGTTACAGTATTCAGTGTATAAGTTGTCTGCATTTTTAAACCTTTTATTTTCTTCTGGACTGATTTGGAGACGTCTTTGCACTGTCTCCATCTTTGGACAAGTTTTGATACCTACAGGGAGACAAATGACTGAAGGGCTTATGACCTGGATTTTGTTCTATCAGCTGGCTCGTCAGGATCTTTCTCTTGGTATGTACTTGTTTGTGGCTCATTTATTTACAACATAAGATTTCAAGGTATTTGATGTCCAGCTGTCCTGAATGTCTGCAGTGTTGTCTTCAGTCATCCACTTCAATTGTGATCACATCATCACTCATAAAAAAAGTTAAACTAAAACTGAATTTGGTGCAATATCTCAACCTGAGAAACAGGTAAACAATAAGTCAACAACAAACAAAAACAAACTGCATGTTAAAAAGGTTTATGCAGTTATGAGGGTCTTTCTTAGTATCACAGTGTGGCACAAAAAGCAGAATGGAGAAAATTAAGATGTTACATATTTTGTCATGTTTAATAAACATAAAAATGGGAAATAAACAGATGAGGTTGTTAATGATGAGGTCATAAAAAAAGAATAAAAAGACGATTTCTGAAAACATACAAAAGATCAATTTCTTCCAAACAAATCAGAGCAGTTTAAAACAGGCTCAGGTCAGAACATTAATGAGGAGATATTATGACTTATAGAATCAAATGGAGCAGGAGGAAGTGGTCTAAACAGACAGAGGGGTCAGGAATCAGGTCTCTGTCAGCATCCCAGTGGAAGCGACCTGGAAGTAGGTGGTTCAGTCAAAGACGTCAGCTGGAGTAACTTGGTTTAATGTTTTACTTAAGATTTGTTTTGTAGGAGAAGAGCTGGATGGGACTGAAAAAAAGCAAAGTGGTGACTTGCTTCTATGACAGTCTTGGAAACGTGGCAGAAGGTTTTTGTAACAGTAGTTGACTGGCAGTGGGACAAGAGCAGAATCCAAAATGAGTCCAGAAATTACATTAATCCAGGAATCCAATAATCCAATCCAATATACAAAATCAAAACAACAACGATGTGAAGAAACAAGTGCAAGTCAGTACGTCTGTGAGATAATCTAAAATCCAATAGCAACAGCACAGGTCAGGTTCAGGGGCGTGGTCAAGAAGGCAGGAAAAGGTCCATTAATGACAAAACACCCTCAGAAAAAACATACGAGGAACTGGACTGATGCAACAAGACTCAACAATCTGCTGATGAGCTACAGAAAATATTAAATATTCAACTTGGCTTGAAGGGGGTGGGGGGGTGGGGGGGGGGGTTAGGGTTTGGGTTGGGGGTGATATCATTGGAGTGTGGCAGATGTGGAACAGGAAGCACGATTGCAGGAGGCAGAGTAAGAGCGCAGGAATGAGCATGAATGTGAGATATGCAAAACATCCCAGATTAATCCTGAAGCATGACGGGATTTAAATGAGTTTGACTGTGACGTGATTGTTAGTAACAGACAAGCTGGTCGGAGTGTTTCAGAAACAACAGAGGAGGATCCAGAAAAGAGGAAATATGTAGTGAGCATCATCCATGTGGACAAACATGTCCTGTTGAAGTCAAACGTCCAAAGAAAATAAGCAAAGTGGTTTAAAATGATTGAAAAGAAACAGTTGCTCAAATAATCACTTGTTACAGTCAGTCAGTCAGTCAGTCAGTCGGACAGTCAGTCGGTCAGTCAGTCAGTCAGTCGGACAGTCGGTCGGTCGGTCGGTCAGTCAGACGGTCGGTCGGACAGTCAGTCGGTCAGTCAGTCAGTCAGTCGGACAGTCAGTCAGTCAGTCAGTCAGTCAGTCAGACAGTCAGACGGTCGGTTGGTCGGTCGGACAGTCAGTCGGACAGTCAGTCAGTCATTCGGACAGTCGGTCGGTCGGTCAGTCAGACAGTCAGTCAGTCAGTCAGTCAGTCAGTCAGTCAGTCAGTCAGACAGTCAGTCGGACAG
>SSNP01000286.1:296665-308057 GCA_006937955.1 Pachypanchax playfairii
TCAGACAGCCAGTCGGTCAGTCGGACAGTCAGTCGGTCAGTCAGTCGGTCGGTCGGTCGGTCGGTCGGTCGGTCAGTCAGACAGTCAGTCATTCAGACAGACAGACAGACAGACAGACAGACAGACAGACAGACAGACAGACAGACAGACAGACAGTCGGTTGGTAAGTCATCATCTATACCCTCATTTTCTCGTTCAGACCAGTAGGGTGCTGGTTTCTATCTCCAGCAGTTGTTGGTTGAGGGGCGGAGTTACACCTGGACATGTTACCTGTCCATTTCAGGGCTTGTTACGACCAACATATGTAAAATAGCATCTCTGAACACAGAAAACACTAAGCCTTAAAGAAACTGATCTACATCAGGTGTCCTTCCTGGCAGGCGAGATCAGAAAATCGAGGTTACAGTTAATACGAAGTCACTTAAACCACACAATAACAGATTAGAACAATGTCGCAGTTCTAACGAGTTTGGATCTTAACTAGTTATCAGATGGTCAGTTATGGATATGGTATAAACAACATGAAACAGATGAATCCTGCTTTGGCAGCTGGAGGTGATAAAATGGAGTGAGGGACGTGTCCTTGGCTCTTTTCGGACCCTTTGTCCCAAATGATTATTGTTTAAATACCACGGCCTACCTGAGCATTACTCCATCTTCTGACAGCTACGTCGAGCAGAATGATACATCATGTCACCGAGTTCAAACAATCTCAAACTGGTTTCTGCAACATGAAAATGAGTTTATTGAACTCCAGCGACCTCCACCGTCACCATCAATCCAATAGAGCATCTTTTGGATATGATGGAAAGGAGATTTGCATCACAGCTGATAAATCTGCTACAGATGTGTCGTGCCATCATCTCATTAAGGACCAAGATCTTTGAAAAAGTGTTTCCAAAACGTTTCTGAATCGATGCCACAACAAATTAAAGCTGTTCCGAAGATGTTCAACCTGCTGTGAGTGTATATATTATCTTGTATACCCTGGGAGATGCTGGTCAGGAGATTAGGAGATAGATAAGAGATGTCAGTGTGTGACTCCTCAGACCTTTGCACTAATTCTCAATTTGAATATTCTGTGACTCTGTTTACAAATCAGAGCGGCCAGAGAGTAAATATCCCGTCAGACGTAGACAGAAGGTGCAGACTCACCTCTAAACTAATCTCATCTCATGGAAGCTGAGCCAGGCAAATAGAGTGCAACTAACCTGTGTCTTACATAAGCCACAATAATGTGTTATGCAGCAAATCAAATAAAGGTAGCCTGAAGAGAACTCTGGCCTCATCTAACCTGCGATGTGCAACCTAAAATACATTCAGCTATCAAGGTCACAGTGTTGTCTGGGTTCAGATCTTCTCCTTTGCTATTTATGAACGCAGGATATTGTTAGCATTCCGAAAGACAATTTAAGCACAATCATTTGAAGAAGGAGCCGAATGGCGACTGTCATCATAAAGAATCAGGTGGTGAGAGAGTCTGTAGCCTGACGTTCAGCTGTAAGCTGCTTGTAATGTGCACGATTCCAGGAGAGTCTGTCAGCAAATATTATTAAATAAAAATGTAATAAAATATTTATTTCAGTCTTAAAAAGCAACTCACCCTCAAAACAGCTGTTTTCTGTTTATAAACTGTATTAATGGGTCTTTAATCTAATCTTTCAGTTTCATTTTTTGACATTTTCATGTAAACTTGTTAGATTTTTGGTCTAAAACGTCTCAGTGCTGCCCTCTTAGGGTTGAAAGGTGGTTATTGCATTTGAATTTTGTGATTGGCTGAAAGCAGTACATGTCTATGTCACCAGCATCGTCTCTAAGACACGCCTCCTGGAGTATAAAACCATCTCTCAGACAGACACACTCGCCCCGCCCCCCGCCCGTTGTCTCCAGCTTTTCATCAAAGAGCTGCACACAGGGATTTAGAGCAACTGGCTGAAAACTATAACAAAGAAAATAACTATTATCAGTAAAATAATAATGAAATCAGGGTAAAGACTTCACTGCAGTGGTTGTGATTGTGTGGATGCGATTTATAGACGTTATATTCTCATCATGATCAGGTTACCTGTCTACAACACGGCAGAGTCACACTGGAGCTAATATACAGTAAACACGTCAATCACAGCTCAGGACTGCCTCTCCCCCAGGGTCCTAACGCCTCTTCAGCATTATTTGAAAAAGCAGTTAGAAGGCAGGAAGATCATTTAGAGGGAGGTGAGTTCCTCTTTAAAGATATAATTTCACATAAATTTCATGACTTTGTGGTTATGTCTTAAGTATTAACCTGTAATATGAAACATTTTATATCTAAAAAACATCAGGAAACACTGATTAACAGACCTTTCAATCTGTCTGCGTCTGGTTCCGTCAGGCTTCAGGCTGGGACTCATTAATATTCATTATGCAAATTTGCTAGACTCAGATTGGGTAACAATCTAGTCTATGAGAGCAAGGTATACTGTTTCCTGCCCCGCTGCACATGGTAACATCAGCCGTCATGTCGTCCTGTTTGTTACGTCTTATGCTAACAGCTTTTAGCCAGCAGCATGCTAGGCGTGGTTTCAACTGCAGGAGCTGATGAATACTAACAAACAAAGGAGTTGTGATGTAACAGATACAGGCTGTTAGAACTCGGGAGAACTCGGGTTTTATCACCACCTGCGTAGTTTGAGAGATTAAAACTGAAAGAGAAGTTGTTGATCTGTTTTCACCCACTATGAAGGTAAGAACACCTGTGGAGCTAAAATATTCAACAGAAACCTCAGAAAAACTGTTTTTAATAGAAGGACCTGTTTAAGTAACCTTAACATCCTCTTGGATCAGTTTTACTAGTTAAAGATACTTTTTTCAGGATTTTGTAAGCTGCACATTGCGAAGAGTCAAAAAGCAGCAAAACATTATGTTTGTAAAATGAAGCTGCTCATGAAGACGTAACAATCAGCTGTTGTTTTTTCTTTATGCAAGCTAGAGTGAAGTGATGCTAACTGTGAAATAACACCTAATGGACAGCTGAAATGTTCTCTGCATTGTAACTTACTGTCAACGCTGAGTGTCTGATGCTGTTTTTAGAACTCAAATCTGTCTCAGGAGAATTTTTAGTGGAGGTTTGAGCTCCTGCAGGCTGACATGAATCTGTCAACTATGAAAATCAAAGTTTACCTCCAGGAGTTTCTAATGAGCACTTCTAGAATTTGACAGAAGAAGAGCTCTAAGGGCATGTAGCAGTGTCACCTGCAGAAACACCTGATGAAACTCAAAAACAAGATGAAAAACAGATTTACAAAAGTTAAATGCTTTGATGAGGGTTAACCAGCATTTTAAAAAGTCCAAAACTTGAAACACAAGTGTTTTTAAACTGGCATATTTTCCTCTTCTGTGCACCACTTCATTACATGGTCTTTTATGTATGAAGTGTTAACTTCAAGTTCACATAGGAACGTAGAATTGTTACTAAAATACAGAAGCTATGCTCATTAGCTTCCACAGGAATTTCACAGCTTACCTACTGCTGCCAATCAAATCCATTGATTAAATGATTATTACCAAGTGTGAGTGTGTTTACAAGATGAGACGTTTCAGCAGTTTGCTGTAGTGGTGCATGTTATTACCAAGAAGAGAAGACATCAGCAAAACTCCTAGATACAATAAAAACTTAAAATCTATCTATCTATCTATCTATCTATCTATCTATCTATCTATCTATCTATCTATCTATCTATCTATCTATCTATCTATCTATCTATCTATCTATCTATCTATCTATCCATCTATCTATCTATCTATCTATCTATCTATCTATCTATCTATCTATCTATCTATCTATCTATCTATCTATCTATCTATCTATCTATCTATCTATCTATCTATCTATCTATCTATCTATCTATCTATCTATCTATCTATCTATCTATCTATCTATCTATCTATCTATCTATCTATCTATCTATCTATCTATCTATCTATCTATCTATCTATCTATCTATCTATCTATCTATCTATCTATCTGGAGAGTTAAAGCTTAATGAGACAGATGTCACAGTGAACATCTGCCACTGAAGTCTGTTGTGAGCTGAACCTGACAAATAGGGCGGACCCTTTGGTTTTTGCACTAATCTGATTGGATTCCAGGTTATACAAGGTCAGGAACGATAACACACAGGAAGGAGGAGTCAGGATCTGAGTTTGTTATTTATTTACTTTTCTCATTCAACTTAATTCAAATATTTTGACTGGAATTGTATTTTTCTGAAAAGATGAAGTTTATGATTTATTAATAAAACTAACTAATGATATACCATCTGTTTATTAGTGTCTATGAGTTATTATGAAAGTAAAATATTACTGTAATGGTTTGTTGAAGTGGACCTTTTGAAGATAAGCAGTAAATCCTCCCATCGATCTAAAGCCTGCACCAGCAGCAGCACTTATATTTGCTCCCTTCGTTGGCTTTACTTCGGTACCGTGTCAGTGCAATCCTACAGCAAGCCTCAGACATGTGACTCAGTTGCACTTGTTCTTGAGCTTGACATTCACCAAGGCCAGATTATACTCAGCCTGCTTGCAAGAGAGAGACATCTACATAATCTCAAATGCAAATTGTGACAAGCTACTGAGGAAAAAGAAAACTGGGAGTCAGAAATTCAGCAGAAGACACAGTGTAACCTACAGCAGTATACTTCCTACAGTCTTCAACAATAATCATGGTAAATAATAAATAATCACACTGGACATAAAAGATTATTCCAGGTTTTTGTCCAACTGTGAACTGTCCAAGTGTAGCCCCACCTCCTGCCCAATGACCACTGGAGACAGACTCCTGCTCCTCACAACCCTGAAAGAAAACAAGAAGTAGGTAAAGATCATGACAGACTGTCCTGCTGCGTCTATTTCACATTTAACATACGCAGAACAACATGATAGAACCCTCTACAGGAGATCCTTCCTGTCCACAGCTAGAACCCTCTACAGGAGATCCTTCCTGTCCACAGCTAGAACCCTCTACAGGAGATCCTTCCTGTCCACAGCTAGAACCCTCTACAGGAGATCCTTCCTGTCTACAGCTAGAACCCTCTACAGGAGATCCTTCCTGTCCACAGCTAGAACCCTCTACAGGAGATCCTTCCTGTCCACAACTAGAACCCTCTACAGGAGATCCTTCCCGTCCACAGCTAGAACCCTCTACAGGAGATCCTTCCCGTCCACAGCTAGAACCTTCTACAGGAGATCCTTCCCGTCTACAGCTAGAACCCTCTACAGGAGATCCTTCCTGTCCAAAGCTAGAACCCTCTACAGGAGATCCTTCCCGTCCACAGCTAGAACCTTCTACAGGAGATCCTTCCCGTCTACAGCTAGAACCCTCTACAGGAGATCCTTCCCGTCCACAGCTAGAACCCTCTACAGGAGATCCTTCCCGTCCACAGCTCGAACCTCCTACAGTAGATCCTTCCCGTCCACAGCTAGAACCTTCTACAGGAGATCCTTCCCGTCTACAGCTAGAACCCTCTACAGGAGATCCTTCCTGTCCACAGCTAGAACCCTCTACAGGAGATCCTTCCCGTCCACAGCTAGAACCCTCTACAGGAGAACCTTCCCGTCCACAGCTAGAACCCTCTACAGGAGATCCTTCCCGTCTACAGCTAGAACCCTCTACAGGAGATCCTTCCTGTCCACAGCTAGAACCCTCTACAGGAGATCCTTCCTGTCCACAGCTAGAACCCTCTACAGGAGATCCTTCCTGTCTACAGCTAGAACCCTCTACAGGAGATCCTTCCTGTCCACAGCTGGAACCCTCTACAGGAGATCCTTCCTGTCCACAACTAGAACCCTCTACAGGAGATCCTTCCCGTCCACAGCTAGAACCCTCTACAGGAGATCCTTCCCGTCTACAGCTAGAACCCTCTACAGGAGATCCTTCCTGTCCACAGCTAGAACCCTCTACAGGAGATCCTTCCTGTCCACAGCTAGAACCCTCTACAGGAGATCCTTCCTGTCCACAGCTAGAACCCTCTACAGGAGATCCTTCCCGTCCACAGCTAGAACCCTCTACAGGAGAACCTTCCCGTCCACAGCTAGAACCTTCTACAGGGGATCCTTCCCGTCTACAGCTAGAACCCTCTACAGGAGATCCTTCCTGTCTACAGCTAGAACCCTCTACAGGAGATCCTTCCTGTCCACAGCTAGAACCCTCTACAGGAGATCCTTCCTGTCCACAGCTAGAACCCTCTACCGCAGTCCCTTCCCGTCCACATCTAGAACCCTCTACAGGAGAGCCTTCCCGTCCACAGCTAGATCCCTCTACAGGAGATCCTTCATGTCCACAGCTAGAACCCTCTACAGGAGATCCTTCCTGTCCACAGCTAGAACCCTCTACAGGAGATCCTTCCCGTCTACAGCTAGAACCCTCTACAGGAGATCCTTCCTGTCTACAGCTAGAACCCTCTACAGGAGATCCTTCCTGTCCACAGCTAGAACCCTCTACAGGAGATCCTTCTCGTCCACAGCTAGAACCCTCTACGGGAGATCCTTCCTGTCCACAGCTAGAACCCTCTACAGGAGATCCTTCCTGTCCACAACTAGAACCCTCTACAGGAGATCCTTCCCGTCCACAGCTAGAACCCTCTATAGGAGATTCTTCCTGTCCACAGCTATAACCCTCTACAGGAGATCCTTCCTGTCCACAGCTAGAACCCTCTACAGGAGATCCTTCCCGTCCACAGCTAGAACCCTCTACAGGAGATCCTTCCCGTCCACAGCTAGAACCCTCTACAGGAGATCCTTCATGTCCACAGCTAGAACCCTCTACAGGAGATCCTTCCCGTCCACAGCTAGAACCCTCTACAGGAGATCCTTCCCATCTACAGCTAGAACCCTCTACAGGAGATCCTTCCATCCACAGCTAGAACCCTCTACAGGAGATCCTTCCTGTCTACAGCTAGAACCCCTACAGGAGATCCTTCCCGTCTACAGCTAGAACCCTCTACAGGAGATCCTTCCCGTCCACAGCTAGAACCCTCTACAGGAGATCCTTCCTGTCCACAGCTAGAACCCTCTACAGGAGATCCTTCCCGTCCACAGCCAGCCCCCTCTACAGGAGATCCTTCCTGTCCACAGCTAGAACCCTCTACAGGAGATCCTTCCTGTCCACAGCTAGAACCCTCTACAGGAGATCCTTCCCGTCCACAGCTAGAACCTTCTACAGGAGATCCTTCCCGTCTACAGCTAGAACCCTCTACAGGAGATCCTTCCCATCCACAGCTAGAACCCTCTACAGGAGATCCTTCCCGTCTACAGCTAGAACCCTCTACAGGAGATCCTTCCTGTCCACAGCTAGAACCCTCTACAGGAGATCCTTCCTGTCTACAGCTAGAACCCTCTACAGGAGATCCTTCCCGTCCACAGCTAGAACCCTCTACAGGAGATCCTTCCTGTCCACAGCTAGAACCCTCTACAGGAGATCCTTCCTGTCTACAGCTAGAACCCTCTACAGGAGATCCTTCCTGTCCACAGCTAGAACCCTCTACAGGAGATCCTTCCTGTCTACAGCTAGAACCCTCTACAGGAGATCCTTCCCGTCCACAGCTAGAACCCTCTACAGGAGATCCTTCTCGTCCACAGCTAGAACCCTCTACGGGAGATCCTTCCCGTCCACAGCTAGAACCCTCCACCCGAGATCCTTCCTGTCCACAGCTAGAACCCTCTACAGGAGATCCTTCATGTCCACAGCTAGAACCCTCTACAGGAGATCCTTCCCGTCCACAGCTAGAACCCTCTACAGGAGATCCTTCCGTCCACAGCTAGAACCCTCTACAGGAGATCCTTCCCGTCTACAGCTAGAACCCTCTACAGGAGATCCTTCCCGTCCACAGCTAGATCCCTCTCCAGGAGATCCTTCCTGGCTACAGCTAGACCCCTCTACAGGAGATCCCTCCCGTCCACAGCTAGATCCCTCTACAGGAGATCCTTCCCGTCCACAGCTAGAACCCTCTACAGGAGATCCTTCCCGTCCACAGCTAGAACCCTCTACAGGAGATCCTTCCCGTCCACAGCTAGAACCCTCTACAGGAGATCCTTCTCGTCCACAGCTAGAACCCTCTACGGGAGATCCTTCCCGTCCACAGCTAGAACCCTCTACAGGAGATCCTTCCTGTCCACAGTTAGAACCCTCTACAGGAGATCCTTCCTGTCCACAGCTAGAACCCTCTACAGGAGATCCTTCCCATCTACAGCTAGAACCCTCTACAGGAGATCCTTCCATCCACAGCTAGAACCCTCTACAGGAGATCCTTCCTGTCTACAGCTAGAACCCTCTACAGGAGATCATTCCTTTCCTCAGCTAGAACCCTCTACAGGAGATCCTTCCTGTACACAGCTAGAACCCTCTACAGGAGATCCTTCCTGTACACAGCTAGAACCCTCTACAGGAGGTCCTTCCCATCTACAGCTAGAACCCTCTACAGGAGATCCTTCCATCCACAGCTAGAACCCTCTACAGGAGATCCTTCCTGTCTACAGCTAGAACCCTCTACAGGAGATCATTCCTGTACACAGCTAGAACCCTCTACAGGAGATCCTTCCCATCTACAGCTAGAACCCTCTACAGGAGATCCTTCCATCCACAGCTAGAACCCTCTACAGGACATCCTTTCAGCACCCTGGCTGCTCGCCAGACTTTCGGCGCCTACCGTCACAGTTCACAGGCCGCCAGCCAAAGACCTCTTCTGCGGCTGTCCCTACGGCCACCAGCCCCCTATACTTGGGGCCCCAGGCATTGTACTCCTGTTTTTAGCCTGGGTTTTTTCTGTTCTTCTTACGGTCATCTTTCCTTAGTTCCAGTTTTTGACCAGTTCCCCCCCTTCCTAATCCTCCCACCTCCCACCCGTTTTTGGTTTGTTCTTTTGCTTTGGACGTCGGGTGCCGTCCATTGGGGGGGGGGGGGGGGTACCGTTGTGACTCAGGGGTTGAGTTGTGTTGGTTTTTCTGCTTTTCATCTGTGGGTTGGTTTTGTTTTCAGTTTAGTTTTTCATAGGATTGTTTTGAGTGTTTAGTATCTGTTTGTGTTCAGGTCACTGGTTTTGTTTGTTACTTGCTTCTTGTTTTCATCTGTGGTTTTATTATTTGTCTCAGGGCTTAGTTAAGGGTTTGTTTTGGGGTTAAATGTTCCCTCTGTCTTTTTCCCATGTCCTCCTTGGTTTCTGTTGTCTGGCTCCTCTTCCTCATCTTGTCCTTCATCTGTTTCCTGTTCAGCTTTTATTTTGACAGCGTTGTCCTTCCTGTTCTGCTTTTAGTTTGATATTGTCTGTGCTTCCTGTTCTCCCTGTGTCTCAGCTGTAGCTTGTTTTCCTCTCCTTCTCTTCTCCAGGTGTCTTGGGTTTGTGTTTATTGCTTTGTGTTCATTCACTATTAAAGCTGGATGTTTAGTTTGAGTCTTCATCCGGTGCTCGTCATACCTTTATGTTTTCCTCGCCTCCCTCCTCGTCTTGATATTGGATTATTTCCCTTCACCGCTTCTCCTCCCAGCTCCCACCTCAGTTCTCCAGTAAGTTTGTTTTCTTATTTTGCTGCCTCGTCAGCCTGTTTATTTTGTTATTATTAATAAAATGTCTTTTAGTTTAGCTTCTGGCTCTCGTCTCCTGCGTCTGGGTCCAACTCACAAAATACAAATCGTGACAAAGATGGTAAATTTCAATCTGATTTAACTATTTCTAGTGAATATGGATTAAAACTGCAGCACTTGTTTTTAAAGCTACTGCGACTCCAGAGAGCAAAGAAGCTTTTACCAAAACAGTGATGTCATCTGTCAAGCGGTCAAGGACACTTTTAAACAGCTTAGTAGGTATTGGATCACGAGCACATGTTGCAGAGCTTAACTGTTATTTTCTTGCAGTAGTCTGTTATGAATCGGAACAAAAGGGACATGTTGATTTCATGAAGCACTCAGAAGAAGAGAAGGTGCAATAAATCACTTTTAATTGATGCGGCAACAGAAAAGATGGCAGCAATGCAATCTGCTTTCCTATTAGACTTTGTACAATGTGAAGAAAAAAATGTGCAGATGCTTAAATTAATTACTAGCAGTATTATCAGCTCTCAGTAAGGAGAATACAGTCAAGTTCAAGGGAAAATACGACATTTTTTAAAGATGAAGGTTTTGTTCATGAGGGATTTAACATTGACAAGTGCGAAGTTTATAAAGCTCTTTGAATTGTCAGAGAGACTTCTGTAGAAACTGGGTTTCAAAAACAGGCCACACAAAAGCAGGACCGTCACTGTTGGAGCTGTGTGTAATGATGCGTGGCAGAGGAGACTGGATTGTGTCATGTCGTGATGAATATACACAAAGACTAAAAGCAATGAAATTTTCATTTAGCTGTTTGGTTCCTTTGCAACTCAAGTGCAGAACCTTCACTTAATACAACCTTGAATTGAACTAGAAATAATCGAGGTTTGAAATAAAGTCACATCCTGCAGCTACTGGTAGAGACGCTGAAGAAGACTGAAACCTTCAGAGTGATTATTGATGGTTGGAATAAAGCTGACATATTGCTCTGACTCTGAATGGAACAAACTTTTAGTTATATAACCAGTTTATTAAGTCAAGTTCACATTAACACTGCAGTTTCAAAGAAAACTAAAAAAACATTTTAGTCACTTTTAATTAATAATCAGATTCAGTGAAGTTATTAAACACCAATTACTAAAACATTTAGATCTAAGGAACCAGATGACTGGGTTCAATCATCATTTCAACACACTTTCAATACTCCATCCTGAGCAGTAGAACCAGAACCAGGGTGAGTTCTGCCTGGACCCACTGAGGTTCAGGTCTGGTGGGGTTCAGGTCTGGTGGGGTTCAAGTCTGGTGGGGTTCAGGTCTGGTGGGGTTCGGGTCTGATGAGGTTCAGGTCTGATGGGGTTCAGGTCTGGTGGGGTTCAGGTCTGATGAGGTTCAGGTCTGATGAGGTTCAGGTCTGGTGAGGTTCAGGTCTGATGAGGTTCAGGTCTGATGAGGTTCAGGTCTGATGGGGTTCAGGTCTGGTGGGGTTCAGGTCTGATGAGGTTCAGGTCTGGTGGGGTTCAGGTCTGATGAGGTTCAGGTCTGATGAGGTTCAGGTCTGGTGGGGTTCAAGTCTGGTGGGGTTCAGGTCTGATGAGGTTCAGGTCTGGTGAGGTTCAGGTCTGATGAGGTTCAGGTCTGATGAGGTTCAGGTCTGGTGAGGTTCAGGTCTGATGAGGTTCAGGTCTGGTGGGGTTCAGGTCTGATGAGGTTCAGGTCTGGTGGGGTTCAGGTCTGGTGGGGTTCAGGTCTGATGAGGTTCAGGTCTGGTGGGGTTCAGGTCTGGTGGGGTTCAGGTCTGGTGGGGTTCAGGTCTGGTGGGGTGCAGGTCTGGTGAGG
>SSNP01000286.1:316047-321344 GCA_006937955.1 Pachypanchax playfairii
ATTACACAACACGTTCTCCAGAGACGTGCTGTCAACGTGTCTCAAAAGTCTTTTTTATTAGTACAATGAAATCCATGAATGGGAAGTAAAGATGCCTTTACCATACTGCTAGTGCTGCAGCTGGTTCAATGGCCAGACAGATGTCTACAGCCTCATACACCATAATCTTCTTTCATCTGTAATCTAAAACGCACACACACACCCCCACCACGCACACACACTAAAGCTCTGTTCTGAGCCTCCTAAAACCCTAATAAAGTGTACAGTCTTAGTCTCAGAGTCGAATCTACACGTTATATATATTATAAGCTTCATTAGTCATTTCTGTCATGACTTGAAATCAGATCATAGATTTCTCAAATGTTATTTATTGATTTTCTACTGTTCTTCATGTATTATACATTTTCCTGCAAACAACATTATTTTGTGCACATGGTTAGTCTTTTTATTTTCATTTGATTTGATGCAACACAACTGTAATATAGTAAATTAAAAATCAGATAACAGAACAGTTTCTAAATATAAGAAGTGTATTAGACATTTTATAACAGACACGATACAGTAAATGTATCGAGGGTTCTCGGCCAAACCCATTAAGTACAAGACCAGGATTAAAAAGAACTTTAAATGATTTATTCACAAGTTTAAAAACTGTGCCGTGCAAGTCACTGCGTCTCGTCTATCTGGCGGTCAGCAACAAATCTGAGAAGCAGACAGACAGTATGATTAATAATCAGCACTGACTGATGCTTGAATGTGTAGAGAATGGCCCCTTGAGGGAGGAGAGGGGGCTCTCACACTCATTTGTACCCAATCAGTGTCATATAGTACTCAGGACTTGACAGTGGGGGGGGGGGGGGCATGGACAGGCCCTGAGCTGCATGGTGCCCTAGGCAAAAAAGGATTTTGGCGCCCCCTACTGCCCAGAAGAGAAACAACGTAACTCAACTCAAAAGATTACATTGCAAACATTTTTTATTTATAATAAAATGACAGTAGAGATGATAGAAAGATATTTAATTATTACTTATTTTGTTCTTTACATGAGATGAATGGTGTGTCCAACAGTTTGTACATTAAAAAAAAAGAAAATTTGGTGCCCCCTCCAGCAGAGGGCGCCCTAGGCAATTGCCTAGTCTGCCTATGCCCAGAACCGGCCCTGGGTCCATGGGTTTCTGTTTCCACCCACTGTCGCCCTATTCCTGCCCCTCAACTTTACTTACAATAAGACATGTAAGGTCGAGGGAGCAGCTGTACACTTAGACACACGGTTGGAAATCAACACGTTACATACGCGGTTATTTGTGAACAAACTGCAATAAGAAAATTATCATGACCGTCACACAACGGTCCTAATTTGTTAGTCACATCAAACGCATCATAGAATTTACCTTCAGTAGAACAGGTTGTAAATGTGTCACGTCTTCCATTTCATAACAACTGGATATTTACATTAAGCACCAAACGTGTTAGCTAAAGTCAGCAGGTCATGTGATCTACAGCGGTTTGAGACTTTTAAAGTAAAAGAAAATAAGAAGAACTTTCACAACAAGTAACTGCTTTTAATGGAGGAGAGAAGAACGGACTTTATATACAAATAAACGTAAGACCACAACTAGTTTTCAGTTTAAAAAAAAACTAGCCAGCTGCCCCTGCTGCAGTTTATTATCTATCAGCAGAAATAATTCTGTCACATAATGACATTAACTGTAAAAAGTCTTGGTGTAAAACAAAATCCCACCTTCAGAGACGAGGCTCTAAACAGAATAGATGCACTAAATAGATGCATACAAATGCTCTGTGGAGTATGATCTTTATAAAGATTCCAGTAGAGTACTGTCTTAAAATGAAATAATAATTATAATATTACCTGATGAATTAATAACCTGCCTGCTGGTCAGTCATTAGCAGTGGGAGCAGGACAGCAGGACTTGTTCAAACTGATAGTTATTTGAGTCAGACTCACAAAAAATGTAGAAATTCAGATTCAGTTAATGTCTATTAACTCAAATAGATCCATTGAATTATAATGGTTCATTAATTTCTACAGTGGCACTTTTAATCTCCCCGTCTGTCCATGACACTGTAGCATGGCGCTTGCTTCTGTGTGTGTGTGTGTGTGCGTACAAGTACGACCTCACAGGAGTGTTCACACTTCATGTCAGTGTTACCTGCATATCATATGATCAGCTGTTGGATGTTTAATGGGATGGAAAAAGGAAAAGCTCATGATAGACATGAACTATGTGTCTCACTGGAGCAGCAGTGCTGTACAGATATCACCAGAGCTTTCTGAAGACAGTTAATTACATGTGACACAATGAGGAAGCTTTCATACTGACAAATGAATGTCTGTCACTTTGCTTTTATTTCCCCCCTGACCTTGTTTGCTCCATCGTTTTAATCTCCTTTCCAAAAGGGATTTAGGGAAAGAGAATTTGCATCAGTTTTACAAAGGAAAAGCATTCTAAATGTAAATTTGGAAGAGTTGGATTAACTGAGGAGTGGGTTGTGCAGGTGGGATTGGGTTGGGAATGATGGGGGCTAAAGAGGTGACAGATTGAGAAGACTAACTGCTGTCAAAGCAGGTAAACGTGTTTATACTCATGTATGAACTGTATGTAGAAGATACACATAAACAAGGGATCAACATTGTGGGACAGTCAGAAGATATGAAACATGTTTTTAAGACAACATTGTTGGTGATCAGCTGATCACAAAAACATGTTGTATCTAAATTACAGTAACTATAGTAGATCAGGGTGGGTGAGTCCAGACCTGCTTCAAATCCTCAGCGTGTCAGTAAGTCCTGCAGAAACCTGTTAAC
The DNA here is from genome assembly GCA_006937955.1 of Pachypanchax playfairii. NCBI lineage: Eukaryota > Metazoa > Chordata > Actinopteri > Cyprinodontiformes > Aplocheilidae > Pachypanchax > Pachypanchax playfairii. The sequence continues at coordinate 318,875 of SSNP01000286.1, forward strand.
GACCTGTTCAACTGAATCAGGTGTGCTGAAGCAGGGAAGCGTTTAAATCAGGGGTGTCAAACTCTGGTCCTTGAGGGCCACTATGCTGCAGGTTTTACATGTTCCTCTGCTTCAGCACACCTGGTTTACACGAGCAGGTTGTTAACAGGTTTCTGCAGAACTTGTTAACATGATGAATAAAAGGTAAATGGTGTGTACTTATATAACGCTTTACTCAGGTCCTACGACCCCCAAAGCGCTTCACACTCCAGTTTGTTATTCACTCATTCACACACACACACACGTTTGGTGAGGATGAACTACACACATGTAGCCACAGCTGTCCAGTAGTTAATTAAATAAGGTGTGTTGGAGTTGAAAAACATCTAAAACATGCAGGTTAGCAGGACTCGAGGATGGAGTCGTCCACTCCAGCACATGAACAAGTGAAAATACTGCAGAGGTTATATTGATAGTAATATGTATAATATGAAACTTATTCAGTAATTAATTTTTTGTTGAATAAAATAATGTTCTCACCTCCCTCAGCAGAGTCTATAACAAGCAATATGTGTAATTAAAGCTTGAAGGCATCATTCACCTGAGTGTCACCTGAACAATTAAGACTGATAGAAAATGTAGATTTTTGGGAAGAATTTGAAGGTCTTCACTGGATTTTGAGCTCATGTCAGAATAAATCTTTATACTGATGGTAGAACAGTTCATGTGTTGGAGAATGACCCTGTCTAAGATTCAGCTTCTAATGTTCCTTTATGATCAGTATTATAGTTAGCTTAGGTTCTCCTGATCCTTCCCTTTAGTTATGCTGCTATAGTCTCAGACTGCTGGAGGACATAGTGTCCACATGTCTTCACTCTGCTGTCTTTACGTTTGTATTTATTATTACTGCCAATGATCTTTATTGTGTGTCTCTTCACATCAGACCAAATCCTTCTGGGATTATTTTTGTTTCCTGTCCTCTGGAACCTCAGGGGGTCAAACAGATGTCCATCTGTCCTGAGCCTGGTTCTGGTTCTGCTGGAGGTTTCATCCTGTTAAAATGGACTGGTCTCTTTCCATTATTAGCTTATATTTTCTTTGAATGCAGAATTACATCGATTTTGAAGATTTGTTGTAAGTCAAATTTAATACACTTCAAAATAAAACAAACCTTAGACACTAAAAGTCCAGTTCAACTGTCGGTTTTCAAAATAAGAAGCTGTTCATGGGGTGTGATTCAACATTTTATTGTAAAATAAGTTTTTCTTTTTCAGCTTCATCAGTTTAAATTTTTGTCTTCTACAGCTGGTCGTGTTTGGACGAGGACGTCCTCTCATAAGAGTTAGAACTGGGAGGATGCTGCTGTCTCATTTACCACTTTCCATGATAAACTGTCCCTCAGTGTGAGTGCTTGTCTGTCTGTATATGGACAGGTGACCTGTCCAGGTGTAGCCCCGCCTCTCGCCCATTGACTGCTGGAGACACCAGCTCCCTGCGACCCTGAACAGGAATAAGCAGGTACAGATAATTGATGGACTTTCCATGTTCATGTACAGTTACTCCTTTGTTTGTATGTTAACTTTAACTTTCTTGAAAAAATGTTTTTAAAAAAACATGAAAAATGTTTTTGTCTAAAGTTTTACAGAAATAAACACTGACGTGGAACTCAAAACAACTTTCTTCCTTCAATTTAGAGATTTCTAGTTTCACCACTAGATGGAGGCATCGATCTTTAAACCATAAAGCAGGCGTGAATGAGACACGTGACTCTCTACAGTCACGTGTGCTAACGTACTGACTGCAGTCCAGTTACAACTCACTGCAAACAGAAACCAAACACTCACTAATTATTAAAATGAGTGTGAAAGTACTGGATTCCTGTATACTGACAGGTGAATGAGTCCTTTTACAGGATAAAAAATCTAAACTCTGTTCCTATGAATTAGAAACGTGTCTTTGTGTGTAAATATGCAGCAGTTTGGGTGTGTGAGAAGTCGTCCTGGCGTGGAAACCTGCAGCCTGATGATGAGTGTTGTCCATATGACTGTGTTGTGCTTTCAGGTGTACAGGTGACATCAGAATGGTGAGATTCCTGTGATATGTTTCATTAATTAATGATTAATTCTTCATCTGACTTGCAAGTCAATATGTTGATTTTAAAATACGTTCCTGAATTTTAGCTTCTCTTAATTTCTCTGTGCAGTTTCCTTCAGAGTTTAATGAAGTTTGCAAAAGTCTTTGGTTTCAGTTCTAGAAGCTGTAAAATACTGATGTGATTTGTTGCTCTGGACTGTAGCTGCACAGTGTGATGATGTTGTGACTGAACTGTGCAGCGGTGGAAGGACAGGATACTGCACAGAACTGTCAGCTGTGATTCAGTGGATCCACAGGTGCTCATCAGTTTACATGGTTTATGTTTATGTCACAAATGCATGAAATGTACTTCCTGCAGTGTGTGTGTGTGTGTGTGTGTGGGGGGGGGGGGGGGGGG
>SSNP01000286.1:321354-355358 GCA_006937955.1 Pachypanchax playfairii
GGGGGGGGGGGGGGGGGGGGGGGGGGGGGTTGAGGATAGGTAAGAGAGTTGAATGGCTTGATCTACAGCAGGTTGAGGTGAACATGAGAAGGGTCAGTAATCCAGCGTCTTGGGTTTCCATTTAATCGCTCTTAAAGGAAGTGTTCAGAGGTTCCCACACACACAGGACAATGAAGCCAGTCTGCTGCAGGAATTCTACTAAAACTACCTGCCATCCATCCATCCATCCATCCATCCATCTATCCATCCATCCATCCATCTATCCATCCATGCATCCATCTTCCTTACTCCTCCTCTCTTTCATTCACTAGTGACCCTCCTGTCTGCAGGGCTAGAAACATGCAGAAAAATGTAGCTAACAGTATTAATGTGCCAGTTTTTGTTAAAAATGTATATTTAATATCATTTTTTTATGTAATGCACATTAAAAAAACAAAAATTAACCAAAGTGTTTCAGAGTTCAGGCAAACAAAAGAAAAAACTTTATTAAAATAACAACATAAACAATCAGAAACACAAATTAAAAAGTTAAACCAACATTAAATCATCAGCTGTTTCAGTTAAAATCAGATCTAAGACTCTATCAGCTGATGTTTAACTCTGTGTCCCGTTGCCCCAGATATGCTCTCACTCAGCTGTTCAGGGGTTCACTAACTTTTTAATTCCACATGTTCTGATGTTTTTAACTTAGTTGATCCTCTAAAATCCAATTCTCAGATGTCAGTTCACACGTCAAGACAGAAAATGGACAAAGCTGCTAGTTTCACTGGACGTCTTAGGAGACAGTTTAGCACACCCGTCCCATCAAGAGGACATAACAACCCCTTGATGGGACAAGTGTGCCAGAAACTCATGCAGCTCTAATGAGGCTGTTCATACTGCGAGGTCCAAGATACTTAGAAGCCTGAACGTCCCAAACCTGTTTAGATACGAAGAAGTCTCTCAGATAAGAGACGAAAAAAGAAGTCCTGTTGCTTTTTTATTTAGAACGTTTTAATTTTTTGGGAAATTTCTATGTAAATGCTACTGACATTGACATAAAGCCTGCAACGTGACCTCAAGTTCAAAAATTGTTGAAGCAGATTTTCTTTCTATATTTAATCATATTTTTTCTCTTTTTTTTTCTCCTCTCTTCTTGTCTCCTCTCTTCCTGTCTCCTCTCTTCCTGTCTCCTCTCTTCTTGTCTCCTCTCTTCCTGGCTCCTCTCTTCTTGTCTCCTCTCTTCCTGTCTCCTCTCTTCCTGTCTCCTCTCTTCTTGTCTCCTCTCTTCTTGTCTCCTCTCTTCCTGTCTCCTCTCTTCCTGTCTCCTCTCTTCTTGTCTCCTCTCTTCCTGTCTCCTCTCTTCTTGTCTCCTCTCTTCCTGTCTCCTCTCTTCCTGTCTCCTCTCTTCTTGTCTCCTCTCTTCTTGTCTCCTCTCTTCTTGTCTCCTCTCTTCCTGTCTCCTCTCTTCTTGTCTCCTTTCTTCTTGTTTCCTATCTTCCTGTCTCCTCTCTTCCTGTCTCCTCTCTTCTTGTCTCCTCTGTCTCTGTTTTCTTTCATTTTTTGGGTATTTAAATAAAAAAAAACGAGCTACAGACATGATGCAAGTTTTAAAACAAGAGTACAACGAGAATCCAAATGAATATCAGATACAGCATGATGTAAGGACAGGAACCTCCTCTGGTTCTCTTTAGCTGAGCTGTAGTGAAAAAGAAAAGATGTCTAAGATAACGATCAAGAGAAAATGTGAAGGAATAAAAAATGTGAATAAAGGTTAACGAACTGGACTGGGATTCTCTGTCAGTCAATAATAATACTGCTTTGTAAAGCTGATATGTAAATATTTGGTTTAAATTGCCATATTTCTGTGAAGGAGGTAGATTAAGGGGGTGGAACCATCATGCAGATTACATGTAAATAACATGTTCATTACGACATTAGCCTTCATCCTGCTAACATTAAACATTGTATTTAACACAACTCCACCAACTGCAGGGTTGTTGTTAATGCAGGTGTACACACAGTTCTAATTAATCCAGCTTAGTTAGGCTTTGCAATGGCAAGTTCTTTATCTTATAACATACACACAGTTTGTACCAGCCTTCACAACTCAGGGGTCACCTCTGGAGATGAAAGGTCAGCGTCTTTGGGTCACAGAAGGGGGTGGTGGGTATGCGGGATGAAGACGGCGGTCTATACAATGTGTCTGACATGATAAACGAGTACTAACAGCAACAATTGATGGCCTGGCCAACAACCCCTCTGTGATCTTCATCTATAGTTCAGTGTGAGGTGAAAATGAGGGGCAACTTGTCACACTAACATTTTATAATGAGGATTAATGGAAAAAAAACAACAACTTCATTCTGAGCTTTGGAGATTTGGAGTAAGACCGTTCCACTGTCGCTGTGAACAGATCAAAGACCTGCTGCTGGAGGAATATAAACATTTAGATAGAAGGAGTTGATTCATTAATACTAACATGATCCTCCTGCAGCAGGTTTCTGTACGACTAAATAATCAATACAATGATCAGTTATCAAATTATTAACTAACAGAGATCTAATATCTGTTCATCCATTTTCTGAACCTGGTTCTTCCTGTTCAAGGTCGCAGGTAACTGGTGTCTCCAGCTGTCATTGGGCGAGAGGCGGAGTTACACCTGAACAGGTCACCAGTCCATCACAGGGCCAACAACCATTTACACTCACATCTACCAATTAACCTCTTGCATGTTTTTGGACTGTGGGAGCGAACCGGAGTCCCCGGAGAAAACCCACCATGCACGGAGAGAACATGCAAACGCCATACAGAAAGGTCCCAGCCCGGATTCGAACACAGGACCTTCTTGTAGAAAGTTCAATATTCAAAAAGCCACAGCTGATGGATAGTAACAGTGTTTTTTCAACCAGATTTGTATGATTTTTTGGAGCTGATTTTATGTTTATTTAATTTGAACAGTGGTTGAGTGGACACCATGTGGGACGGAAACATCAGAGAAAATGTAGAGACGTGTGTAAGACTACAACTCTGCTTCTAGACCCTGGATTGTTGTGGTTTTGGAGGAGTAATAAGAAAGAAGAGCTAAACCATCCGATTGATGCCGTCTTTCCCCAGAACTCCTGCCAATTATCAATAAACCCATCGGTTCATAAAGAGGCCATTTCATACAAATTTCAGGACTTTGTGGTTCTTTCTTAAGTATTAACCAGTAATATGAAACATCTAAAAAAACGTTAGGAAACACTGATTAACAGACCTTTCAATCTGTCATCATTAAAATTGGGCTGCTTCCGTCAGGCCTCGAGCAGCAGCTTGTTCATATTCATTATTTGGATTTGCTGGACTCTGATTGGCAAACAAACTAGCCTATGAGAGCAAGGTATACTGTTTCCTGCCCTGCTGCACATGGCAACAGCAGACGTCGTGTTTTCCTGTTTGCTACGTCTTATGCTAACAGCTTTTAGCCAGCAGCATGCTAGGCGTGGTTTCAACTGCAGATTAAAACTGAAAGAGAAGTTGTTGACCTGTTTTCACCCACTATGAAGGTAAGAACAGCTGTAGAGCTAAAATATTCAACAGAAACCTCAGAAACACTGTTTTTAATGGAAGGAACTCTTAAAGAAATGACCACAAAGTCCTGAAATTTGTCCTGGATTCCTGGATCCAGACAATGATCCGGATCACCGCCAAAATCTGCCCACTTCTTCAACCATTTCTGACGTTTTCTGAAAATTTCATTAAAATCTTTGCAGAACTTTTAGAGTCATCTTGCTAACGGCAAGTGAACAAATAAAAGTACAAACAACTGTGAAAACGCTGGTGAAAGGACGTCGCCTGACAGAGGTAATAAATATAGCTGAGGGTCGGAAAATGGACAGACAAGTAAATCAAGAGCTTTGCTTTTCAGCTAAGCATCTTCATCAACATTAAAACTGAAGCAAAACCATTATAAAAGTTTACAAAACCCCAATCGGTCGGTCGGTCCATCTCCTGCTCCATCCAGCCACCATCCATGAACTACATGTCCAGATACTCCTCCACATGAGTCACTGCCAAACTGAAGAAGCTTGCCAACGTTTTCTGGTTGAGAACCGTGACCTCAGATTTTGAGGTGCTGACTCTCATCCTCACCACTTCAAGATGAAGGTCGTGGCTTGAAGACACTAACAGAACCACAGCATTTTTATATAGTAGAGATAAGATCCTGAGGTTCCCAACCCAGACACCCTGTTCACCATGACTAGGCTTTCATATCCTGTCCATGTTGAACATTTTAACAAATGAAGAAATAACTCATTCTCTCATATAAATAATTATTTTTTATCTGTAAATCACCAATAAGACTTTCATGGTGGACAATGTGCCTCGTATGTGGTGTGGGTTTTATGTCTAACACTGTTTATTTAACTTTTTTATGTCTGTCTGCAAATACAAGTGAACAAAGTGAACTAGAACCAAATTCCTTGTGTGTGTAACATACTTGGCCAAATAAACCTGATTCTACTTCTATATTTTAGTTTCATTCAAAAGGTTTCATAATCAGACTTTCCAGAATGACTTACTCTGTGTTTGCCTCAGCTCACTGTGTGTTACATATTATTCTGAAAATACCAAAATGCTAAGAGCAAAATATATTAATACCCATTACTATATCACCATAAAACATAATAATAGTAGCTATATCTATATCTTAATCAATAGCCATATCCTAACTAATAATGATTTTAAATCCTTGATATTAACATTTCTATATGCCCATGATGAATTTATGGTAAGTGCATTGGTGAAAAATGATCAATGTTTCACACCCTATTGGTAAGAAATGAATATGGCTGTTTCCAACATCAACCACTAAAAAGGGGAGGAGCCAGAAAGAAACTAAAGTACAACTTACTGGATATACACTCACCGGCCACTTTATTAGGTACACTACTACTACTACTACTACTACTACTACTACTACTACTACTGTCATTTAGCAGACGCTTTTATCCAAAGCGACTTACATTGAGAGAACATACAAGCAAGAAATCAAAGAGAAGGAAACAATATAAGGAGGCGGACTGTTTGGAGTCCAGTTTAATTTCGACGCTGATACATCAAGTGTATCAATTTTTTATTTTTTTTATTTTATTTTTTTACTTTATTTATTTATTTTTTTTGTAGAGATAAACTCCCAAATCGCTATCATAAATCATAAATCAATTCCACATTAAGACTGAAAGTGTTCTTTAAAGAGGTGAGTCTTAAGTCTGCTCTTAAAAGTAGGTGCCGACTCCACCATGCTAGTAACGGGTTGGACTCCCTTTTGCCTTCAGAACTGCCTCAATTCTTCGTGGCATAGATTCAACAAGGTGCTGGAGGCATTCCTCAGAGAGTTTGGTCCATATTGACATGATGGCATCACACAGTTGGCGCAGATTTGTCGGCTGCACATCCATGAAGCGAATCTCCCGTTCCACCACATCCCAAAGATGCTCTATTGGATTGAGATCTGGTGACTGTGGAGGCCATTTGAGTACAGTGAACTCATTGTCATGTTCAAGAAACCAGTCCGAGATGATTCCAGCTTTATGACATGGCGCATTATCCTGCTGAAAGTATCCATCAGAAGTTGGGTACATTGTGGTCATAAAGGGATGGACATGGTCAGCAACAATACTCAGGTAGGCTGTGGCGTTGTAACGATACTCAATTGGTACCAAGGGGCCCAAAGAGTGCCAAGAAAATATTCCCCACACCATTACACCACCACCACCAGCCTGAACCGTTGATACAAGGCAGGATGGATCCATGCTTTCATGTTGTTGACGCCAAATTCTGACCCTACCATCCGAATGTCGCAGCAGAAATCGAGACTCATCAGACCAGGCAACGTTTTTCCAATCTTCTATTGTCCAATTTCGATGAGCTTGTGCAAATTGTAGCCTCAGTTTCCTGTTCTTAGCTGAAAGGAGTGGCACCCAGCGTGGTCTTCTGCTGCTGTAGCCCATCTGCCTCAAAGTTGGACGTACTGTGCGTTCAGAGATGCTCTTCTGCCTACCTTGGTTGTAACGAGTGGTTATTTGAGTCACTGTTGCCTTTCTATCAGCTCCAACCAGTCTGGCCATTCTCCTCTGACCTCTGGCATCAACAAGGCATTTCCACCCACAGAACTGCCGCTCACTGGATATTTTTTCTTTTTCGGACCATCCTCTGTAAACCCTAGAGATGGTTGTGCGTGAAAATCCCAGTAGATCAGCAGTTTCTGAAATACTCAGACCAGCCATTCTGGCACCAACAACCATGCCACGTTCAAAGTCACTCAAATCACCTTTCTTCCCCATACTGATGCTCGGTTTGAACTGCAGGAGATTGTCTTGACCATGTGTACATGCCTAAATGCACTGAGTTGCCGCCATGTGATTGGCTGATTAGAAATTAAGTGTTAACGAGCAGTTGGACGGGTGTACCTAATAAAGTGGCCGGTGAGTGTACACTGTGATAAATTTCAACTCAACACTAAAATAAACCAAAAGAAACCTGTTATTCACAATGAAGCAAGGACTCTATAAGAAACAAATCAATTATTTAATTGATTTCTGAAAAAAATAATCTCTACGTTCCTGTTTTTTGTTCTTGTAAGGATGTTGTCTAATGGATCCAACAGGTTTAGGAATTTCACATTAGAGAAAATACAGACTTAAAGTGAAGGCTGTGTGAGAGCTGAAGCAGCTTTTGCAGCTGTCATGAAGAGAAGACCTGAAATGCCTGTGATCAACTAACCATGAAATCTGCACCACACAACTTTACATTGAGTTATGCACACACAAAAATTCCTAGACATTTTCAGAAATATCTTACATCTTACAATAACTAAAGTTTCCAGATTTAAAGATAAAGTTTGTGTGTCTTTGCTTATAGATAAAATAAGTGAATCCTTCCTACAGTGATTAAACAGCTATCTTCGGCTGTATTCACACCTGATTCGCTGATGACGCTTTGGATAAAAGCGTCTGCTAAATGACAGTAGTAGTAGTAGTAGTAGTGATGAATGTACCAGATCAATATTCTGCATCAATGAGTTCAGAATGAGCAGATAACCAGGCAGAGGACTACACGAGGCAGCCGAACAATATAGTCCACTTCCTGCTTTTTGTGCGGTCTCAGTTCGGTTGTGTTCACACATGCAATCGAACAGAGACCAACGTTTTTAGGCGGACTAGAGTTCAATTGTTTGGTCTGAATCAGAGTTGCCCGTTCACATCTCCCCAAACGAACTGGACTTTCTGTGCAAACAAACTACTGTATATACTCACGTATAAGTCGGTTTTTTGAGGAGTAAATTTCAGGTCTGAAGAGGGGTTCCGACTTATACAAGAGATATCGGGAAGAAGTCGGGTTTTTTTTCAGAGTAAAATGTCGACAGCTTGGGGACTGGAGCAAGTACTCTGACAAGCAAACGATGTTCCTGATCAGGATTATCAAAGACACGTTAAATCTTTTTATCAATAAACATGACAAATGATTGCCGAAAGTACAGATTTTCGTTATTTTCTGCTCTCATTTTCACAAACACCCTTCATCACTGGGACTTCCTGACACAAACTGATTCTGACACCAACTTATACTCGGGTCAATGCTTAATTCCTCAATTTTTCTGCTGAGAAAGAGGTCCGACTTACACGCGAGAATATACGGTAGATTTCGTTTCAAGCGGACTAAACAGGGCTGGTGTGAATGCACCCTAAAACAGGTTGGTTAGCAGTTGAAGGTCCAGAGGAGAGTATTCTTAAAACATTCTGCTACAACACCAGTGCAAAGTGACTTATAATCTAAGAGATTTCAGTCATTTCTAACGGCTAGAGTAGTGTTGAACCCATTAATATCAACCTATTTTTTCTGTAGTTGACATTAATTCTGGCTGCCTGTACAGCTGTCGTAAAAAATGTCAAACATTTTCATTCATTTTAATTTATTTCTTCAGAAAAAAACTGTATTGGTGTAATATTTGATCCTTAGTGTTGGCACCTAAAAAGACAGGTATGTACACCAATCAAAGCTTCTTTCTCGACAATGAACTTTAACTTGCTTAAGCTTTGAGAACACAAGTCAAAAGCTCCTCATTAGAATTGGGTTTGTCTGGTTAAAATGCTGCTGCCCAGACACCCAAAGTGCTAAAGAGGCAGCTGAACAGGCCAGACCACCCACTGAGTTGCACACATACACTCCCTGGCTGCAGTGGCATGTTGTCTGTGAAGTGTGCCACCCTACATTGATCCTGGCTTTGGAGGTTGCCAGTTTGCTGTCAGCTTTGGATGGTAACCCAGACAAACATATTTGTGCACACATGAGCACACACACACACACATTTCATGCCAAAATAGCAATGTGCTCGCTTCTTAATTGTCTGGCTAATTCTTGTTCCTTTTTTCATTACTTCTATTTACACATTACTTCCAGTTTTTCAGTTTACCAAAGACAGTTTACACTCACATGTTAACTGATGTTTTTTCTACATTTAAGTACATTTTGCACAGATTTAGAAGTATAAGACTTTTTACTGTTTCCACTTAGAAGGTAGTTGAGTAGGTATCATGTTTAATTTTAAAGAAACACAACTGTGACATGTGCTGAGGTTCAGGTCTGATGAGGTTCAGGTCTGATGAGGTTCAGGTCTGATGAGGTTCAGGTCTGGTGAGGTTCAGGTCTGGTGAGGTTCAGGTCTGGTGAAGTTCAGGTCTGGTGGGGTTCAGGTCTTGTGGGGTTCAGGTCCGATGAGGTTCAGGTCTCGTGAGGTTCAGGTCTGGTGAGGTTCAGGTCTGGTGAAGTTCAGGTCTGGTGGGGTTCAGGTCTTGTGGGGTTCAGGTCTGATGAGGTTCAGGTCTGGTGAGGTTCAGGTCTGGTGAGGTTCAGGTCTGGTGAAGTTCAGGTCTGGTGGGGTTCAGGTCTTGTGGGGTTCAGGTCTGATGAGGTTCAGGTCTCGTGAGGTTCAGGTCTGGTGAGGTTCAGGTCTGGTGAAGTTCAGGTCTGGTGGGGTTCAGGTCTTGTGGGGTTCAGGTCTGATGAGGTTCAGGTCTGGTGGGGTTCAGGTCTTGTGGGGTTCAGGTCCGATGAGGTTCAGGTCTCGTGAGGTTCAGGTCTGGTGAGGTTCAGGTCTGGTGAGGTTCAGGTCTGGTGGGGTTCAGGTCTTGTGGGGTTCAGGTCTGATGAGGTTCAGGTCTGGTGAGGTTCAGGTCTGGTGGGGTTCAGGTCTTGTGGGGTTCAGGTCCGATGAGGTTCAGGTCTCGTGAGGTTCAGGTCTGATGAGGCACTGAGTCCTGTGGAAACAGATTTACTATGTAGAAACTCTAAACAGGATCTTTTTCAGTTGGCAGCATGAATATTGACTCCTGGTGATGTTTTATCATTCCTCTCACACACACACACACACACACACACACACACACACACACACACACACACACACACACACACACACACACACACAAAGATCCACAGGAACAGATCTGGAATAGAAAGAATTTTTTATAGCAACAAGGGACAATGATGAAGCTAATCAGCTCTTCACCTTCATGATCACACTGACTCTGATAAATAAAGACTCCTACCTGCAGCTCAGTCATTGATTCAGTCCATGGCAAAGAACTCACGTATCTACCTCGGCTCTTCTCGAGCAAACCAAAACTTCTTGCAAGATCTTCTGTCCTCACAACCATCCTGCGCTCCTCACTTCTCCACCCAGCAATAAAATCATCTGTGCTGTACCAGCTGAACCCGGATTTCCCCCGCTTGAGCCACCTGCTGCTACGTGTTAGCGTGAGCTGCTAAAGACTTTCCCTCACGACCCTACTAGTCACATGTCATAAACCCCCTATGGCAAGTAAATAATGTATATAATCACCACATGTCCCCGGTGCTTCCAGCTGCTTGACCTGCAGACTCCACAGTACCAGCCTCACTGTGCTGGATTATTTACAGTATTAGACAACCCAAAATGGTGCCGCTGCTCTGCCAGCTATTGGCTGGTAGATGTAAACAAAATGCCAACGTCGTGTCCATCAGAATTAATATTTTATAATATTTTACCGTATTCTCATTCTACAACCCTCTAAACATCCCGTGGAGGCATTATGTTGTTAAAAATATTGCTTTTTATGAAAATATTCCATATTTTACATTTAAAGCGCTTAAAATCACTAATAACTCACCATTGTCTGACATCAGGGATGATCAGCTGGTGAAGCAGTCCATAATCTATCCAGTCGCTCTATGTCTGAGCTAAACAGCCTCTCACACTCACAATTGCAGTGCCAAATCATTAATTAACACTCGTGTTCTGCCACAAGCTTCTGTCAGCCTCTGTGGTACAGCATACATCCAAACCGACCCAGCCTCGGTCACTGATCGCACTCCTGAGCAGCATCCGTCCGATCTGAACCAGCCTTCCGCTAGTAGCACCTAGCGCAAGCCAACTGCTAGTCAGCCCTGCCGAGAGCCAGGCGGCTCACTCCAAGCCTACGGTGACAACCCCCCCTCTTTCCTACCACCATTCAATGCGCAATTGATTTGCATTATAATGACCATCCACGACATCCAAAGTGTCGCAATATTCTCTCGATACAATTATTTGGTTATAATAATGGATCATCAAAGGTGTTTTTTCAATCAATTTTTTTAAGGCCTGTACAACTATTATAGTGTGTGGGTATCCATGGTATTAACAGTTTATGACTCCTTTAAGTTACAATCATTTGCAACTGTGACGTGTTTGTACAAATGAGTATGAGGTACCCTGAATTTCTTCTGCAGGCATGGCTGGACTGGCCATAGGGCATACTAGTAAGTGGCAGAACTGAACTTCAGGTAAGAAGATATGAACTACAGTCTATCTGGGTCAGATATAAACCAGGTTTAGGTGTAGTTTATGTTCATTGTGTTTTTACAGTCAGTTACAATGAGTTGCATCGACAGGGGCAAAGATCGGTTTGAGAAGTGGAAAATGCTGAGAGAATCTCGGTATGAGAAAAGATCCGCAGTTGGAGTCATTTTTGCTTGAAAGATAAGAAATTATACAAAATACGTTGAGAAAAGAGTTGTGTCATGTCCTGTGAGCGACTGTACTGAGTGAGAAGGAAGATCTTTGGTTGGAACGCTGGAACACCTGCTCGTTAAGCTGTGTGGGGCGGGGAGAAGCAGGCGTGCCTGCTGGATTACTATTGGACTCTCCCGAGCTCTGTAAAACCCGGAGTCATCTGAACCTGTCTCTCTGCCTGCCCATTGCCCTGAGTTTGATCATTGTTGAAAATAAAGTCAGTTTTAACAACTCTGAAATCTGAGTCCAGTCTGAGTTCTGCATGTGAGTCAAACACTTATCTGAGTCCATGAAAAGTTGATGCTTCCAGAAGTTTCCACATATTTCCTGTAGAAGAAACATTTTTAAGCTGTCTGACGTGCTCACAGCTGATTTTGGTTTAAATATTATAACATCACATTTATTATCTCAGTCAAAGTCATGCCTGCAAATCTGTAAATTGTTGAATACGGGACTGACTCAGCCAGTGTGCACATTGAGCGCGCGCCTCATGCACGAGCTTACCGTTAAGGCTGCTGTTACGTGTTGGGCCTCACGTAGCAATCGCGAGCCCAGAGACTCAAATCTACACGCATCAATACATACAGAGCCCCACACACTCGGACCCACCATTCTGTCCATCCCACATGTCCGGACAGGACAGGCAAAAAATGCTCTGTAGTAAAAACAATAATTGTTTTGATTCATTAAAAGTTTACCCTATAAATGTGGTGATGACTTTCAATAAACTGTACCGACATGCATAGCCAGTCATACAGTTGACATACTGTTGAGCTGTGCATATTTCCAGTCATTCCGTTGTTTAGTCATTTGAAGTTTGGGTGGAATGGGGTGTACAACGTGTTTTGTGCATATGCACTCTTCTGCACGAGGCCCAAGATCTGTATTCTGAAAACAAGAAGCAATGCTCATCTGAAAAGTACAAAATAGTTCTCTCTGATTGAAATGCCATCCTGAATGTAATTTCCTCCTGATAAAGTTTTAGGTAATGCATGTGTAAAACATCCATTAAGACATGAGAAGACAATTTCTTCTTTCTCTCTGTCATTGCTGTACCTGCTGTTGATGTCACAGTGCATGAGTAACTTTTTAACTTATTTCATCCATTAGTCCTAACATCAGTGATGCAGTTCACATTATGGACTTTAGGGGGCCACAAGGACAGCTTTCGAGACAACACATGGCAGAGACAAAATAAGACACTGGATACATTTGTGAAGACATCTCTTTAATGTGCAGGTACTTAATCATCTTTTTTATGCAGCGATATAGTGTAGAGGTTTGTTCATGAACTGGAAGCTGTTTGAGCTCATTTGTTTCATTTATAAGGTGAAAACATGGTCTTTAAATCTCATCACAAATGAAAAACTTTTTCATAACTTTTTTATTATGATGCTATGTAAAGCATATCAACAAATATGTTGTATGACTTCAGAATATATTAGCAGTTGCCTCTTTATGTCCTCTTTTCAACGCATGAAGACATCGTGCCACTGCACCCACCCACCCACCTCAAATATAGTACAGTATAGTGGCGACAGAAGGCGATGTGAAGCAATAGTCCACTTTTTTTCAGGGCAGAAAAAGACCCCAATTGTGTCTGAGCACCCTCCTCTCCCTTGCCTCGCCTCGCATGCCTCTGGAAGTGCAAAGAAAGGAGAGAAAGAAATTTAGAGAAAGGGAGAGGGAAGGAGGGAAGGCCGGTTCGCTGTGCAGCTGCTCCTGCAGAGGCCTTTGGATTACATCAGAGTGGCAGAGAAGAAAGGAATGGAAGAAGAGAGAGGAGAGGGGCACCCAAAAAAGAGGGGGCACCTACAGGAGGGTGTGAAGCACACTCCACAAATCAGACCTCTTTTTTTAATGTTTTCAATTCCTGCTCCCTCACTCTCTGTATCTCTATCAAGGGTTGTAGTGGCGTGGCCCTCCACAGAGCGATCTTTGTTATTAGAGTGAGGAGGATGAACACACACACGTGTGCACATACACAAGGAAATAAGTTACTTTTTTCCTACTTTAAATTACTAGAGTTTATGTTTATTCATTCCACAAATAATATGTGTACACATATAAACATAAATGTCTGAATATGAGAAGAATCCAAAGGTGATCATCTAGTTACCTTCCCCAGACCTCGCATCTCCAAACCATAATAGACTTCTGGTTAACTTTTAAACTCCTGGCTCATTACCTGGTAAGTAGCTCCTCATCCACACTTACTCTACAGTGGTGGGGAAACTTATTGAAAACACCACTGTAACAACCCATCAGTGTTTATTTCAGACCCTAAGGCAGCAAACAGTATGCATCTGTGGCAACTTGTATTACAGTTAATTAACACACAAGGCTTAGCAATTTATTGTAACACTGTGCACTACAACACACATGTTAAGTATCGACTGGATCTATGAGCTCTTTAACTACCAGGTGCGCACACACACAGCTCCAGGGGCCTGTGTCCTAAGTGCACCTCTATAACGCCTGATTATAACGATGGTGGGGAGGTAAGGACACAGCTTTTTCTTAATTAACAGCTAACAGTTCCATATCTGGGCTGCAGAAATCCTATTTCACAATATCCTGTCCTGGATGACACCACCTTTTGTTAAAAAGGACAGCTATCCCACCTCTTTTTCTTTTGCCACTCCTCTTCAAATCTCTGTCTGCTTGTATCGTTTGAAAACCAGACAGAGACCTCCTTGAGTCCAGGATATTATCCGGCTGCTGGGCTGAGTCTGTGTGTTCGGTTCAGACTTTCCCAAAATGATGGAAAAAAGTTGGTAAAATTCATAACAAGGTCTTCAGACACTAATACATGAGTTTAAAACCTCATAAATGTGATTGTGTTAGTTTTCTTCTTCTTCTTTACCAGTTTGAGTTGAAACTGTGAGTGAAGCCTAATCCTCCAAGAGCCCCGTGGCTATAATAGCAAACAGCGTAAGTCTTCTTCTTTTCCTTTCGGCAGCTCCCTTCAGGGGTCGCCACATCAAGTCATCCATCTCCATCTACTCCCCATCCTCTGCAGCTAACAGGGTATGTAAGTCTGTAAGCTAATACTAATCTGAATGAAATGCATTAGCTAGTCACAGATTGATACACTGCAGCCTCATCTCAGATAATTTAAAGTTGTCAGACAGAAAATTTTCAGCTGATGAAACAGCATTTTCTGGTTAAAGTGTAGCTTTTTACAATCAGATCATTTTAGAAGGGATATAAACTTTTTCAGCTTGCATATTTTTTAATCAGTCTGTTCATACTGAAACTCAAGATCAAGCAGGTTTTTTTCTTCTGCTCCACAAGACATTTACATCCTCCCTGAGCTCGAATCAGGACACCTGATTTACTGTCTGACAGGTCACACACCCCACCTGCCACTGTCCCCAGAGCAGGTCGTTTTAGTTAATATAGTATTAATACAAACAACGTTCTTCAATTCTCTAAAACAAACTGTAACCTGCTGGAATTTTTCTACAACAGATAAGGGAACTATTACTCATAATAACTTCACAGAAACTGTTAAAAACAATATATACACACACTCCTGTGGCACAAAGATTTTTTAGAATAAATTACAACTATTTTGGAGGATCTTTACAAGTCAGATTGTTAAGGAAAACCTATGAATATAAATAAGCTTGAATTATGCAAAGAACTCCAGGACGTCAGCCACACAGTTCACAACAACATCAATATTTTTGACTCACCAGCACATACTGTATCTCTGGTTGATGACTCACAAATATCTTGAAAATTGCTGCTTGTTGCTGTCAAAAATCTGTGTGCAGTATTAAAGCAGAAATAAAAATGAGGTTTTGGAAAGTTGTTGGTCTGCAAGAAAAAGTCAAAGTTTCCATGAAAAAAGTAACAACTTTACAAGAAAAATATGGATCTTAGCTGATGTTGTTTTTTTACCTCCACTAAGGAGGTAACGTTTTCTGTTTCATGTTTAGACTTAATCCTGTCTCTTGTTTGACTGTTGGACTTTTATTTTGTCAGCGTCTTCATTTCCTGTCATGCTTTTATGTCGATATCATTTGCACTTCCTGGTTTCCCCCGTGTTTCTGTATATGGATTGTGTTTCCTGTTTCCTCCTCAGTTCAGTGTTTTTCCGTTCAGGTGTTCTGAGTTAGGTCATTAGTTTCCGTGTGTATTTTAGTTAGTGTGTCAGTTCAGTTTTTGTGCTCGGATTACCTCTTGTGTGTGATGTCTTGCTCCACTCCGCCTGGTTCCAAATATTATGTAAGTTTGCTGTTCCATCAGCGTTCCTTTTTCACCTTGGCATGTCCACAAAGGTACCAGGTATCCTCCTGAGAACCCACCTGGGTCCTGTAGCGTGAGTCCCGTCTCTAGTGGGGAGAATTGGAGAAACCTCCATGTGCATCGAAGTTCTGGTACATCATTGTTTATCCTGCCTGTCCATAACAAGATAAGATAAGATTCGACTTTATTCATCTCACAATGGAGAAATTCACTGTTACAGGCTCTCAAAAAAATAGATCGAATAAAAACGTTCTAGAATGACTAAATACAAACATTCAAATATTTAGTGCACAACAGATGGATGGATGTGGTGGTTCACGGTCACAGGAGGTAGATGTGGTTGATAAAGTCACAAAAAATTGGCTATTGGTGGATCATTGTTCAGGTTGTTATTGCACAGAACCGGTTATTACCGGTAAATAACCGGTTATTACACAGACAACTAACAAAGTAGCTAACGTTGCTCTGCCTTGGTTTTACTTTGTGTTAAAGGTTTCCCATAATGATAAAAGTCATACATTAAAGTGTGTACAAGTTAAATCCACCACTTTTACTAAGCTATCTGTTTATCTGTGCGATCTGAATGTTGACTTGTAAACCAGTTAATGTTCTGGAATTCTTCAGAATAAACAAATAAAACTGGTATAAACATATTTAAAAAGAAACGGATCTTGATGAAACTGACAGTAGCAACAGGAGTGTTTTTAGCTAAAGCCTGCTCCTCTCTGTACTACAGGTTTTATTTTTGGCCATTTGTAGCAGCCATTAGCATTAAAGGGGCTGCTAATCTCTTGCTGCAGGGAAGGAAATTCACTTTCAAAGAGCTTAGGCAATTCACTGCTCCATCTTAACCCCCACCTCTCTGTTGTTTACTCCCCCTCTGGGGCTCAGCCCTTTATAGTGGCATCTGTCTTCCACATTCCAAAGACATCTACTTATCCATACCTGTGGGTCCAACACCATTTATCTTTTTCCACTAATAAAAATACAGAGATGTTAACAGTTTTCAAATGTCAGAAGTTTTGTATTTAGATTGTCCTTATGCTTGAAAGAAAATCTAACAACTCGCTGCATATGTGTCACTCACAGCATTACACTTGTAAACATTTCTGTTTTTCTTCTTACAGTGAAATTCTGTACCACCGTCTGATGAGCTGGGCTAAACACTGCAGACCATTTGCCCTCTTTTACACATTAATGTCACCAAACTGCTTCAAAAACACTTTCTTGTTTAAACTCTGCTGTTCTTTCGTAACTGAATGGAGGTGAGTCAAAACCAAATTTGTGCTTGCATACAGAATGCTGGTGCTGCAGACTCAGCAGAATGATGACTGGTAAGTGGTGTGTCACCCCCCACTTCACAAGCCAGTTCAGCTAACGTCTGCAGATGCTCTGCTCAGATGCTCGTCAGCGATTTTTCTGTCGTTTATCAGTTGGAAGACCTTTTCTCATGGCGAACCCTTTTAGAATGAATATTCACTAAATTCAACTGTCTGAACTTACGGTGGTACCTGAAAAGGCCGTTCAGATGATGATAAGGGTGGCACGCGCCACCATGCTGGCCCCGCCTTTGATCCTGAAACAGGCCAAGAGATTCTTGCTAGGACAAAGCCCTGGGCATGGTGACATTGTGGTAGGGTTGCCAACTGTCCCGTATTAGCCGGGACATCCCGTATTTTTATCTAAATAGGATTGTCCTGTACGGGATGTCTCTTGTCCCTTATGTTGGGTGTTGCTTGATATGTTTGTCCTCTGGCGTGTAAGAATGTTACACTGCTTTTATACTTATACCACTGCTCTGTAACCAATGAGCTGACAGCACACTTACACACGAGTATGACAGTAAAGAATCCCGCTTATCTCATTGGTCGAGGTGCGGTTGCTTGTGAAGAAGATACCGGAAAACAGACGACCATAACAAAGCAGCATGAGTGACAGTGAGACAGACTCTTCAGACACTTCTTTACAGGTCTCAAACGATCGTACACCTTCAACCAGCAATACTTTCACCCCTCTGGGAAAAAAAGACAAAACAAAAAAGGCTGCAAAATACAGGAAGGAATGAGAAACACCTGTCTGGAAAAAGTACATGAACACCTAAAGCGCACTGCAGCACTATCGCCCATGTTGGACCAGCGACCTTCCGGTTGTGTGTGTCAGTTTTCACATAAAATAGTTTGTTATAATCTTGAACAAACATTTAAAATGTGAATAAAAAGACTTGTCTTAATGTGTGAATGGATTTTAGCTCTTTGAGAGTCTTTGACTGTGTTTTGTCTTCAATCACTAACAATGACATTTCATGTCATCAAGGAAGTTGGGCCTGTTAAGAACTGTAAAACTAATGTTTATCAATGGGACCACCTGGAAAGTCTGGTCTCCCACAGACCTTATTTAGATGTGTGATGACCATTATTCTTACATCAACAAGCCAATTGCCAGGGACTGACATTATTTTGACCCATAGAGAGGTTCCAAGAGGGATTTATAGGGTAGATTCTTCTTGTTCTTTAGGAAACAAGCAGTAGAAACAGTCTTGTCTGAGGAATGCATCCTCAGTAGGTCTCTCATTTACAGCTTATGGTGCTGCTTTTAGAACCTCTAGGAACTACAAGCAGACCTGCAGTCTGAGAGCGAAGTGTTCTGTTAGGAGCATATGGAACAATAAGATCTTTAATATAAGCTGGAGCTTGGTCGTTCAAGGCCTTATACGTCAAAAGTAAAACCTTAAACTTTATTCTAGACCTTACAGGGAGCCAATGAAGTGATGCTAAAACAGGAGAAATATGATCTCTCCTTCTAACTCTCATCAGAACTCTGGCAGCAGTATTTTGGATCAGCTGGAGGTCTTTAACAGCACTATTAGAACACCCTGATAATAATGAATTACAGTAATCAAGTCTAGAAGTAATAAATACATGAACTAAAGTTTCTGCATCTCTTTGATTCAAAATGCTCCTAATTTTAGCAACATTACGCAGGTGGAAGTAGGTCGTCATGGTAACATGTTTTATATAAGATACTGAACCCACCGCTGCCTCAGGGCGGCCGAAGTCTGTCGGGAAGGAGGTCACGCTCCGATCTGGAGACCGGAGCTTGATCCAGTGTCACAGCAAGAGGCTACATGTTGAAGTATTCATGGGCAAGATACTGAACCCTGAAACTGCCCCCCCGGGCGCTGTTCAAGATGGCTGCCCTGGGTCAAATGCAGAGCTGAATTTCCCCATTAGGGATTAACAAAGGAAAACATTATTATTATTATTATATATGAGAGTTAAACAAACATGTCCTGATCAAAGATACACCAGGTTCTTTAGACTGTTGTTGGAGGACCTAAAGCCTGCCGCACTCTGCTGCGCTAACAGTCATTCGAAGCTGTTTGCTCAGCAGATAACTCGCGGTGTGCACCTGATTTTCAGTGAGTTTTCTGCTTCACGAGGAGTTACGGTGAAAATCAAACAGGTTTGATATCTTTCACCTCATGAGGCGAAAGACTCACTGTGTGCGCTCACCTTGAGCTGTGAGCTGAGCCAAAATATTCAAGTGACCCATCAAAGCATGTTCTCCGCTTACAGAATAATTACTTAAAACTGCAGGTGAACTGTTGCTCATCAAAGGTTGAAGTTAAGAACAGCTTTGTGTAAAACTGTAAGTGCATCAATGCTCTCAGGGAGGTCAAGACTAAGTATAATGATATGTTGTAGTTTAGTGTGGAATAAATTGAGTTTTTATCCAACTTGAATTTATTTTACTGTCTTTGACAAGTTTTAATTTGAATAAATGTAAATGGTAAATGTCCTGTATTTGTATAGCGCTTTTCTAGTCAGTCAAACTACTCAAAGCGCTTTCACACTACAAGTTTTGCATTCACCCATTCACACAACCCGATATGTAAACCGGGGGGAGAGGGTAGGGGCTAACACTCACACAACCCGATACGCAGATCGGGGGGCAACATGGGGTTCAGTATCTTGCCCAAGGACACTTCGACATGTGGCGGTGGAAGCCAGGATCGATCCACCAACCTTCAAATTGGAGGACGACCGCTCTAACCACTGAGCCACAGCCGCCCGTGTATACACGTCCTTTATTCTGCTAAAGGTTGCCGTGGCCCAAGATGCCTGAAGCACCACTGCTCATAAAATACTACAGATACACAAGATCATGTGAATGAAAGATCATCAGACTGCAGGTCTGCTTGTAGTTCCTAGAATTTCTAAAAGTAGAATGGGAGGAAGAGCTTTTAATTATCAGGCTCCTCTCCTGTGGAACCAGCTTCCACTTTTTATCCGTGAGGCAGACACCTTGTGTAGTTTTAAGAATAGACTTAAAACTTTCCTTTTTACACAATCCTATAGTCAGGGTTAGCTTGGGTTCTCCTGAGCTTTCCCTTTAGTTATGCTGCTATAGGTTTAGACTGCCTGAGGACATACTGACCACATTTTTTTTTTCACTCTGCTGTCTTTCTTTACTCTGGCTGCCTCTGAGGAGGATGTATCTCACATAAACAAAGGATGAAATATTCCCACTAGAGCTATCAAATTGTTATTGCTTTGATTGTTACTGCTGCCATTAACTGTTTCTCTGTTTATCTTTCTATAGACATGACGACTGGCCAAAATCCATCTGTGTTTGTCTGTGTCTCTTTCCTGTCAGCTCAGACCCCAGTCGGCTAAGGCAGAAGGTCGCCCATCCTGAGCCGGGTTCTGCTGGAGGTTTCTTCCTGTTAAAAGGGAGTCGTTCCTTTCCACTGTCGCCAATTGTGCTGCTCAGGATGGAGGATTGTGTTGAAATAACAATTCAGCCCAATCGGCTGGTTCCTTAGATAGAAAATGTTTTATTATTAATTGGTTGATTTTTCTGTGAAGTGCCTTGAAATGACTTTGTCATGAACTGGAACTTTATAAATAAATAAACTTGAAACTTGAACAATCAGACCCTTGTAACACTCACAGTTTTAGATTTTTAAGACAACTTGTACTTTTTTCACAACAGTTTGAGGCTTAGTGTCTATGGACAATAAGCCTGCGTCCCTCTATGTCTGAGGGAGAGGATGTTGCAGCTGCAGGGTGGTTGTTGCACTAACTGGTTGAAGCTTACCAGTCTGGTGTAACGCTCCTACCTCTGCTAACTAACTGGCTATATTTAATTATACCTCTGCAGTTAGACTTAAAACCAGATATGTGGACCTTGAATAGATCAGCTCATTCTGCAGATTCACAGCAGAACTGCTGTCGTTTTATCCCACAGTGTTGTACCGGGGTCAGTATGATGCTGATTAGAACCACATCTGCCTACAGACTGCATTAACATCGCTGAATGCATGGAAAGGCAGAAGCAACACTCACAATAATTAATTAAGCGACGTGGTTTTTACTGTAAAACATTGTTCTATGTTCTCTGGTTTTATTTAAAGTGAAGAAAACTTTTGGTTTGATCAAATTCATACGGGTGTGTCATATGACACTGATTTTCACACTCAGCAGAGCCTCAGTGGAGCATTTAAGTTGAGGATCACAAGGTTTACCTCGGATTCTGACATGTAACCCTGGAATTCTTTATTGTTGAAGGCTTGAGAGTCTAACAGAGGACATTTTCAAATGTTTGCATTTAGTGAATGTGTAATTATAGTATATTGTGTTTGGCTGCTACAACAGTAGGTGCCTGTCCACTCGCATTAAGATGACTTAATTGCGTGAACATCTTATGACAAAAATGGCCTGATTTTTGCTTGGGGGTGTGGTGAGTGTGTGTGTGGGGGGAGGTGCATGCACGTGTGTGTGTGTGTGTCTGTGTGTATGTATACTCGCACGTGTGATTATTGTCAGATTTCTAAAGACACAGATTCAATAGATTCTGTTGAGTTTTTTGTTTTGATTTTTACCTTTTATCATTAAAAAATCTTAAATACCGTTCAAGTATCTAAATGAAAGCTGTGGTGTTTTGTGTACATGTGTATATAAAAGTTATAAGCCAGCAGGGAAACTATAGTGTTGAACCGAATCCAAATCAATTTGTTGCCAAGTATCATTTGCACAACACAAGGAACTTGTCTTGAGTGAAGCTGCAGAGAATAAATCAAAGTAAGAATAACAAACAGAAGAATCAGACATATTTACATAACTAAACCCTGCATGCAAAAATGTGCATTCCTCAAAAAACTGAGAGATGCAAATGAGTCACAGAGGGGGTGGGGATGAGGGGGTATGGGTTGGCATGTGAGTTCTACTGGGCCCAACCCCTACTGTCCACCGGACGAGTAAGAGGGGTGTAACATCAGTGAAGTGTAATACGCGGCTGATAGCCACCATTAAAATCAACGGGACCGTTTCCACCAGGTGCGAAGCAACGCTAATCAAACGCATCTCAGAAACGTAGATTTACGGCCTTTACGCAGCAGTTCTATTTTTTCGGGAGGGTGAACTTCCACAGTGAGTTCTTCCTGAAGTCCACAACCGTCTCCGCTGTTTCAGCTGCATTGAGCTCCAGGTAGTTGAGCTCACACCAGATGGTCAGTCTCACACCTGTATGAGGACTCATGACCCTCAGAGATGAGACCAGGGTGGTTTCATACCCAAACTTCACGAGCTTGACAGACTGATGACTAGAGGTGCAGCTGTTGGTAAACAGGGAGAAGGGAAGAGGAGAAAGAACGCAGGACAGATCTGGGGTCTGAAACCAGCTTCCCAAGTACAAGATCCTCCACTAAGTCCAGTTGGTTAGCTACCACAGTCTGTCCGTCTGGAAGTCCCACAGTATCTTAGCCCTGTTATTGTCCACCACTCTTAGTGAAGCCTCTCACCTTAACTTTGGCATCTCCAGTCCATATCTGAAACAAATGTTCCTGTACACTATTCCAGCCTCTTGGTTATGGTCTGCATCCTGGGTCCAGTCTAGTGGGCTTCTTTTAGCAATGTTTGTTTTTAGACAGGATTGGGTGTGTGTAGGTGTGTCTTTAAAGAGTCCCTTCCATTAAAAACGTTTTTCTGAGGTTTCTGTTGAATATTTTAGCTCCACAGGTGTTCTTACCTTCATAGTGGGTGAAAACAGGTCAACAACTTCTCTTTCAGTTTTAATCTCTCAAACTACGCAGGTGGTGATAAAACCCGAGTTCTCCCGAGTTCTAACAGCCTGTATCTGTTTCATCACAACTACTTTGTTCGTTAGTATTCATCAGCTCCTGCAGTTGAAACCACGCCTAGCATACTGCTAGCTAAAAGCTGTTAGCATAAGATGTAACAAACTAGAAGACACTACGTCTGCTGTTGCCATTCTAACGGGGAAGAAAACAGTATACCTTGCTCTCATAGGCTTGTTTGTTAGCCAATCTGAATCCATCAAATTAGCATAATGAATATTAATGAGTTACAGCCCGAAACCAGCAGAATTTTAACGCAGACAGATTGAAAGGTCTGTTAATCAGTGTTTCCTGACGTTTTTTAGATAGAACATGTTTCATATTACAGGTTAATACTTAAGAAATAACCACGAAGTCATGAGATTTGTGTGAAAGAAAGTGGAAATTGTGAACTTGTACATTCTACACATCAATCACTCTTTTTTCAGTGTTTTGACATGAAAAATAATAATAATTTTATTTTTATCTTGGTATTTAAAAATGAAAGTAAAACATCTGAGAGTGTCGAAACACTCTGACACTCCTCATACTGGCCCCATTTAACTGTGTTTGCATTTTACTGTTGGACATTGGTCTGGATTTAAGTGTCTTATCCCTTGTGTGGGAGTTTGTTGGTCAGCTGTTCAAAGTCACCGCCACTTTATCTCTAACCTGTCACTGTTTACACTCCTCAACAAATGGAAATACTCTAGTTATTTAGACGTTCAGAGTAAAAACAGTCACATTGATTTATTGTATCTGCACTTTGTTTCATGTTTTTGACAGATCTTTACATCTTAATTGGCCTTTTGACAAATAAGATTTTGGGCTTGTTGTTGTTGAGGATGACTCATAAATCAGCTAAGGATGCAGTTATTAATCATTAAACAGTAACAACTGGTTATAAATGCCTTTTGTATTGTTAACGATCCATGTTACCTTCTTTAGTGTTTAATGAGTCATTTAATCTGTTCTGCTTTTTCTACCTGGATATTGGATTTTAACCTATTAACCAACAACCTCCTGCCTTTTCCCTCCTCAGTTGTACTTTTTAAATGAACAATCCCTCTCAGAAAAAGATGCCCCCCCCCCCCACCTCCCTTATCCTCATGAATACTTGTTCTCTTATCTGATCTCCTCTTTGTGCATCGTTATATGCACAGATAACCCCCCCCCCCCCCACCTTCCTAAAAAAAAGAATTATGCACAACATTCCAACATCTGCCTTTTAAATCCTGCAGAAGAGTTTAAACATTAAAGCGCATCTGATGTGACTTCAACAAATTACATGATATTCATTCAGTGCCATAGACGTCTTGACGTCTCTACAGCTTATATTAGCTTAAATCCCGCAAAGCATTCTGGGGCAGCTGCTCGCTGAATTTGAACTCATTACAGGCTGTATTTAGTCATATGATCCAGGACGGGGCAGTGGTGCACTTCTCTGGGTGAGACCACCCTCATTTACGTGTAACAATGCCGTGCGAATCGGGGGAGGAGCCAGACACTCAGGACGAGACAGACGGTGAATAGATTCAGAGCCTGTGAAGCAGCTGTGATGTGATCTCATTGTTATTACAAACTAGTATAGAATTTATGGAATTGAGAAGATGGTGGAGTTTATTACATGGATAAAATCCCTACAGCTTGTCTACCGGGAACGAGTATTGTGTCGAAGGTGGCGCGGTTTTTGATCCAGCTTGTGATTTCGGGCTTGTGATGTCTTCAGCCTGACGTTGAGGTTCTTCTGGTGATTCTAGTGAAGCTGAGGTGGATTTATCCGACTAGTATCTGCTGTTAAGATCTTCTAAAGGCAGCAGGGAGCAAAATAAAGAACGATTCACCACATAAAACACACGGTAAGTGTTCATAAACAAACAAATGGCCGTTGGGAGGGGACAAACTGACTAAGTCACGCACCCACACGTGCCCGTGCGCGCACACGTACACACAGAGTCTCTGAATCAGAAATTTGCTGCTTTTTTTTCTTACATTTTATTCAAATGACTCTTTTTAGACATGAAAACATGAAATATTTACATAAAAGTCACTGATCTGCTTGAAAAACCTCTTCACACAAAACGCTCTTTATCTCAGCTTTTAGTCCTGAAACGTGTGGATTTTCATAAAAGTTCCTCTTTTGTACTGCAGATTACTAAATAACAGAAAGAGGTAGAAACATTTTGTGTTGAAGGTTTCAGAATTCACATAGTCATAAGAGAAAATATTCTGTGGGCCTTCAAAAAACAGTAAAAATGTTAAATATATCTGGTACTGAGGGGGATTTGAAATCTGAAAGTGGCACTGAATGAGTTAAAGGTGGAATATTGAACATGAACACAGCAACAACAATACAAGGCCTCCAGCCATCAGGGTGCCAGGCTCGTAACCCTCACATACCTCCAATGCCACGAAACTTCCTCTCCAAACCCGCTCTGATCTCCAATCCGACAAGGATAACAAAGTATCACTCGTTCAGCTCACTATGCTCTCCAACCCCTCTGATAGATGGAGAGAACCTGTTCATCACTCAGTCATTGATTCAGTCCATGGCAAAGAGCTCATGTAGCTACCCGTCTCTTCTCAACCGAACCTTACTGGGATCCTCTGTCCTCCTCACGTCATCCTGCACACCTCGCTACTCTACTCAGACACGCCCTCCTCCGAGGCGTCCTCCACTTGAACCCGCAGCCTGGAAAACTCATACTTCAGCCACCTGCTGCTCTGTCTTAGCATATGAGCTGCTAATAAAGATGTTGGGAAATCCTTGTATGGCAAGCCAAAAGGGTCAAAAATTGCCACATATCTCCAGGGCTTCCAGCTGCTCAACCACCACCCTCCACAGTACCATTACGGACTATTCACTGTATGAGGCAACCGTGCAATGGTGCCCACTGCTCTGTCAGCTATTAGCTGGTAGATGTAAACATAATACCAACGTCATGCTGTCAGAATAAATACTTTATTATATTTTACTTCAGATATGATTTCTAAAGAAAATAGTGTATTTTCATTCCCCTCTAAACACCCTGTGGAGGTATTATTTTGTTAAAAATATTGTTTTTTATGAAAATGTTCCATATTGCACCTTTTAAAGCTCAAAAAATGTTAATCACGTTTTAATAAAGAATTAAGATATTTTACAATTAAGCCTATTTTAAATTTACTGCCCCCTGGCTAATTGTGTCATCTATGGTGTAGAGATTAAGTCAATGTTTATATAAAAATTACCAAGTTTTTTTTTTTTTTTTACAATGAACTAAAACTAAAGTAAAAAAAAAAACAAGAAACAACAGCCAGTTTGAACAGGATCAGAGAGTCCACTCATCTCCAGAGAGTGTGTTAGACTATAACGCTGCTTCACACTGGTCATTGATACTTTCCTCTGCCTTCTTTAAAAACTACGGTCTAATAAATAAAACAAGATGAAAGGATGTTTAAGTCTCATTAAAAAGTTTTATTTATCAGGAAAAACATAAAAGTTATAAAGTTCAGTATGTTACATATGAAGCTTCCTGCTCTGGTTCCTGCAGGTTTTGGTCACATGACATGATGAGGATGCCTGTACATGGTGAATGAAACTAGTTGGTTTGGTTCTGTTGACTTTTGATCAGTTAAAAACACATTTTCTTGAACATCATTATTAGACACATTCAGATGGAACTCCCTGATAAAGAGCTTAACTTAATGACAATGACAGCACATGTAGGACAGTTACCTCCTAACACTTAAAGATGGTGAAGCCTTGCAGCTATAGCTGAGTCTGCTTGTGTCTTTGGATGACTGTCAATAGAAGCTGACTGAATCAACAGGGCCTCTCTTTTTCTACTGGAGCTGTTAATTGGGCATGCCTTGGAGGACAGATGTGCAACAAGTGTTTTAGTGTTGCTTCAGCTGCAGACACACACAGATGGACAGATTGACCTGTTGTTAATCAGACACATGCCGACATGATGCCTTTTTATTTCTCACAAATGACTGGCTGACTTTGTGTGCATGTTTTCTGTTGTGCAGTGCACAGCCTGGCACACTGCTGAACAGATGTAGATTCAGCAAGCCTGAACTTCCCGCCAAACTGACTCCCACTGTGAGTATTCCCACCCCCACTGCACATACACAAAAACACCAAGCTTACATATACCCTCCACAGCCCGTCTCCCGCCACAAACTTCACACATACACACACAAAACAAGCTTAGAGTGTGTGTTACATGTGCAGTCCCAGATCGTATGGACACATACTGCGTTAGGCAGACCAGTATATCTGTGTGTGCGCGCGTGCTTTGTCAAGATCACGCAGGTGCTTCTTTTGTCTCAGAGATAGTAGCGCTTATCCAGACAATAGTCCAGTATGGACAGTTGCCCTCAACACAATATCAAAGCCCATCAGGCCCGTGGCTTGCGGCTTGCTGCCTTGTCATGTTGTCAAAACCTGAACAAGAGGGGGTCAAGCACCCCACAGCAGACAAGCAGGATGGTCTGTAAGCAGACTGTGGAGGGCTGCAATCGAGTAGGACATGATCCAGTAAACTGAAGGACTGACGTCAGTCATCTGGAGCTCCTTTAATATAAACATAAATAATAAATAAATATAAAATCAGTGTTATTGTTTAAATATATGTTTTAATAGTTCTGTTAAAGACCTCCAGCTGATCCAAAATACTGCTGCCAGAGTTCTGATGAGAGTTAGAAGGAGAGATCATATTTCTCCTGTTTTAGCATCACTTCATTGGCTCCCTGTAAAATCCAGAATAAAGTTAAAATTTTTACCAAAATACTGTATAATATGTTTTATTAAATACTAATACATGTGTTAGTGTACGTACAAAAACATTAAAAAGAGCCTTTAATTCTAAATTTGACTCAATGAATAAAGTAAAAAATCCAAATCGATGTTTTTATCAGAGTATCGAAGCTTTAAAATAATGTTTTAGGAGCTCAGGAACCAAAAGCCAGTTCAACTCTTATTATTCCATATGTATGATCTGATATGATATACTGTATATGTGCTGTTGACATTTAAAATCTTAAACAGAAAATTTGTATTAAAATAGAACCAATGTCCTAAATGCCACACCAAGTTGTTTTTAATCTGTTGTTTTGGAGTAATTATTTGTCTACTGCTGACGGCAGCAAGATGTGTCTGAACACCTGTTACCCAAAAGTCTGGCATGTATTCAGCTCCTGCTCACTGCTACAAAACAATATGGATCTATTTAAAAAAGTAAAAAAAACTTCTTCCCCGTCATCACATTGTTTTCTCGCGCCATCCTTCTCGTCCCACATACCTCCCTGACCTCATTGCATAGACTTGATCAACATCTTTTTGTGTGTGTGTTAGTGTCTTGAAGCGTAGCCATCATGCAGTGGTGACCCCTCCTCAGTAAGAGGCCTCTTGCAGACTTGACCTGCATCTCAACTCATTAGTTTGACCAACACAGATATCACATATTCCTCCACTGGGCAGATTTTTCCTTCAGTTGTAGCAGCTGTATTTAGTAGTTGTATGTATTTGAATGAATTGGTGTCTGATTGTGTCTCATTTCTTGTAAATGTTGTATGTTCACACCCACATTTGGGCGTGGCTCTAGCATAATGCTAATAAAGTGCTAATACAGAAGACATGGAGTCTTACTTTGGACTTCTTCTTATCTGTAAACAGCTTCTCAGCTCATCAGCACACTTTTAACCAATTAATTAGCAAAAAACTTTCTTAAAGTTCACCCCAACACACATCACTGGGCATTTGCTTACAAAAGCATGTGATGGACAGATTGAGGACACATCAATTCTCTAATTGTACATACATATTGTAGAAGGGTTAATTGGTCACTGGTCAAGCAGAGCTGGGTCATCTGCTGCCAGGGGGTGAAAATGTGTTATGAGTATTGTCATTATAAACCTGAACGTTCCTGTTGTTCCTTTTAGAGACATAATTATTTAGTTTATGATAAAATGTAGAATCTTAAGTGTCTTAAGATTTTTTTAGACCTGTCTGTATGTTGGGATCATATTAGTTGGTGTGAGTTGTTTTTTTGAGACTTGGGCGTGTGCAGAATAAACCCTATATGTCTTGATGAAGCACTGCAGGCTGGGAGTGGGCAGGTGGTAGGCAGGCCAGACGTGTGCACGTATTCATATGAGAGTTATGCTTCAGCTTCATGCTGCTCAGCCACACACACACCCAATGGGATGCAGCTCTGTGTGTTGGAGGAAAACACTGATCTGTACTGGATACGTGGAGCTGAAGCTGCTTCCAACCAACATGAAACACGCTGGTGTTCTGAACGTCCACTTTCCAATGACACAGTCCAATTAAATCCTTACTGAGGTTGATCAGTATGATTTCAATGTCTTCTTTCCTGTAATTCTAAACTCTGTTTCCTCAAAACAGTGACGAAACAGTTTCAGATAAGCACAACATATACACAGAATCCGACAATGTATTCAGTCATTTCTGGGATCAGTTAAATACTCACTAGCTACGTTTACATGCGCCAAGTTTCCCCAATCTGATTAAAATCTTGGTCGATCTGAATTCCCAAATCCCTGTTTACATGGACACTAACTGAAATGATCTGATCATGTCATGAGTACACATGCACCAAGCACTCAATCAGGTTAAATGAGTTGAGCATGCGCACAGCGAGTTGTCTTTCTGGGGGAAGAAAAAAAAGTAAACAAACTCCGTCCTTTCTGCGCGTCTTTCCCGCCCCATCGTGTGCTCGAGCTGACTCACGTTATCCCCAATATGGACCTTCTGCAGGTGATTACCTTTATGTTTGGGTTTTTACTGGTCGCATTAACCAAGCTAGAGGCTGAATACATATTACTACTGCTCCTCCACCACAGGAGAGGAGAGCAGGATGACAGGATGACTGCACCAGCAGACCACTTCTGTTTACTTCCCGCCATGTTTTCTACTTGGGTCTGCGAAAGCGGAAAGACGTCACGCTGAAGTTGTACGCATGCGCAGTGGACTTTTGTCACCCTTTCATTCTGAATGGGTGTGTACATGCACGTCTATCTGAATGAAGATCAGACAAAACCACCCCTCTAGATCGGAAGTAAATTTCATTCTGATCAGGCTGCATCGGATCAAAACATTCTGATTGACATGTTTACATGACGTCTTTTTTATCCGATCGGGCGTTTATTCTGATTAAATGTGCCCATGTAAACGTAGCTATTGGCTGGTAAGTTTCCACATGTTGCTTCCAGCAGGAGGACTGTTACCTACTAACATCTGCTGTACATATAAATATAAACTGTGTGGATGTAAAATTCTGACCAGCACTGAACATAATAATTATATAATTTTAAGTCATGTTGAACAGTTCACTTATTCCATGAGTAACTTTTAGATAAATTCAACCTGTTTGAAGTTGTTTAAGTGATAAATGTGTCAGATAGAAGCCTGAACATCATGTGATACTGAAGTTTCAGTTGAAGGACGTGTTTGCCTTCAGTATTTTTCTTGTTTGCTCTGCTGCCTTCACTCACCTGCGGGTTTTTCCCGTAAACACTCTGCAGATGTTGAATACTCATAAGGGACGTTTACCACCTTTAAGTAACAAGAGTTTTCCATTTATCACCAACCCACTGCTAATCCAGAGAGGAAGTTTGCTTAGGGTGACGGCAGTATACTGGTCTCAGGTTCCAAAGACTTTAAATTATTTGCACTGTTACATAACACTTGGTAATGAATACAAGGAGATCCATATTAAATGTTCCACTGATTAAAGGAACAAACCGACACATAAAGTCTAATGTAAATAAAAATAAACAGCAGAAAGCTTCTACAGTGTATAAAGAGAGGGGCGTGGCCCACTGTGCTGGTCAGAACTGTACAAGCGCACATCACATCAGTTTAGACAGCAAGTCCTCGTCTCAGGTTTAGACCTGGTTCTCTGCAGGAAGTCAAGAATCCAAACATCCAATTTCTTGACGGGGCAAGTTTATATAAATAAACTGACTTTAGATGCAGCTGTCAGCATTTTACATCATGTTATTACAGTAGTAATAATAGTTACATCATCATTCTGTATTAGTACACATTCCTGTACCTGTAAACAGGTGTTTCTATGTTTGACCAGCATCATCATGGTTCTGGAGGTCATGATGTATTTTTATAAGCACATAGAATATCATTTATTTATACCCTGTTTTAATTCTCACTAAATTCCATCAAATCAGATTAACGTGAAACTGGAGCAAAAAACAAGTTACAAAACTTCAAACGAAATACTTTCAGTAACAATCCAACATCAAAGTATCTTTCGAAAATATACATTGATGGTAGTAACAACAAAAATATCACAAAATGTTACAACTACAAAACAAAATATGGCAATTTAAAAATGCACCGTGTGTTTAAATGATATATTTTAACTTCAGGCCTGTTAATAAAATAAAATGTTTTAACTGTCCAATTCTAACTTTATTTATTGTAATTTATCAGATCAGATATTTACATGACTTTGTTGTTTTATTGACATCCATCCATCAGTTTCAGTTAGTGCAACAGAGTTCAGTTTGGAAATACAAAGATTTCTTATCATAATACGGGACATTTACTGCAGGGTGGGGGGGGATCTCTGGTGCTGCTCTAAACTGGTTCAAGTCCTATCTCGAGGACAGGACGTACGTTGTTGAAATGGGTACCTGTCTCTGACCAAATGGCCGTAAACTGTGAAGTTCCTCAGTGGTCGATTCTTGGACCTCTATTATTCAAACTGTACATGTTCCCATTGGGTCAACTAATACGTAATAATAATGTGTCCTACCACAATTATGCAGATGACACTCAGATCTATGTGTCACTGCACGGCGGGTGAACATGGGCCTATAGAGTCACTCTGTCACTGCATCAAACAGATTAGTGTGTGGATGCAAAACAATTTTTTGCAGACTCACATGTGATTCGTTATGGAACCAGGAAGTCTGGACGTGTAAATAATGATTCTGGTCCGGGTTAGCTTTTTAAAATGACCGAAACTAGTGACCACCCACCTGACTGAGATCCAGATCTGTTACAATGTGACTTTATTTTCAACATTAATGGGACATTAGAATGTTGTGTGAGTATTTCACTGTAAAATTCTTACATACTGTTCCTTTAATGTAATTATTTAATAATTTTATTTATGTCTTGATTGATCGTATTTTATGCACCTGTAAAGTACTTTGAATCGCCTTGTGTACGAAATGTGCTCTACAAACAAACTTGCTTACTTGCAGGAAAGAGGGTAAAATGTGATTATTTCCAGACAAAACTGGAGACTTGACAGATCTGGTTCCTGCCCAGTGCTTGTTAACGAGTTCTGTAATAAATGACCTGCTTCATCAGAGTGACTGTTGCTCACTAAAACACCTGAACGGGAAACCGCAAGTGGACCAAACCACTTTGAAGAAAAGGTGGGGGGGTCTCTTTCAATAATTACGGAACACATTGTTTTATGCTCAAAACTTGTGCTGTTTGTGTTGTGCTTATATTAAATCATAATATATTATTAAAACTAGAAAAGCACTCAGAGAGCGAAGACTTCCGCCAAAATGAACACCTGCTGACAGACAGACAGACCATGATGAAAACATTACCTCCTTGGTGGAGGTAAAAAACAGTACTGGTGTATTATGATTTTTTTTTGGGGGGGGCAACTTTCTGCACTCTCGACAATCGACAAGAATTTGTACCCTTCTTGTCTCTGGGGGTGTCCCCTGTAGTCCAGGTCCATTTTTGTACCTTATGAAGTTGTTCCACTAAAACAGTAAAATTACGCCACATTTTGAAGTCTAAAACCAACATTCTGAAACATAATATTGAAAATGATGGAAGAAACTTAATAAAATGGAGATTAACCAGCCTTGACCAGGGTTGCAGGTGCAGGTGAAATGGTACAAATTTGTACTTTATATCAATTTGAACACTCTAAGGGACATTTCTGACCTTTTAAAGAACAATATTGTACTTTTAAGGGAACATTTTAAAACAATTTACCTATAGGTACAAAAATGTCCTTGTCTCGTACCTCTATTTCTGAGAGTGTGGAGGGGGTCATTGTCCCCCTGTCATCCCCAGGATCTCTGCCTATGTCTAAATCAAATAAAGATTAAGAATTTTTTCTTCATTAATTCATTTGATTTTTAGAATAAAGAAATATTTATAAAAAGATGCCAGGAGCCAAAGTAAATCCAGCTCCAAAAGTCACAGAGCTTCCAGATGCTACACGATTAAAATCAGTCTACAAATTATTATATGAAAAAGTTTTCCTAATTATAAAAATATTGTGTTAATTTTAAAAATATGGTAGAATAAAAAGTATTTGCCCCTTTGACCTCCAGATGAAGGTTTCAAGGCACCCCATGTGCAAGTCAAGACAATTTAAAGTCCATTTTATGAAGATCCTCCAACTACATTTTGTCAGGGAACATAAGTGGAGGTCTTCTGCTAACTCCAAAACTCTGTGTCTTGATCATCACATCTGCTTTTGTGGAAAAGTTTTTCATTTTCAAGATGACAATAATGCTGAGAAGACTCCAGCTGCACCTTCTACAGCAGCAGCTGTAGGATGAAAATCAAAAACTAGCGGTTGTAGCTGCTGATTTCATTCTGGAGCAGCCCCTGGATGCTGGTGGATGGACCCACAGATCCAGAGTCAGCACCTCTATGGCCAGTAAGGGACTGTCTTCCGAGAGCTGGACCAAGAGCTGGAAGTTGTCTACCTCCAGATTGACTGTAATATCTTTGCCACAGTGTTGCATCGTGTTGCCACATGCGTCATAAAACATCAGAAATATGTATAATTTTCTGGAAGTAACAGTATTTCATTGTTGTTTATTTTATTTACTTTTAAAACTAAATAATCCAAAATCTATAAGCTGAAAACTGTTTTTACTCAAAATCCTTGCACAAAATAAGGATTCATACAGATACCACTACATATACCAGTAAATAATCCATGTGCATCGTTCTAAGGTATTCCACCAGCAGCCCTACACAGTTTTTGTGGTGCATTTGCAGAAAATCTTGGACTGGACCATAAACCTGGCCACAAACATCTGAATGGACAATTAATGCTGGATTCTGGGACGCAGTAAGGAGGCCATAATGGTCCTAAAATGGTTCATAGCATGTTTGCAGCCATTTGTACGGGTCATTGTGACCAAAGCTTTGCAGAGACAATTCTAAAGCTTTGGGACTCCAGTGAACCACGGAGAGACTCCACAAATGACAAAAACATTTAAAACCTTTAGAGGAGTTAACCATGACTCCAAGAGCTCATCAACAACAGAGCCAAAAGGTCCCGAGTGTTCATGAGTCCACCATAAGACAGAGACCGGGCTGAAATGGACATGAGCTGAAGAGGGTCTACGGTGGATTGAAGGTGGGGCTGAAGAAGTGTAAAGACTCTGCAGGCTGAATGCAAACAGAGTAACATCAGACAGGTAAGAGCAGGGATAAGGAAGATGACTGTCTTCAACCCTCAAAGACCACCAGCTGGGTGGCAGCCGGGACAAACCTGAATCTGTTCTTCAGTTCAGCAGCAGACACCCTGCTGAGCCCCCCCCCCC